>PVKS010000168.1:0-140000 GCA_004027875.1 Aplodontia rufa
AGAAACAACTTTATTTAGTTTTTCATGTGGCCTTTGTTGCTACAACACTCAGTTGTGTCCGTGGTGCTGGGGTTCAAACTCAGGTCCTCCCACATGCTAGGCAAGTGCTATAACTGCTGAGCCACCACTCCAGACCTCAAACCCAATGTTTTATAAATTTTTTTGTTAAAATATGAGAGCCAGGGGCCAGAGTGCTGGCTCAGTGGTTACAGGGTTACAGCGCTTGCCTAGCATATAGAACGCAAGTTCAAACCCCAGCACCACATAGACAACAAAGCTTTGGAGCAATGAAAGCTACATGAAAAATCAAATAAAAATTGATTCTCTCTCTCTCTCTCTCTCTCTCTCTCACTGTCCTTGTCTCTTTAAAAAAATTAAATAAATAAATAAAATAAGAGACCCATAATAACCAAAGCATTACTGAGCAAAAAGAGCAATGCTGGAAACATCACAATACTGGACCTGAAATTATACTACAGAGCTACAGTAACAAAGACAGCATGGTACCAGCACCTAAATGGACATGAATAAAGACAGACAAACCCACATAAATACAGTTATCTGATACTAGACAAAGGTGCTAAAACATATTGGAGAAAGAATACTCTTCTTAAAAAGTGATGCTGAGAAAAATGTGTATCCATATGTAGAAAAATGAAATGTACCCCTGTCACCCTACATGAAAGTCAACTCAAAGAGTGCATAAGAAGGAATATTGATTCTTTAATATATTTTCCATTTCCCAAGTGTATCATATAACCTAACGAATATTAGTCAAATGACAGAAGCAGTCTGTTTATTTAAAGAAATAAAACTTGCCCAGTGATATTAAGAGTTTCACTTTACAATCAGCTGGTGACTTTTCGTCAGTAGAGGAAAGGATAAATAATTATTGATAGCTAGAAATAACATGCAGACAGCCCTTAAGATAAGGAAAAGAAATAATTCATTCATTTAACAAATATTTACTGTTATTTCTATGTACTGTTCTAGATTCTGGAGATTAATGAACAGTCAAAATGTTTGCTCCCAAGAATGAGATGAATATAGTCTAAATTGAGCTTTTTATTTAAAAAAAAAAAAGCATTTTACATATTTTTTTTTAAAAATTCAATTTGGGGGGATGGAGCAGTGGCTCAGCAGTACTGCATTTGCATAGCATGCACAAGGACACAGGTTTGAGCCCCAGTACAATGTACATAACTAAGTGTCAGAGCAACAAAAGCCACATGAAAAAATAAATAAAATTGATACTCTCTCTCACTCTCACTGTCCCTCTCTCTCTTTAAAAAAATTCAATTTTTATAAAATGGAATATGTGTAGTAATATATTGCATACATATTTACATACCAACAGAGCTTGTCTATGACATGCAATGAGTAGCAGAGACAGAGTAAGGAGATAATTTTATGTGATTTTTTTCCATTTTTTTCTTTTATTTTTGGAAAACCATACAAGTTTTTAACAAAATAATATAAAATGTATATAGTTTTTGGATATTAGATTTACCCCCAGGAGTGGCCCCTCCCCAATTACCACCTTTATTTTATCTCTCCCTTTCCCTTCCCACAACATCTCTAAAAAAGTATTAGGTTGTGTAACATTACACCTTATCTGGATCTAACACATGATAATAGACCACCTTTTTCAATGGCCAGGGTCTAGTTCCAGCCTCCACAGATGAGTGGAGACATTCGACCCTTGGTTCTCTGGGTTAAGCTGATTTTGCTCAGCATAATTTCTCCCATAGCCATCCTTTTACCTTCAAAGGCTGCAATATCATTGTTTCTAATGACTATGTAAAATTCCATGGTATATGTACCACAGCTTTTGGATCCATTCATCCAGTGAGGGACATCTGGATTGTTTCCAAGATTTAGCTATTGTAAATTGAGATATTGCTCTGTCACTATACTATGCTGATTCTAAATCCCCTGGAAAAATACCCAGGAGAAGAATAGCAGGATTATATGGTGGTCCCATCCCTAGCTTTTTGAGGATTCTCCACACTGCTTTCCAGAGGGGCTGTATCAGTCTGCAGCTCTACCAACAGTGTGCTAGTGTGCCTGTCTCTCCACAGCTCCTCCAGCATCTATTATTGTTTATTTTCTTCATCTTTGCCATTCTGGCTGGTGTGAGGTGATATCTTAATGTGGTTTTCATTTGCATTTCTCTGATTACTAGTGATTTAGAGCGCTTCCTCATGTATTCATTGGCTTGATCAATGTCCTCAATTGAGAAGTTTCTATTTAACTCTTTGGCCCATTTATTAATTGGGTTGTGTTTTTGTAGTTGAGAATTTTGAGGATTTTGTAGTTTCTGGATATGAGACCCCTGTCAGAGGAATCATAGTCCATGATTCTCTCCATTTCTATAGGAAACCTGTTGACTTTTTTGATTATTTCCTTGGCAGTACAAAAGCTTTTTAGCTTTATGGCATCCCATTCACTGATTTTTGACTTTACTTCCTTCACTTTTGGAGACAAGTTGAGAAAGTCTTTGCTTACTCCCAAATGCTGAAGTGTTGGACCTAATTTGTCTTCCATCAGTTGCAAGGTAGCTGGTTTAATTCCTAGCTCCTTGATCCATTTTGATTTGATTCTCATGCAAGGAGAGAGATATGGTCTAATTTCAACTTTCTGCAAGTGACTGACTAGTTTGTCCAGCACCATTTGCTGAAGAGGCTGTTTCTCCTCCATGTAATATTTTGCCCTCCTTTGTCAAAAATCAGATGTTTAAAGATTTGAGGGTTTGTTTCAGGGTCTTCTATTCTATTCCATTGGTCTTCTTTCCTATCTTGATACCAGTACCATGCTGTCTTTGGTACCACAGCTCTATAGTATAGTTTTAAATCTGGTATGGCAAAACCACCTGTTTTGTCTTTTTTTCTTAGTAGTGTTTTGGCAATTTTAGGCTTCTTATTGTTCCAAATGAATTTGAGAATTGCTTTTTCTATGTCTGTAAAAAATGACATAGGTATCTTTATAGGGATAGCATTAAATCTATATAAAGCTTTCTGTAGAATGGCCATTTTTATTATATTAATTCTGCCTAAGCAAAAGCATGGGACATCTTTCCATCTTCTTAGGTCATCTTGGATTTTATTCTTCAATGACTGATAATTTTTGTTGTAGAGATCTTTGATTTCCCTTGTAAGGTTAATTCCCAAGTATTTTATTTTTTTCAAAAGTATTTTTTTAATGGAACTGATTTTCTGACTTCTTCTTCAATCCTATTATTATTAGTATATAGGAAAGCTACTAATTTATGTGTGTTGATCTTGTATCCTGCCACTTTGCTAAATCTCTTTATGAGTTCAAGCAGTTTACTGATGGAGTTTTTTGGATCTTCCAGATACAGGATCATGTCATCAGCAAAAAGAGAGAGTTGGACTTCCTCTCTTCCTATTTTTATCCCTTTGATTTCTTTCTCTTGCCTAATTGCTCCAGCTAGGGTCTCAAGAACATTACTGAATAAAAGTGGTGAGAGTGGACAGCCTTGTCTTGTTCCCAATTTTAGTGGAAATGCTTTCAGCTTTTCTCTGTTTAATATTATACTAGCTGAGGGTTTAGAATATATAGCCTTTACAAAGTTCAGAAATGATCCTTTGAACCCTATCTTCTCCAGAGTTTTGAACATAATAGGGTGATGGATTTTATCAAAGGCATTTTTTGCATTGATTGAGATGATCATATGGTTTTTGTCCTTGATTTTGTCTAAGTGGTGAATTACCTTAATTGTTTCACATATGTTGAACCACCCCTGCATTCCTGGGATGAAGCCCACTTGATCATGATGGATTATTTTCCTTATAAGTTTTTGAATACAGTTTGCTAGTACTTTATTAAGGATTTTTGCATCCAAGTTCATCAGGGAAATTTGACTGTAGTTTTCTTTTCTTGATGTATCCTTGTTGGGTTTTGGTATCAGAGTTATGGTTGCTTCACAAAAAGTGGATGGGAACATTCCCTCTTTTTCAATTTCTTGAAATAACTTAATAAGGAGAGGTGTTAGTTCCTCCTCAAAAGTGTGGTAAAAATCAGCAGAGAAGCTATCAGGTCCTGGGCTTTTCTTCCGTGGTAGACTTTTAATTGCAATGTGGATTTCAGCGCCTGTGATTGGGCTATTTAGGAATTCAATATCATCCTGAGTCAATTTAGGGATGTTGTACGTGTCAAGAAATTTATTCATTTCTTCCAAGTTATCAAATTTGGAGGAGCATAGATTTTCAAAATATGATCTTATAATTTGTTGGATTTCCATGGGGTCAGTGGTGATCACTCTCTTTTCATTGGAGATTTTATTGATTTGCTTCATTTCTCTCAGAATAAGTAGATAATTTATGAGGTTTTTTTTACATTTATTTTAAAAGAGAGAGAGGGACAGTGAGAGATAGAGTGAAAGAGAATCAATTTTATTTAGTCATTCATGTTGCTTTCATTGCTCCAACACTTTATTGTATACATGGTGCCTGCATGCTCACGCATGCCCGGCAAGCATGAAACTGCTAAGCCACTACTCCAGCCTCCCCACCCTTTTTTTTTTTTTTTTGCATATTTTTATGGTGCTATCATATCCTGACAAACTTTGATAAATGTTATCGTACAATTTTTGAAGTTATTAAGAACGTCTCTTTTGGGTTGGAGCAGTGGCTCAGCATCGTGGCACTTGCCCGGCATGAGCAAGTACACAGCACCCATGTACACAACTAAGAGTCAGAGCAATGAAAACCTTGTGAAAAACTCAATAAAAATTGATTCTCTCTGTTGTCTCTCCCTCCCTCTCTCTCTCTCACACTCCTTCTCTCTCTCTAAAAAAAAAAAAGTCTCTTGCTCAAGGTTAACTCATCAGCAAGTCTCTTTTGACATAAAAAATTTACTCCTAATAAAGGTCACTCACAGAAAGTTAAGAGAATAGAACTTGAAATTAGAAAACTTTTAAATAAATTAATTTCTATTTAATATTTTGAATAATCATGTAGACAATATAGAATAGTTGATGACATTTTGAAAGTAAACATTTAGTTTTCTTAGAGAATTCTCAAAGAATTCTTAAAGAATTTCTAAGAGAACTCTCAAATCATTTACCAGCATTACAGGTACAGCCTTCCATAAGTTCAACTTTCATGCATTCCAAAAAGCATTTGGGGCACCATCAGGGTATGAATATAATAGTCACACAAATAAATTATACACATATAGCTATTTTTACAATATTAATAGAATGATTTTTATCTTTTGTATAGTATAGGCATTTTTCCTCTTGGTGCTAAAGCAATGGTGAGTTAAACTGCTGATGCCATCGCACAGATTAAGGCAATGACAATGAACTGTACTGGTGGCCAGTGAAGTCTTGTGTGACCGAGAACTTACATTTTTTTTTTAAATGTCAGTTTCCTTTAAAAATACTTGATAAAGCAGGAAGGAAAAAAATACTAACTTTATAAAATATAAAGTTAACTTTATAAAATATAAATATACTTGGAGTAAATCTTATAAAATTATATTCATAACCAAATGAGAAATACAACAAAATATTTCTGCTGAATATCAAAATACAATGATCATCTTGAGGAAAAGCACTTATGGGAGATCTGAATTGTCAGTGTTTTCCATAAAACACCATGTTTGCTTGAAACAATGACTGATAGATAAAGAATGGTTATTCTGACTTGGATCTTTAAAAGATACTTTCCAAAAAAATGAAATGCAGCAAGATTTTCACTTAAACATAAACAATAGTATGTGTTGTTAACAACAGAACCTGATCTTTCAAATCAACAAATGTGATATTAACAGATATGATTTTTAAAATACTGTGTCATGAATTACACCAACATTTAGAAACTCTAAATCAGAAATCCAACATTTTCCAAATGACCAAAATAAGATATTACAAAATGATGCACTGGTGAGAGAACCATTTATAGTGTAAGTTAGACCAATGGATTTAATGTGATGTAACAAAATGTGAAGAATTAATTATGTTTCAGATTATAATTATAATTAACCTTCGTAATATTTTTAAATTTTGATGTAATAAAAGAACACCTACAATGATCTGAAAAAAAGCCATTGAAATACTTCATTTTCTAAATACATACATGTATGGCTCTTCACACACTTGAGTTAAATAACATTACAGGGCGGGAGTAGTGACTCAGCAGTTAAAGCACTTGCCATGATATTACAACAGATTGAATTGAGAAGCATACATGAGAATTCAATCTTCTGTTGAGCCTGACATTAAAGAAATTTGAAAAAATGTAACACAATGCCACTCTTTCAAGTTACTTTTGTAAAAGTATTTTATTCTAACAAGTAGTAGTTTTATTTTTGATGAATTAATATATTTTCTCTTAATTTTTAATACTATACATATCAGTAGTCATAGTCAAAAAACTGAAATTTTTGAGGTCATCATTAATTTTTAAGAGTAATAAAAGAGACCTAAAAGTTTGTAAATTGCTGTACTTTATGTATTTTGATTCTGAACCACTAGTCTCAGTAATCTGTGAGCAAACTGAGTTAACTGTTTCTCCAATACCAAGTCAAGGTAGATACTCAAATATGTGCAGAATGTAAATGAACCTCAAAAATTCTTCTGGAAACCCCAAATACAAGTTTAGAATGAATGAAAGTGTGGGTGTTAAATTAGAATCAAGTTTAAAAACTAACTTGAACATTTATTAGGCTTTGGGGCTGGAGTGGTAGCTCTGTGGTCATGGTGCTTACCTGAGTGCACTGGTAAGTGAGTTCAAACCCCACCATCACATACACAACAAAATCTTGGAGAAAGAAAAGCCTATGAAAAACTTAATAAAATTTATTCTCTCTTTCTCTCTCCCTCTCTCACTGTCCCTCTCTCTTTAAAAAAAAAAAAAGTGTTGCAATACTTGAAAAAAACTTTACTAGGCTTTCAGGTTTTAGACAAATTATTTACACTTTTTTTAACCTTAGTTTTTTTCTCATAAGATTTATATCTTTCTAGAGCAATTATTGTTAGATATATATTTTCAATATTCTTAAATGAAAGAGTATATGGAGGAATTATAATAGACATGCTCTGTTGGTAGGAATGCAGAATGGTAAACTGCTTTGGAAAGCAGTTTATTCAGTGCCTTAAAAGGTTAAACACAATTACTATATGACCAGTAATTCTATCCCTGTGTATTTGTACCAAAGAGAAGTGAAAATACATATCCACATACAAAAACTCATACGAAACTTTCCTAGGAGCATTATTAATAATAGCCAAAAAATGGAAACAATGCAAATCTATCAGCTGATTGACAAATAAAATGTGTTATGTGCCCACATAGTAGAATATTACCTGATAATAAAGTGGAATGAAGTACAGCTTGAGCATTCCCAATCCAGAAATATGTAATCAGAAATGTTTCAAAATCAGAAACATTTTGAGTGCCAATGTCTTCACAAATGGGAAATTCTACACTTGACCTCATATGACCTGTCCTAGTCAAAACACAGGCACAGAAAAAATATTTTCTAAAATTACCTTCAGGCTATGTGTATAAGGTATGCATGAATCACAAATTTTTTGTTTAAAGTTGGGTCATATACCCAAGGTATCTCATTCTAAATAAGAAAATAGTCCAAAATCTAAAACTATCCAGTATTTGAAACACTTCTGGTTCCAAGCATTTTGGATAAGGGATACTCAACCTGTACAACCTAAACTGATACATGCTAAAACACAAATGAGCCTTTAAAACACTGTGCAACGAGAAACAAGTCAGTCACAAAAGCTATACATTGTATAATTCCAAGTTCAGGAAATGTCCAAAATGGGCAAATCTATACAGACAGAAAGTAGATCAGTGTTTATTCAGGGACTGAAAGAAAATGGAGGGTGGCTGCTAAACAGTAACCTTTTTTTTTTTTTTTTCCGGTAATAAGGATTGAATCCAGAGGTACTTAACCACTGAGCCACATCCCCAACCCTCCTTATTTATTTATCTATTTATTTTTATTTTGAGACAGGATCTCACTAAATTGCTTAGAGCCTTGCTAAATTGCCAAGGCTGGCTTTGACCTTTCATCCTCCTGCCTCAGCCTCCCAAGCATCTGAGATTATCAGCATGCACCACTGTGCCTGGCTAAGACGAATATTTGAGAGTTGTATTCTAAAACTGATTTGGTGCTGGTTGCCCAACTTATATGCCAAAAAAAAAATTAAATGAAAGGATGAACTGTAGGATTTGTGGATTATATCGCAATAATGCCACTTCAAAGAAATTTTTAAAACATAGATAAAAAATGCCTGGCAAAATGCTTTGACACATACAGAAGTTCAATAAGTGCTTTCTTTGTCTTAAAATAACTGGTTTTCCAAATCCAGTGACAAATCTAAGGAAACTCACAAGATTTGAGCAGATTGTTGGATTACAGGGAAAACTTTTACATTATATCAACAAATTAAAACATATTCACCAAGGAAGTTTCCAACTTCTTACCTAGCTATACTTTTTGATACAGAATTGCATCCTTTTTTCTCCCTGTAGTTTTTCTATTGGTGCATTGTAGTTGTACACAATGATGGGGTTGTTACATATTCATACATGCACACAAAATGACAATACAATTTTGCCAATATATCCCTCCCTAGCACTCCCCCATCCCCTGTTCACCATTCACCTCCTCCTACACCCTGGTCCCTTTTCTTCTCTTGATCTCCCTTTAATTATTTATCTAGTAAGTTTTTTATGTGGTCCCCGGTGCTCATACACTTTGTTGTGTATGTGGTGCTGGGATTCAAACTCACACCCTCACACATGCCATGCAAGCCCCGTAACCACTGAGCCACCACTCCAGACCCTATACTTTACTTTTTTAATTCCCTTTTTTTGCCTTCCACTTTTCCCTCCTATCCTTCCTCCCCGCTCCCCTTCACTTTAGACTTCCTTTAGCTCATCTATTAATTTGTATTTGAATAGTTCTTCATGTAATCTTATTCTTCCCTCCTCCTTTCCTTTATTTTACTCTAGCTTCTACATATGAGAGAAAACATTCAACGTTTGAGCTTCTGAGTTTGGTTAATTACACTTAGCATGATATTCTCCATTTCTACCCATTTAGCAGCAAATGCCATAATTTCGTTCTTTTTAATATCTTTGTAGAACTCCACTGTATGTACGAATACACATATATCACAAGGTATGTATGTATGCATATATACCACAATTTCTTAATCCATTCATCTAATGATGGGCATCTGGGTTGGTTCCATAATTCAGCTATTGTGAATTGAGGCTATGTCAATGTAGTATTCCAATTTTAGATCTTTTGGGAAAATACCCGAGAGTGGGATTGCTAGATCATATGGTGGCTCCATCCCTAGTGTTTTGAGGATTCTCTATATTGCTTTCCAGAGTGGTTGTACTAGTCTGCAGTCTCATCAACAACATACAAGTTTCCTTTCTCCCTACAACCTGGCCAGCATTTATTTTTGCCAAACTGTATCTTTTTAAAATATTTTGTGAAATTCAAATTTTAAAAAATTAAGCAAGATAAACCTTCTGAGATTCATTAGTTATTTAATATTAGCTGAAATTGTAAATCTGATTTACTTTTGTCTTTTAAATGAGACTCCCTGGTGTGAAACATGCCTGAGAAAAAAGCCGTCAAATCATATATATAAAGTCTGATAAAACGGCTTAGCACTTGCCTTACTAATAACTTCCTTCAGTTAAATTGCTATTAGTAATCTCGATCTTGTAGTGGTTACTATTATATAAAATATTCAAAAGGTTTTGGCCTTATAGATCTGTTTATTATAAAACACTTTGAGTATGTGAGGCTCTCAGTTTGATCCTCAGTATCACCAAAAAAAAGATCACTTTGAAAAAATATTCAACCTAAGCTATGTAATTTAATATTTCAAGAATAATTATATGAGGAAGCAAATGCATTCTAAAACTATTGTCATTTTAAACTAAAAAAAATATGTTCTTGAAAAGGAGACAGAATAAAAGAAACTGCTCTGTTCCAAATCTAGTCATCTCTCATACTCTCATACTCTTTCTCACTCATGAGTTGTTCAACTTTTCTTCTTTTTTTTTTTTTTTTTTGATACCAGAAATTGAACCCAGGAGCACTTTAGTCATTTTATCACAGAGCTATATCCACAGATCTTCATCAGCATTATTATTATAATTATTGATTTTTAGACAGAGCCTCACTGAGTTGCTTAAGGCCTCACTAAATTGCTGAGGCTGGCCTTGAACTTTTGATTTTTCCTGCCTCAGGCCCCAGAGTCGCTGGTATTACAGGTATGCAACACCATGCCCAGCTTCAGTACAGTCATTTAATCACTCATTCAGTAAATAGTTATTATTTACCTGGGGTCAATCAGTGAACCTAATGCATACCTCATTTTTACATAATTCACTTTCTAGTAGGGGAGCTCAGACACTACGTAAAAGAAATGACTGACAAAAGGGATGTTTAGAGGACACGGACGCTACAGGAAAAATAAAGCTGAGCAGATGTAAAAGATTCCAATTTTAATAAGATGGATAAAATAGATCTCCCTAAGAAAATGACATCTGAGCAAGGAGTTGAAGGAGCTAAAAGTGTTCCATAAGGAGCAGAACATTAGAAGAATAAACAAAAAATGCAAAAAATCTAATAGTGGTCCCTCCTTGAGGATAATCAGTAAGTAGACATTCTAAAAGCAAGCAAACAAACAAGAAAAGCAAAGGTGATCATAAGAGAGGAGGAAGCTAAAAGGTAAAAGGTGACCATGTATATCTTGGTAGAGCCTCTGAGGCCATCATAGGGACTTCGGCCTTTACCCAGACTAATATGGGGATCCTCAGAGGGATCAAAGCAAAGGAGTGATGTCATTTAACTCTCAATTCTACAGAGAGAGTCTGGTTTCTGTGTGGAAAACAGGCTGGAGACAAGGGAGAAAGCAGGGATAGCAGTATGGAAGCTATACTACAATAATCCAGGCAAAAGAGATCAGTGGCTTGACCAAGGTGACGGCACATTCAAACTGGATACTTTGAAGTTAAAGAAAAATATTTATGAACACATTGGGCAGTACTTAAGAAAAGCAACAGGATATTGATGTATCCAGAAGCTGGTAATGGGATGAAGCTGTTACTATACTTATGTTTGAAGGATAAGGGGAGAGTGGTTCCTAGAACCTAGAGAATGTGCCTGTAGGGAGAGGGTCATAAAAACTCACAACCAAGCCACAGCAACCTAAAAACAATTGTTAAATTGTACACTACTGCGTACAATACTATAAACTGTGGGCTCCTGATAGTTTCATTTCTTAGTCATCTTTGTATTCATAATACCTAGCATATAAAAGCATCTTTTAAAAAAGTTTACCAGATAAGTGGAGTTAATGAAAATACAAATGAATGAAAAAATGGTTGGATTTGTAGGGTGTCCCCAAGGTGCTATAAAATGCCACATTAATTAAAAATTTTTGTTTGTGTGGAAAGAACCTCTCCAATCGACTGAAGACTCAGATATCCCCACTCATTCCGTGACAAGAAGTCAGGGAGAAGCCAACAGACACACTCTAAACAGATACTTTCAGGAGGCGAAAAGAACTTTGAAAGCTTCTGTTGGTGAAGAAAAGAGCCCCACAGATAGTTTTAGAAAAGCTGGTGGCTCTAATACCAGATGACAACATTTATCTGGCTGATTCCAGTGCCCCTGAGGCAGAACCTACCTTTGTTTTATTTAATTTTTAACATATTAAATTTAGTATTTATTCACCTGATTACATTTTATACTATCACTACATATTAGTTTATATGCAAATATCTGTAGTACTGTTTTTATGTTTTTAGCTTATACAAATTATATACTAAATGTATAATTTTATATCTTTCACTTTCCATCATATTTTTTGAATTCATGATGTTGATATATATAGCTCATTTGTTCAACTGCTTTTTTTCCATATTATTTGATTGCTTCTATATTTTAACTGCTATTATAAATGATGCTACTATAACATTCTTATATATGTCAGTTGCATTCTTATAAATGTACAGGTTTTCTTCAGGACATAAATATATAAACATAAAAGTTGAGTTGCTAATTCATAGAGCACATGCATCTTCATCTTTGCTAAATACAGCTAAACTGTTCTTAGAATAGCTATATAAAATATTCCTAACAAGGGGGTTATGAGAATTGAGGCTCCTCACAATTTTTTGACTGCCTGATGGATACAAAATGATATCCATTGTTTCTTTTTAATTTGCATTTCCCTTTTATTCAGATATCTCTTCTGTGAATTGCCTACTTAATTTTGAAGCAGTTTTTATCTAACTAGCTACGTCTATCACATTTATTTTGGTTTCATGACATCAGTGGCCAGGTCTATTCAAGAACCTTTCATGACAAAGTCAAAAAGCAATAGTCTGAACAAAATAATTTGGAGAGTTTTCCTCTAAAAGCTACAAAATGTCTCAGGAGATCTTGAAATCCCCTTTGTTAAACTCTTCCTCTCATGTTAGACCTGTACATTTTCATAACCTTGGTTACTTTGATTCCTGGATGGAGAATGTAGGATAAGTGACTCTAAGGCAGTGATGTGGACATTAAATGCCAGCAAAGTATCAGAGTACTAAAAAGTGTCTCATTTTATGCCCAGAAACCTAATTGTCATGAATTTAGAATATAAAAGAAAATGTTAGAGCTCTACTTAAAAATGCAAATGGTTCAGTCTCTCTCTGAGTTTTTATTTACTTTGAAGGGAAAAAAATAGTATTTTACTCACTTCCTCTCTAGTATTTTCCTTGGCACATCTGATTTCTCAGTTTCTCTCTGTCTTTCCCTGTATACATTTTGCCTCTCTCTGACACATAATTAAACACACAAAATCCGTATTAACCACAATGAAAAATGGACACATAAAAACATGTATTAAATGCAAAGAAAAATAGCACTCAAAACAGGAAGCTGCTTTGTTGACAGTTAGATGAAGGAAAGACAGAAAGATCAACTTTCCCATCAGCTATCAGTGGAGATGAGAAAAATTTCAAATAACTCACAAAAGCCAATATATGCTTCACCAAGTACATAGTATACATGTGAGAAAAATAGATTTTAATATAATTTCAGTAGCTTTATATATAAATTATGATCCATTCCAACAACATTTTAATACATCTTCTTAAGTAGGAAAAAGTCTATTTATAGCAGCAAAACGCAAATCAGTAAAAATTTATGAACATCAATTTCAAAACAAACTTGATATAATAGAATTCTTCCATTAAAATCCTGTTTTCAGAAGCCTCACTAAAGTTGACATATTAATTATTGGTATTTTATGATATACTATCAGAGATATCTTGCTATAAATACTTATAGATTTTACATTTTGATAGTATTAAGGCTTCCTAAAAGGTTTAGCCTTTTAAGACTTTTATAATATAGAATAATACTGTCCAACAGAGCTTTCTATGATTATGAAAATGTTTTAAATCTTTGCTGTTCAATATGGTGGCCATTAATCAGATATGGAAACGAGATACTTAAAAATGAGGTTAGTATGACTAAGAAACTGAATTTTAATTTTGGTTACTTTTGATTGTTTTGAATTTATTAAATAGCCATAGTTAGTTACTAGCTTCAGTTGTGGGAAGCACAAATTTAGAGTAATCTAGAAACCTTTCCTTTCATCTAGCCCAAAACACTGTTTTCTAACTGTATTAAACAGATAGCCAGAAGTGGACAATCTCTTCTTAGAATCAAGGGTCACAACACTCAAATACTATTTGTGGTGACCTATTTCTCTCCTTTTATCAGTGCTGAATTACAAGGTACAAACCATCGCAGTCCTTCTATATATTAAGCCCTCTCAATACTACTCCTTACATCTCACCTACAGGTGTTCGGATGCCTATCTTTATGATCATCATTCTCCCAATTTGTGGTCTTAGACATCTCTCCCTGATCCCTCAGGGTGACTCAGCTGCTTAAAAAACCATTACCCATCACATCCCCATTCAAGACTTCAGCCAGACTAAGGTATCTATGTTACCTAAGATTCTAAGTCCATTTCTGGGAATTTTTAGAAACAGAAACTGTTTAAGACAATTTGGTGATGTAATCTTCAATATAATAGTGTCCTCTGCCCACCCTCCAATTCAAAACAATTCTTTTTCTATGAGTACCAGTGATTTCATTGTTATGATGAGCAAAAGAGAAGGAAGCTAACTTTAAAAATATTTTCATGAATATTAGCAAATTATACTATGAATAAATTTCTAGAATCAAATGATTAACAGATTCTAGTGTGAGATAAGGATTATGCGCCTAATAGCAAGGGGTCATGGTTACAGAGAGATGACAATCTTCCTTTAACTATTTCTCACAGTTTTAATTTAATAATTAACCACAGTACACTTTATTTTTAAAATTCTATTCATGGTTCATAAGTTTTTTTGCCGTAAACAAAGAAATATATGTCACTATGTTAGAAGAGTAAGGATGCCAGAAATCTAGCCAACCCTAGAGTTTCTAAAGCTTATGTTCTATAATTACTCTTATGACATATCCAGGCATCCTGTCAACTGTCTAATACCCAGAGATGATTCACAGTTAAATTGCAGATCAGATTATCCTAGAAAGCTGGAATAATAAGAAATAATCCTCAATAGCAAATTTGAAAACCCAAGGCATGCTAAAGGATAAGTAAAATCCTCAACCCCAAAGAATTTTAGCCAGTAGAAAAGAGGAAATTTACATTGGCAGAATTTGAAAAATTACAGATAATAAAAAGAAAGAGAATCTCACAAATAAAAGTAAAGCGTTCTCATAGGATGACAGTCACAATTTTTTTTTTGGTTAGGTTTTGTTTCTGTTTTTCTATTTCTTTAGCTCCAAGAGTAGTATGACAGATCTGAGATGAGCATGAGATGTGTTCAATAATGACTGGAGCAGACATTTCCAGCATGTTTTGATAGAAAAGGCCTGAGCTTTAGCATCATATAGTCCTAGATTCAACTCTTGGCTTGGCCACTATTACATCAGTGTCTTATGAAAATTATTTTATCTTCTCTCTTTTGTAGAAGGGGGGTAATGACACCCACCTCACAGCACTGATTTGAGGACTGAGATAAAATGCATAAAAGCACTGTAACACACAGTGTTTGCCCAATAAATGTCTGTTCTTGTTTTTATCAGCACCCTCATTTCTTGCTTCCTGTCAGGTCATTAAAAACAGGAATTTCTTGTGTCCAAACGAGAAAATATGAAATAATGATCCCATGTGGCCTAACATAATGGTGGGCAAATAATAAACACTCCAAAAAGATTTGTGGATTGACTGAAACTCTACAAATGCATTCCTTCTTGAAAAAAGGGATAGACAAGACAAATTCTAAAAATCCCTTCCTCATTTTGAGATTAACATGCCAATAAGAAAGCTTTTCTCAGTGTCAACCATGATAAGAACCAGTTCACCATGAGAGGGTAAAAGAGCTTTTATACCCTGGTCTTATCGCCAGTTTTCTATACGAAATACAATATGGAGGATCTCCTCAGAACTCTTCGTTGCAATTGTAAGCTAATTCTCCTTTTTAGTATAAAAAAAGATTATTTCCTATAATATTTTAGTGCATCTCATTCCTCACTTCTTGTTCATTTGTTCTTTCATTAATTCTGATGCCATCTTATATGAGCACTTGCAAATATTTGAACTGTGGCCCAGGTAAAGAATTCTATAGCAGGTAAAGATGATCCTCTCCTTCTCTTCCTAATATCCAAACTGAATAGTACACAGAGAGAGACCTGGGACAAGAAACAAGTATTCCGGTATAATGCTGTTCAACATCCATTTGGGAGGGCAACCCTAAAGCATGATAGCCAAGGCCGAGAAGTATATAGTCAACAGTGAGCGTTAGAGAACAACCATCATGCTTCGAGGCAAATGCCTATTGGCACTAAACTATGCCTGGAAAAATAAAAGAGCTCCTTTCAGTAACCAGTTGAAAAGAAATCCAGGACTCTCAATGAATGTGAAAGCCTGTGTTTAAGCAAAACCACAGTGCGGTTGTGCTTATTTCATTTTCTTTAGCTTTCTTAATAAACTTCTATTTATGCTCCCTTGATGTTACCAACTTAAACTTCATGGTTTCAGTAGGTTTTCCCACATTTCTGCATGTAAAAACTTCTAGCCATATAGACTTATGTAAAGCACTCTTTGTATACTTCACTGTCTCCTGACATCTTGCAACCTGAGCACAACAGCTGCATATTTGAATAGTAGAGGTGGTTTTACTAACTACAGTAAAAATGTGTTCCTGAGTCCAGATAAAACAAGTTTCTTCATAAACAGTCATATAAGCTGGAAATTACGACAAATGAATTTCAAAGCAGTAAAAAACTACTTCTTTATAATATGATCGAAAGTATATCTCAATGTACTTCCAAACGAAAAAATAAATTAATATCTTCATTTAAAAATTTGTTTAAAGATCTAGAGGTTTCCTTTATAATCATTCTCCTGTAAATGACTACAGTTTCTAACAAATCTTTAAATCATATTGCTCTTGACAGAAAACTGACATTTTTCTCCAATAATCTCTACTTTTGAATCTATTTAGAAAATATGGTCAAAGACCTTGGGAGCCATGTGCACACGCATGGATTTGATTCCATCTCTACTCCTGCCCTAATTCTTGTGGCTTGGACCCATTCCAGATGCTCTGCCTTACTGTGGTTTGTATTTGAGATGCCTTCTCCTGATTCATTGCATTCCCCTGATTGACAAACAGATTTAGATATGAAAACAAACAGTTACCTGCCTGTAATTGGTTTCTAACAGCTGCACTGTTGTAGCACTTCTAAAACATGGTGAAGTTGACTCCCAGATAAGATTCCTGTTCTGTTCAGTTGTGGAGGGGGTGGGCAGTTGTTTGGGTTTTTTTTTTATTTGTTTGTTTTTAACCATTTGGAAGTCCTTACTGTTCACCAAGATAATCAGTAATTTTGGTGTTTCTATGTTCTACACATTTTATGAACTGAAACTTTTATTATTTTTATCCCCACAAATTAAATTTAAATAAGCATGCATTATATTTTAATTTTCTAAACGGATGTGCCTTTCAATTGAATGCAAAATAATCTTCAACGGGAAAAGCCACTTTTTTACTGATCTAATGTGGAGTACATTACTATTATAAATTAAATATTACATATTAATATATTAAATATTATATTTTAATAGTTTGTTTCATAACATCAATTGAATTACTTGAAATATATCAAATTAGTTACAATACAAGCTACTATGTACATACCACAAACAATTGCAACCCCCTCTGCACATCAGAATAAGAGACTGGGATGGAGTATTTTAAAATTCCTGTGGAAATCAAATGTATTTTAAGTATCAGCTCTGATTATTTAATCAGACAACTTGCATTTTGCCCTGGCTAATTTTGAAGGCTGATAATATTTTACTCATAAAAATAATTGTGCACCTGTTGTGATGGAAGCCTATTTAAACAAATGTTAATAGGAATGTAACTCTTTACTTTAAACCTAAAAACACACGTCTCTCATTATTACATAAAGAAACGTACTTTTGAAGACATGGAATAAATCTCATTTTAAATCTGTTCTCCACCATGGAGGGATGTTTAAGAACATTATCAAACACATATAATGAAGTTGAAAGGGAACTAACGCTGGATGATACCTATTGAACAAAATGGATGTGGAGTTCCTCCTTCCCATTTATTACCTGTGTTCTGCCTTATTCTATTTCCTGGCCAAACCATTTTAATGATATTGAACCATTTCTGTGAACCGTGTGTATTTTTCTTACTAGTTTATGATCAAAGGAGAAAATAAAAAGTGGACCTACAAAAGCTGTACCCCTCTTGCACTCTTTTTATGTTCAGACCCTTTCAGCATTAGAGATCCTTTTCAGTACCCAAATTCTCTGAGCTTTAAAACGTGCCAGGCACTCATGGAAGAGAGACAGACTTAGACCTTTTCTTTGCGGTTTCTGTCATTTTGTACAGACTTTCTAAAAGCTACCAACTTGTGTCTATTCAATCCATTTCCAGGTGTAATCAACTCCTAAGTGCTGAAAGAGGCCTGAAGAAAAATAATTTGTCTCAAGTTAAACTAGCTAAATTTTGAGCTCTGTTAATACTCGTCTCTCATTGACTTCCACAAGAAGGTAGGCCTGCATTTGGCCCATCCTCTTTAAGGTTATATTTAAAAGGTAATTTTATTTTAAATTACCTAAACTTTGGAACCCTATCCTTTACAATGTTGTGCACATACTAATTTTATCTTGGTTAGTGCGATAGAAGTTTACTGCCAGAGTTCAGAAAATGAGTGCATTTTTTAAATGACCTAAATTCTCTGTAGTTTTCTTTTTCAATAGTTTAATGCAGACATTTGGATTGAAGGGGAATCACAAATAAACGGAATAATTGCATCAAATTTCCTCAGTGCATTAAATATGCACTCAGTGGTAATTACCAACAGTAGCAACACATTTTAAAATGTAGAGAATAATGTACAATTTATGCTTATTTCAAGGTCCTTATTCATAAAAACACCATTTGGATGAAAATGTACACATTTTATTAAGTGGTTAGCCTAGCGATTTTTTTTTAATTCAGACAAATGACCTAAATACTAAGAGTGTGGGAGGTCGAGCACCATGGGCAGTTCTTTACATGACACAGCTACCTCCTGAGAATTTAGTCAGGAGCTGACTCTAGACTAAGGAAATGCCCAGGGTACACCCTTGCACCTTGGGTGCTAAACACATGTATCCCAGGGGAATAAATAGCATGAGATTGCTACTATCACATGCATGTCTCATCTAAGAATCAGTTTTATGTAAAAAGCATCACAAATGTATATTTTAAAACAATACAATGTATTCAAATGAAAAAAACTAAAATGAAATGGAGCAAATTAATACTAGTACATTTTTGAATGCTTTCCTACTATTTTGTATTTACTAACATCATCTACATTGACAAATAAATGCATATAAAGTAAATATCACCTCTCACAGTTATAAAATGAAATTCACATCATGTATCCAGAAATATCCCATTTTAACACAAAGACTTTTAAGTTGTAGCTGCCACGATAACAAAATGCCAGAACCAAAGTTATATGGAAAATCTCTTGAAGTTTTGGGCAAGACAATTTGACCTCTACTTAAACAAGGAAATTTAATCATACTACAAGAATTTGCGGGACATATAATAGCTAACCTGTTATAATAAGATGGAAATGAAGCTGCCTAAGCTCGTATTCACCAAGCCTAGCTCATGTGAAAACTGTTTATCAATAAATTAAATCTCATTTTCAGTTAAGCCAACATTGTCAAGAGGAAATATACTGTAAACTTGACATGTTTGATAATATTACTTTCTTGGACTTTAGGAACTTCCTCTAAAACTTATACATGTCTAATCATCTCCTACAAAATAATTTGTGATATAAAAAGTAACAAATGGTCCTAAGTCCCTATTGGCATGGCATATAATCAAATACTCTTGTTCTCATTCCCAGTGAAAAACTACTAGCAATTTCCTGTGAATATGTAATCTACTACATAAATTATGAAAAACTGAGGAAAGTATATACATATTTTTTCAGATAAGCAAGACCTCTTAGAACTAGTTTTTTACTGTCATTCTTGATAGTTTCAGAGATTCTAATCCTTAGTAAATCAGCCAACCATTCAGGTAACAGAGAAGTTAGGCTAAAAGTTTCTAAGTCCCTATTTTTCTCACTATAATGAAAAATAAAAATCATATTTAAGTTTATGTCTTAGGAGGCATTTTCACTTAATATTCAAGCTTTTTTCTCAATTTTATGGAGATAGAGAAATGTTACTAAAAATGAAACAAACATACTACCCAAAAATGTTATGAAATTATCACTCCAAGTCATAAGAGAAGTTTCCTTCAATTTGCCTAAACACATTTCACTCTCAGATCCCTACTGTTCTGTTGTTTCCCGGTCATCCTTCCACTATGAGTCACCTACAGGTGTGAATGCAAGTATGAACGGAAGTAAGAACATTAGTTACTTTCAATTCTGGGTTTATACACTAGTACTGAAATAGAAATTGTATTCAAAGAATACACTTACTTTTAGAGACGATCCCCATCAGCTTAACTCTAACACAAATCATTAAAGCTCCAGTATGTTTTCACTAATTCCACACAGGAGGATTACAGATGTCCTGCTAGCTACCACTTCCTGGTAAGCAATCTGAATGACTTCCAGGAAATTGCTAATGACCTTTATTTTACCTAAAATCTAGGCTGCAATTAGTAACAGTTTCTCTTTTGCTGGTTATAATGCTGGTTTTAATGTTTATTTTTATCATAGCAACCAGGAAGAAAAATGTAAAATCTCTTTTTTTTGTATTATATCAAAATGTATTCTTTTATATTTTGATATATCAAGTGGACTAATACATAATTAGTGCAATCATAATTGTTTAAGAATCCTCCAAATCTTTTTACCTCTAACCAATTTTGTCCCTTTCCCACTCTAAGATATAGTTATTGCTAAAATTAGTCTTTTTGAAATGAAATCAATAGGAATATTTTATAATTGGTGATATTTTTACATGTAATATCATTTTATAATTGAAATTTTTGAAAACAGATGTGATTTTAAAGTTTTATGTTTTAATTATAATAATTAACTACAAAAGAAATTTCAGATTCTTATTCAAGGAATTTAAAATATGATTATGTGGTCAATGTAACAACAAAGAATAATTTTAGCCAGTGTTATATTTATAACGAGGACCTGTTATTAAACTTCAGTATTTTCTTTTATGTAAACATTGATTTCACTAATTAGATTCAACTGATCTTTTCCCTAGCATATCGATTTCATTTAATCTTAACAGTTAACAATGATTTTAATGTATAATAATACTTTTGACCTTAATCATATACTAGGAATTTTTGCTGGTAGCTTTTGTTTGAATTTTAATTAAGAAGACCTTGTGTCTCCAACCTTAAATGGTGGGAGCTTTTAATTGCTTGTACGTATATCACACAGACTTCAAAAGAATTAAAAGATGTTTATAAGAGAGAGTACAAAGGAGAGCAGTGAAATGTCTACATTCATGCAAAGTAGCATAATTAAAAAACTATGGGTGTTCCTGTGCTATAATGCATATATATTTATTTATAAAACTAGCTGCTGTGTATGTTTGTTGTTAGCAAAGAGAGTCCATGATTCTGCAATTAATACTCACTCTTGACTACAAGACAATCAAAGGGCTATATGAAATGGATAAACAAGCTATTTGGTGGGATATTAAGTTTCTTCCTTTAGGAATTTACTGTAATTTAGAGCATTAACTTTTCTGGATATTAGGGACAACATATGGAAAATAAGGAGTTGGAATATGTAAGATACAAAGTGCTTCCAGCTCTAATTTTTTAAGAGTCTGTGATTCTAGATATTAAGTTCTGCAAATACACAGATAGGTACAGAAAATAGTGCTAACCACACTACTACATTATTTCATACAAATAAGTAAGGAAACAACATCTGTGCTTTCAATCTCTTTCACAAGATTGTCTAGAACAATACAGCATTTGTCTTAAAAATGAGAATTTAAAAATTTCAAAATACATGAAATCTACACATCAGTGAGTTACTGCTGAACCACTTTTGCTTTTAAGCATTTCCAGAGCTTTTTTTAATTCCCCCAAATGAAAAAATTACTGTAAATTTATAAGTGAGAATTCAAGAAAAAATCATTTATAAATGAGTATGCTAAGGGTACAGTCATAGCTCTTGTAAAAACCACTCTTGTCCTTCCGTGATTGCTTACAACAGAAAGTAGCAGTTACTGCGAATTACTATTCCTAAAAACAGAATATTCTGTAGAAAAAAGCAGTACATGGAATAAGCAATCAGAGCACTTAGTCTAGACCCTTATTATAAAACAAACAAACTAGGAGAGAGAATTGGCATCTAAGATAGTAATCTGTGATGCCATATACTAATGCTATGGGAATGCCATTAGATCCATTCTGACCCTTTGGTGATAATACTATTGCTTAAGTTACTTCAAGAATAACCAACATTATTTGACCTTCAAAGATGTATCATGCACTAAAAAGAATCACAACTTCTGTGTTATCTGTGCTCTCCTCTGAAGATTTATGTTGGTAATCAAAACTAAAAATGCAACCAAGCCATCAGGGGCACTTAGTACCAGTGTTGAATAAATTCATATTCTTAATTCAGTATTTGCACCAAGCAAAATCATGATAAGGTTATTATATTTGATGTAATACAGTTCCTAATTTTACTTCTAGTAACAACCCTAATAAAGTAACAGAGTAATGCTTCCAGTGGTTAACAGTGAACTATGACAATATTATTTAGGCTCTAGAACCAACCCCCTCAGACACATTAGTTGAACTGTAATAAGTAACTATATTTCAGTGGTGGCTTTGAAAAACACTGGGAATCATTTGTGGAATATTCCATTTAAGTGTTTAGTCACTTTTTTCTGTCAGAAAAAGACTGTAATTTCTCTAAGCTGCAGGAAAGTATATCTTTAAACACATCGAACTTGATCCCTAAATATTGATATATTTCATCATTAATGACCAAAGAAAGAAAACCAAATTTCTGTATTTGGTTCATATCACATTTTTTTGTCTCTCTTATCATCTGCGTGTTTGACAAACAAGAGCAGTTTGTGCTAACTCAAACAACCAACATTACTGTTTCCCTGGCATACTGCCCAGGGAGGCGCCTTCACACCAAGGAGGAGATGCCAGCCACAGCAGAGGAGTCTGTATGCAAAACAAGGAGGCTGACTAAGAATTTCTGATGTAAACCACACAGGGTTAGATTCATCCATGGTGACAGAATATAAATCCTCATGCTCTAGACAAAGTTCAATATGTCACCACTGCATTTAGGAATGTCTCATAACAGTAACTATCCTAGCATATTAACTCGTTTTGACTCAACTAACAGAGTCAAATGGATGGTGGATCTCGCCGGCACTTCCATGTTACCTTGTATTTTCCTGTCACATGTCTCTACCCCCTCTCATATTCAGGCATATATCCAGATAAGTTCTATACAGAGGGAAACTGTATTACCTTTGTACACTCTTGCTTTGCCATGCCACCTCATTTATATAAAATAGGGTAAACAAGGAATTATTTTAGTGTCCTGTGGGAGGAAGAATCCAGAGTGTATCCTCCCCTTGCTCACACTGAGAACGCTAAGGCTTTGAAAGATATGAGAATTACTCTGTATTCTACCAAACAGAGGCTTCAAGCTGGGCACAGTGGTACACACCTGTAATCCCAGTGGCTCAGGAGGCTGAGGCTAGAGTATCGTAAATTCAAGACCAGCCTCAGCAACTTAGCAAGGCCCCAAGCAACTTTAGCGAGAACCAGATTCAAAAAAATAAAAAATATGCTGGGGACATGGCTCAGTGGTTAAGCACCCTTGGGCTAAAACTCTGGAACCAAAAAAAAAGTGTTCAGCAATCAAGATCAAACCCTATCTCCATAACTTACTTTCTGAATGACTCTGGATAAGCTAATTAATTCTCAGTTTCATTTTACTCATTTGTTAAATTGGTATAATAATATTTTTCTTACTGGGTTATTATAGGAGTGAAAAAACTGTAGGTTTTTTATACTTTGCTTACTTTGTAAACAATAAGAACTTTACAAAATATCTTAGCATATTACTTGTTGACAGGAAAAATAATATTTTAAAATTAGTTTTCTAATTATCATAATAAACTTAAGTACCAATTTGGAACAAACATTAAAAGGCCATAAAGATAACTTTTTGCCAAAATAGAAATACTCTCTGCAACATCTCTCTTTAAAATTTTTCAGAGCCAAATTTTCATTGATTTTTTTATTAATTCATCCTTTCATCCAGCTATTCATTCATTCACCAAATATTATTGAATAATATTATATTTTAGATATTCTCTATTAATGAAGTTTGACATTAAAATTTCAAGTGGTCCTAAGATTTCTGAAGTTCTTTCATTTATTAAGAACAAGTTCCCTGTTTTCTTTTCTTTTTTTTTTTTAAAGATAGAGGGACAGTGAGAGAGAGAGAGAGAGAGAGAGAAAGAGAGAATCAGTTTTATTTAGCTTTTCATGTAGCTTTCATCACTCTGACACTTCATTGTGTACTTGGTACTGGGGTTCAAAACCTTGTACTCCTGCATGCCAGGCAAGAGCCGGAACCGCCAAACGACCCCTCCAGCCCTCCATTTTCTAAACTCCCTAAAACAATACAGTACAAATATCATCTTTTGTAGCCAACAAAACTTCAAACCAGATAACATGTATTAAGTCAAACCTCCCTACATCTTTATCATTCATAGTAAATGTTCAAGACTCCTTTCCATTCCAGCCATTGTAATAAATTCTAAGGTGACAATAGATCCCTTAAAAATATGGTGGTGCTAGGCTGGGCTGTAGTACATGCTTAGAATGCATGAGGCCCTGAGTTTGATTGCCAACACTGAAAAAATAAATGGTGGCCCTGAATGGGATGCAATACTTCAAAACAAAGAAAAGGTCTAAACATTTTATGTTATAGTTCATCTAAGTTCTAATAATAAATTTTTTTGCAATGCATGTAACAACATTAACCTGATTTGAACCCTGCCTTGAGACTGATTGCTACTATTAAATTTGTGCCCATTACAGTATTCTATCTTCAACTACTGCTGCTACTAGAAAAGTGGCTTCCTATGAAAAAAATGGTAGAGGATAGGGATGTGATTTTCTCTTAAACAACATTCATTAAGAATGGTAATTACCAACCAGGGATGACAGAGGCAGAGGAAAGCAGTAGATCAAAAGATCTAAAGTTACAGTTTAATAAGATGAATAAGTCTAAAGTTCTAGTGTACAACATGAGAACTACAGTTAACAATATTGAATTGTATACTGGAAATTTGCTAAGGCAGATTTTAGGTATTCTTATCACACACATAGAAAAGGTGATGGATATGCTAATCTGCCTGAATATTAACTGTTTATATATATTTATATGCATATATGTACACACATATATATAGATCAAATTATTTATGTACATCAAAATATCTTGCTGTATACCTTATATATAGATAATAAAAACCATTACACAAAACTCAGACACAGATTTCTTGAAAATTCTGATTTTTTCTCAAATTTTAGCAGTAATCCAACTCCTATCATGTAGACATAAGAATTTTCTGTGAAAGTACTTTTTAAGTGAAATCTAAAAGGAAATGATTGATTTAATGGTTCTCAATTATGTATGAATATTAAAGTTCCTGGATTGAAGACCCAGTTTGTAACACTGCTCTTATTCATTCTATGGCCCTAACTTTACTCTCCTGTCATTACCCACCACTTAGAATTTTGTAATGACAGTGACAGAGGCTGTGTTCCCTCCTTTCTCAACTTTATTATACTCTGCGATTCTAAAAGAAGATATAAACTTAAGAAGTATATTTAGAAATAGTTCAGTTAGGGGTATATAATGCTATTAATAGCATTCATGAGCAGAAATGCCTTTAATATTAAATTAGAAAGTTTTAAATGAAGTATTCAATCTAGGAATTTAAAGGAAATAAAAAAAAACAAAACAAAAAGTATAAAGAAAACAAGGAAGGGAGAAATAATAAAGGTAAAAGCCAGATTAATTAGTTGGCATACTGAAAGTAGCAGAATCGACACACAAATCCAAAACCTGGATCACTGGAGGAGGAAAAGGTAACAAAGAAAAACCACTTGCAAGTAAAATTGAAGAACAAAATGGAAAAAACAAATATGTACAGTTAAAATTCAGACACACAACAGCAAATAAACAGAAGACAAAGAGCGCATGTTAAATCAATATTTGAAAATTTTATGAAGCACATAATTTTCTGGGCAAAATAATTTATAGTAAAAATGGCCTAAAGAAAAGTAGAAAGTGTAAAGAAAAATTATCTCCAGAAAACAATCTAGGTCTAGATGCTTACAAGTATATTCTTCAGAATTTCAAGAAATAAGTAATTTGCATATTATCATTCAATGTTACATTGCCTAGAAAAAGAGGGAAACTTTTCTAATTCAACTATGAACTCTGGAAATAAAGCTTATCAAAGATAGCACAAATAAATAAAAACAAATTAATGTCATTTATGATTATAGATGCAAAAATTGCAACTACAATATAAGCAAATAAAATTATGCAGTATATTAAAACAAGAACATGCCACAACTAGTCAGGGTTTATTTCAATAATAAATTCAAAAAAATAAAAACCAATAAGGTACATCATAAAATAAAATGCAATTTCTCATAGAAATTCCTAATCTTATACATGTACACACATATATATCATACACCAATTCACTGTGATATGTTTATACATGTGCATAGTATATATTCCTGCCCCTGCTTCCTTTTCCTCGATCTATTCCACTGATCTTCCCCTTACTTACATTTTCCTGAGATCTGATACTCACCCCCCCAATTTTTTTCCCCTTACTTTGCTTTATCTTCCACATACCAGAGAAAGCATTTGACCTTTGGTTTTAGAAAACCAAAGGCCTTATTTGGCTTATTTCACTTAAAACAGTATTTTTTACTTCCATCCATTTACTGGCAAATGTCATTATTTCATTTTTCTTTACAGCTAAATAAAACTCCACTGTCTACGTATTTCCTTAATCCATTAATCCGTCCACAGTCACTTGGACTGGTTCCTTAACTTGGCTCTTGTGCGTTACACAACTATAAACATTGATATGCCTGTATTACTACAGTATGCTGATTTTATTTTTTGTTTTGGATAAATACCAAGGAGAGGAGGGATGTGGTGGTTCTATTCGTATTCTCTTAAGTAATCTCCAGAGTGCCATCCAAAGTGCTTGTGCAAATTTGTAGTCCCACCAACAATGTATAGTGTACCTTTTTCCCCACATCTTCACCAGAACTCATTTTTATAATATTGCTGATTGCCATAGAACGATATGAAGAACAGCTTAAATCAATAGTCAACAGAATAATTAATGTGAAATATTAAAAATACAAAAAATTAATAACTAAATATCTTCAATTATTTAATATTATTCTTCACTTTCTAGGCAATGTAATCAGGAAAGGAGCAGTGAAAAGAAACATACATATCAATTAAAATATGACTAGATCTGATAAGTTCAAAAAAGATGGAAACCATAAAATAAATCAGTAAAATAAATAAGGAAAATTCAGTAGCATCATTAAATATACACATAGAAAATGAAATGAAAAATCTCATTCACAAAAACAAGCAAAAAATGTTAAACATTACAGAGTAAGCGCCAAAGAGAATGTACAGAATCTATATCAGAATCTGTATTTTAAAAATAGAACATTATTCAGATACATGTAAGGATTTAATATATTATTTTAATAGAAATATTTAATATTATGAATAATATTGTATGGATCATTTTACCCTTACACTTTTTTAAAGACAGAGAGAATGTGAGAGAGAGAGAACCAATTTTATTTATCACTTCATCTGGTCTTCTTGTGTATGTGGTTTTGGGGTTTGAATCCAGGTCCTTGGGCATGCCAGGCAAGTGCTACCCTCTAAGAAACCTCTCCAGCACCCCCCTTACATTTTAAAGAAATGTAATCTTTTTTGATAAAAATAAGTCATTTTGGGATTTTAATTAACAAGTTAATAAAATAAGTACTTAGAGAAGTATGAAAATACCTTAAAAATTAGGAAAGATATTATGAAAGACACTATAAAGTTACAATGATTTATATACCAAGTACAAATAAAAGTTTAGATAGAAAGATAAATTGAATAGAATCAAACTCTGAGAAATATGTTTCAAACATATGATTAGAATGTAACAAAAGATACTATATTTTAAGTCAGATGTTATAAAATGAATTTAATAATTGGGATCAAGATGATTGGTTAGCTACTTAAGAACAAAATTAAGTTATACCTCCAGTTGGCATAATACATCAAAGTATATTCAAGAGGAACTAAAATGTTCAATGTTTAAAAATAGAGTCAATGAATTGAAAGAAAATATAGCAGAATATTATCTAATATCCAGGCAGGAGAATCTTTTTTTTTTTAAGAGAGAATCAATTTTTATTTATTTTTTTCATCTGAATTTTATCCTACAGCAGTGTATGTGGTGCTGGGTTTTGAACCCAGGTCTTCATGCATGCCAGCGCTCAACCGGTGAGCTGCTCCAGGCCCTAAGAAATTCCTTTCTAAACAAACTCCTAACAGAAAAAAAAAAAAAAAGTACATAAAAAGGGATGGAAAGAATGACAAGACGACATAAAATAGCAAATAACAAAACGCAGCATGAAGTTTAATACTATTAAAATATATATTAAGAATGATTACAATAGGTGCTGGAGCAGAGGCTCACTGGTTAACTTAGCACTTGCCTGGATGCACAAAGGACTTGGGTTCTAACTCCAGCCCCACGTACACAATGAAGTGTCAGAGAAACAAAAGCCACATGAAAAACTAAATTAGAATTGATCCCCCCCATTGTCCCTTTCTCTCTTAAAAAAAAAAAAAACAAGAATTCTTACAATATATATTTATTCTAGTTCTTACAAAAAGAACTAGACAAGTCATTTAAGAAAAATATGGGCAAACAACATACATACATAGTCAGTTTACAAAAGAACAGACATTTAATAACAAACAAATATATCTAAAACTCTTCATTCTCACTCATAATCAAATCCATATTAAATTGATTATAATCTGCCCACCCCACCCCACCCCCGATCAAACTGGCAAGTTATTCCTTCTATAAGATAATGGACAAAGTTATTTTTGAAAAGAACATACTCTTTGGTCCAGGAATTTCACTATTAAGAATATATCTTGGGCTGCAGCGGTGTCTCAGCAGTTAAAATGCTTGCCTGGCATGGGAAAGGACCCAGGTTTGAACCCCAGCACCGAATACACAACTAAGTGTTGGAGCACAAAGATCAGATGGAAAGCTAAATAAAACTGATTCTTTTCTTCCCTCTCTCTTTCTCTCTGTCTCCCCCACCCCATCTTGAAAAACAAGAATATATCTTAAGGAAATAACCACTAATAAGCTGAAAAAATCTTAATAAAAAGTTATCTGGGGAAAAAAAAGTTATCTGACAATTTTAAAAAATCTAAATGTTGAATACAAGGCTCAGTTAAATTATGGAAGCCTCACTTTATGCCATGTTTTCTGCCAATAAAAATATTTTAGAAGATTACCTAATGACAAGGAAATCCATAATATATCATTAAGGAGCAAACAGATTATAAAATAATAGTAAAAGGATGATGCTAATAGGAAAAATTTAACATATATAAGTGTGTGTGTAGTATGTGTGAGTTAAAAGTGAAGGATAAATGATAAGATACATGTAGAATTAAAGGACAACTTTATTTTCTTTTGAATGTTTTTCCTATTTATTTGTAAGAAACAGGAAAAACATAAATACATCATTCATCTGGTTTGCGTTTTTCTGACACTTAGTTGGTACATGTGGGGCTGGAGTTCAAACCAAGGTCTTTGTGCATGCTAGGCAAGTGCTACTGTTGAGCCACTGCTCAGCCCCATTGATCACTTTAAATTTTCAGAATAATGATGACAAGTTTAGGTAGATAATAACCGGTCTAATCTTACCTAGAATAAAAATGTATGCTGAGTTTTAGCAGTGGTTAAATGAAACTATTTGAGTATTATTTTTTTCATTTTTAAATTTATTTATATCTTTTCTGCATAATATACATGGTGACAAAATATTAAAATATAAGAAGAGACAAAAAATGGTAAATAAATCAAGTGGGAAGTAAGAATATTCTTTTATACCCATAAAACTCAGAGAAGTGCATGAATGAAAGTTCATATATCGCATAAAGAATTCAGGATAAAAAGTCAAAGAATTTGAAAAGCCTAATTTTTCATGTCTCACTCGAGATTTATAAATTTCAATCATCTAAAACTTGTATAATTTTTTATATTAAATTCACAATTAGAATTTAATATAAAGAAAGATGAAATATAGGGTGGAAAAGATACCCTGAAGTATAAAAACTTAATATTGAGTTATAACATAATAAAATGTTATTTTCCACATTACCAAGAGAAAGCAAGACCCCCATCATTCATGCTGGCAAGAGCTTCTCCTTGCATGAGCCATTTCTGTTCTCACAGTTATAAAACCAATGGCTTTGGAAAGGGAAGAAAACACAGAATGATGTGCAAAGCGGCACACACCATGTTATTGCAGCTGGATAGAGAATATGTCACTAATGACTTTATTTCTACCCATCAGTTATAAGTTGAGTTTCTTTTTTTTTTTTTCCAAAATAGCAAATGGCCTTTATGAGTACAAAAGAGAAGCAGAGGAATTCAAAATAATATTCAATTTTCACTTGATTTTGACACTATTAGTTAATAGAATGAGTTATTAATTATTCATTGGGAAAAAGATGACTTTCTTTTCTCCATGTTTGAGTTAAATATAACATGCCTTGACACTAGGCAGTACATTTTCATTAAGTACTTATTTGAGAAACTATCCACAACCAACAGGAAGATTCACCTACCAGTATTTGATAAATTAAGAAAATTAATGTAATGAAGTTTCCAAATTATTAGTACAAATCAGAGTGATGATTATCTGTGTACAAGGGAAGACCAGTAAAATTAATGAATGACCATGTATTTCTTTCATGATACACAAAACTATGGATACTGTACTTCATCTTCACAAATGAATCAAAAAGAACCAATTTGTTTAGGCAAGAAGTATAACTTTTTGTCTGACAGGGTAACAATTCTGGAACAGATTATGATTGCTCACTTCTTAATATGTTTAAAAATAATAACATCAATCACATATATTAAAAATAATGATGTTCATTCTCATCTGAGTCACAGATCATGAAATGCTAAATCCTATGAAATCTGAGATTAATCAACCTATGATCCTACCAGCATAAAATAACAACCACTACAACTTACACTCAAGAGTACTTTCTTAAATGCCAAACTGAAGTTCTAAGAGCATTACATATATCACCTCTTTTGATGAGTATGTGGAGTAGATACTATTATCTCCATTTTAGAGGTATGAACTATGAAATGTACAAAAATTTGGTAGTCTGACCAAAACCACTCATTTAGTAAGTGACAGAGGGAGGATGAAAACTAAGGTAAACAGGCCTCAGAGTCCACCCATAAGCTGTTATGTACAGTGCAATCTATAAATGTTATTTTTCAGGGCTGAGGACCGAACTCGGGGCCTTGCGCATGCTAGGCAAGCGCTCTGCCGCTGAGCTAAATCCCCAACCCCTAGAAATGTTTTTAAAGGTGCTACAGGTAACCTCTTTTATCAGAAGAAATTCAAATTAACAATTCAGATTAATCAATTAAGTCAGTATAATTTTAAGAGGATAAACTAAGAATACCTTTAACTTAAATTGCGTTCTCACAATTCTTGTTAAGTAAATTCACAAGGCAATATATCCTATAAATTCTGTTTATGAACTGATGCCAAGGGTGGGTAGAAATTTCATTCGTAAACCTTATAAAGAATAAAATTTCAGGGGCACATTATACATTTACCCTGTAGCAAATCAAGTATTAAAGATAAGAATTTAATGTTCTAGTATAGAAGATCAGCAGATATGTTTTTATATAAAATAATATATGTGCATTGATATATTTGATACTTTTCACTCTGTACCTTTAATTTCTCCAAGAAGTTCACTGGTATTTAGTCTTTCCATTTTTTCCTTCCAGTCTTTTGAAAGTAGTTTTTCCATGCAAGAAGAATCTGTTAAAATACAAATTATTAATTATATATACACATATAATTAAACTTATATGTATATTACAAATTTAGAAGGTCAGTTTTGGAGAAATGTTTTCATTTAAAAATATACAAAGCTATTTTTGCTGCTGTTATTTCACTCTATTATAAATTACCACAACTGAATTTATTTTTTCCCAGAACATGATTTACATTATTGCCCAGGAGAAAAGGGTATGATGCCCAAGAATCTTTTCTTAGTGTCATACATAATTCTCTTAATATTTAATCAGCACTTATCATTCTTAGACTGATAGGACTTTAAAAAGGCCTCTTTTTTATGGATTTATTTTAGATAATATACCTTTTGATCAGGTGATATTTTAAGTCCAAGCAAAATCTATATGCTGTACAAGGAATAATGACAGATCTTCAAAGGAGAAGAGGCCAGTCAGCCTGTAACTATTTAGTCCTCAAAGAAGAAATTCAATTTTTGTAAAATAGTTATTTAGAGCAGAAAGGAAAAAAAAATAAGTAAAATCAAGATTTCCTCTGTTCCCAAGTAATGAAAACTATGAAAACTTTTTTCTTATACAAAAAGTGATAAATATTTTTATTTTCAAAAGTACTTATTTAAATGTTATTTGGCCTACTGTATTTTTAAATAACATAATAGACTAGAGGGAATAATTACATTTGTTTTTATAAAGATTCAAAGTCTACAGAAGTACAAATTTTAGAATGTCCTAATGAATACCAAAGTTTTTATTTGAGTTTGTTTTTCTTTCTATTCAAATGGATTTGCAACTGGGGCTACTTCTTACAACTATTTGCTTGTACTTTTTAAGCCTTAAGTCTTAACAGGCCATATTTCCAAAAGGGAATGCAGATTTAAATACTGAATCCTTAGGGCAAAGCACACTCCCATTAAACTTAAACATTCCAATGTCAAAATTCTGATAAATTTCTTTTAAAATTATATTTAAAATGGTTACTCCAATTCCAAATGCCTTTTCTCTCACATATCAGCACCTATCTGTTTAGCATTTCCCCTTTCATTTTTTTTCTCCAGCTTCTAAAATCCTCCTTGAATTTTTCAGAATGACAGTTAGGTCAAGATGGCTCTAAAGGGCTTTAGAAACTAGATAAGCTTTAGAAAAAGGCAGTGATCCCAGCTTAAGAGATGAGAAGGCCATTGCATGGTTAGAAAGTATTGGTGAAAAACAATTAACATTAGTCTGTGACATGCTCAATCAATCAAGGAAAGGATGGAATCCAGATCAGTGTGTGGTGAAGAGGCTGATGAAGGCCAACTATACTAGCTAGCTAGCTATCACAGAAGCTGAAGTTTTATCTAAGTAGAACTCAGCTTGATTCTCTAAGTAAAAGCTCCTTGCCCCTTCTTTTACTTCTTCCCTCCTTCCCTCCTTCCATTCTTCCAGCCTTACTACTATCCTTCCACTCTTTCTATTATTTTCTTAGGCTTTAATAATTGATCTACCTCTGTGCTTCAAAACTGGGTTTTGAGCAATCTTCCAATGGGGCCTGCATGCATATATACATATATGCAGGTAGCATATAATTGCCTAAATTGTCTCCTATTTTAATTTCAAATTTTGAAATGAGGTATGTCATTTGTTACATACCTATATTGTTTTTATGTTAGAATCATAAGAAGTTTGATAAATCTACATTTAAAAGTTATGAAGGAATTCCAACCTATGTCAGAGAATACTTTTTCCTCTAATCAGATTTGAATTTCTGAGATAGATTGATATAATATTAGATTATGGATAAGAAGAATTAACAAAAATTCTTGAATTTCATATCCTACCTAGCTTTGTTTCTATTTTTTCACCCTTTCATACATGTTATTATCTTTTACACTAAACTGATTTTAATGGTAAAAATGCAAAAACATAAATTGCTTAAATTTTGAATTGACAGCATATATGATAATCATCAAAGACAAAAGCCCAGTTTATTAGTAATCATTACAAGTTGAGAGCAAGTCCATATACTAAGATTAGGTACATACAAGATATAGAATAGACTAAAATATGTCTCTCATTTCTATAAATAGACTTGAAATTTTTCAGAGCTCCAAGAAAAGAATGCTGAAACTTCATGGGAGAAAAATAGAAACTGTACGAACAACAGAAACATACACTTCAAACAAATCAAACCATGTGAACATAGCTTTTCATTAATAAAATGGCTAATAACTTCAAAGCATCTTACATTCTATTAGGAAATTAATCCTTACTGTAATGCTGAGTTAACCTAGCTGCATGAGTTTCTATTTGAGAAGAAGAAACAGGGAAAAATTAAAACAGCCTTTGCCTGTCTACATTTTCATTTACAGACATGAGAATATTTAATAACAACCACTGATTAATTACCTTTACCTGTAGAACAATAAAAGTCACTATGTACAACAACCTTATCAACACTTAATCTTAATTCTAGGAGATTTCAGAAAGGCTCAAAACTTTTATTAAGTTTTTTGAAAAACACAGCTTTCTCCCCTAAATATCTTAGTGCCACGCCTCAAAGGCTTACCTCAACTGGTGGAAGGCACTCTGAGCTGTGATGTGAAGCAAGTAAGATGATGGAAAACAGACCAGAAGCCGCAGCGTGTTACTATAGAAAGAGGACAGACCTGTCCCGTGAATGTTTCTTACTTGCAATGAACATATGGTAGGTACAAAGTTACAAATGCAAAGCTATATTTCAAATTTCCCACTCCATTAAGGAATTTACACTCATACCCAGAAAAGGGTGCAAATTAAAAGTAAGGATTTATCCCCCTTCTGCCATATCCCTCAGCTGTGTTGATATGATACTGGCTTTACAACGGCAATGGCTGGAATAAGACTTTGCCCTTTTGGGCTGGAGGGGTGGCTCCGCGGTTTCAGAGTTTGCCTTGCATGCTCAGGGATACGGGTTAGTGCCTCAGCACCAAGTACACAAGGAAGAACCTGAGCAATGAAAGCCAAATGAAAAACTAAATAAAATTCATTCTCTCTTTCCCTCTCATTGTCTCTATTTAAAAAAAAAAAAGTATTTCAAAAAAAACTTTGCCCTGACCTAACACAATTACAGAAATCAAAGAGGCACTCCACCACTGGAGTGGTGGAGAGGTTATGGCGCTTGCCTGGCATGCAGGAGGATGCGGATTCAAACCCCAGCACCAAGTCCACAACGAAGTGCTGGAGCAATGAAGCCGTATGAAAAATTAAATAAAGTTGATTCTGTCTTTCTATCTCTCTCACTGTCCTTCTCTGTCTTAAAAAAAATCAAAGAGGCAGAAATAAGTAAAGAAAGAGAGTTCACATTATGTACATGGAAAGAATAAGTCCAAGCTGAATGTCTTTAACACAGTAGTAATATATGATTCCAAGTGGAAAAAAAGGACTGAACATCCCCTGAATACTTGTGGATTATGTTACATTCATAAATATGTTTTATTTGATTAAGTTAAAAACAATATAGCAATGCTTGTGCCACAGTCCTCAAAATAATGAAAAATTATACAGTAAAATTTATTATTTGAATTTGACTATTCATACTTTAGTGACTTTGAGTCATCTTCAGCTGAAAATAAGAAATTAAATGCCTTGGAAATTGAGATAAAGAATCACAAAATCATAGCATAAAATGTCACCATAATATACATATATTAGAATGAATGTAAGTCATGCTTCCATACTAATGAGGCATTCCATAACATGCCAATATTCATTCCTTTTTCTTTGAAAAAATTTGTTTCCATGAGCCAATATCTATTCAATTTAATAAGCAATGAGGATTTAAAAAGGACTTTTAAAAATATAAAGCTGGACCTTCAATTTTATATTTTAAACAAAAATATTAAGTTTTCTTATAATATAAATTATTTTAAGTTGCATAGTTTCTTGGGGTTTTACTTCTTCACTTCCAAGAAACTTTTTCTACGTGAAAAGGAAAACACCCAATTCAGAACTAATTTTTAAAAAAATACCCTGCATTACTGAGTGCAATGGTACACACCTTTACTCCAGCAATTCTAAAAGCTAAACAGGAGGATTGCAAGTTCAATGCCAGCCTCAGCACCTTAGCAAGACACTCAGTAATTTAGTGAGATGCTATCTCAAATAAAAAATTTAAAGGGCTGGGGATGTAAGCTCAGAGGTAAAGCACCCCTGGGTTCAATTCCCAGTACCAAAAAACAAAACAAAACACCCCCACATAATTCCAGTGAAAGATTTCTGCTTCCTAAGTACTTAGGTTTAAGCCAGGCAATAACATTTTTGCCTGCTAATAATTAATTTTATGGTACAATTGAAATGCAACGCAAGAGTATGTGAGATATTCATTTCCTAATCTGCATGATGATATTTTAAGAATAATTTCAAATTACTCCTAAACAAAGCTTCAAACGGTATTAACTATTATTCTGCACAAAGTCTTATCATATAGGGTAAATAAATCATAATTAAAATTGAAGCATGAGAAAGAAGAAAGAATAATGGGAAACCTTTTTACTGAACGTTAAAACAATTTACCTGTAAGTAAATATTTATTATTCCTTTTACCTCAAAGTGTTATTTAAATTCAAAAATGCTAAAATATTAGTGACATGACATAGAAAATATCATTTACTTTGGTTCATTGCACAACATTTTTAGAAAATATTTTTCAAAGATTTTAGAAAATATTTTTCAAATATTTGAGTGAAAAAAGACAATGATAACTATCCTTGCATGCAAATATCCTTTTGCTTTATTAACTCTGCAAAAAGAGTAAAGGAATTCCATTTATTTTTCACAGGAATCATAAATTTCAAATGCAATAAATATCCCATGTTCCCAGGTACAATGATAACTTTTCAAAAGTACCATGACTTTGGTTTACAACTAAATCCAACAATACATATTTATATCCTGCTGATCATCCATCCCACATTTTTCATTAGGAAACACAGAGATGCACATGCCAGTTACTGTACATTTTTTCACAGCAGCAAGTGCTCCACAATACAGTGGGATAAAATTGGAGCTTGGAGAGCTTGAAGAGCACTCTTAAATTTTAATTAAAACCCTCCAAGCTCAAGCTCACTAAAAATAATTAGACACTAAAATGTGCCAGTTTTATTTTGAAGTCATACTATAACGTACAAAGCATACTCCCTGACAAATGTTTGTGTTCTCTTTCACTCCATCTTTCTCTCCCTCCCTCTCTCCCTTCCTCTTTTTCCTTTCCTTCTTCTCTCTCTCCCTCTCCACAATGAAACAACTGATTTTCCAAATAAGAACAAGGAGATATAAATAGAGGCTATTTTCAGGCCCTCTCTTCATGCTGGGAGCTGACAGAAAAGACAGCAAAGTGCGTTTTTCAGACTGCACCAAATAAACCTAGAATAACTTCTCTAACCAAGCATCCAAGTCACTAACAAACTCTAGATAAAATTTAGTCTGCAAAGAACACTGCAAGTTATATCAGTGATCTTGTTTGATCCAAAAGCCAAGCCTTTAACCTCTTAAATATTTTTGCTATCTTAAAATATCTCATACAATGCTATATTGCATCCTATTTTTAGCTAAGCAGCAAGAGAAAGCATGCCTTTCCCATACAGCAGGGCAAAGATATAAACATCAACACAGATGCTCTGCCAGGAAGAACTGGACTTCTCAAGCACTTGATCATTAAGGAATGCACCAACTGTTTTGGATAATCTCGTGCCAGCTCCCCTTTTGCTCCACACTCCCCTCTGGGAGTGGCCAATCTTGTCCTAGTCCTAATTTTTCATTTTACTCCCCCACAGCCCCCCCATCTCCAAAAAAAAAGAGAAATGGCATTTATGCCTAGCAATGAAAAAGCAGGCTTACTTCCCCAAACAGACCAAAACTTTAAAACAATTAACCCTCCCCTCTTCTTTCAGATAAATTACTAAGTATAAAATGCAATCTGTTTCCTTTGTTTACTCAATATGAACAATTTGTAAATGACTCAAGGATAAAATTCAGAAAATGTTGTGCTAAATTAGAACCATTATAAACATGCTAATGACTCAGTGCTCAAGTAAAACATGCATGATCGGTGTGAAGAAATAGATTTAGTTCCTGTAAAATTCTGTTGTGCTGCATTAAAACAATTTGGTCATTAAACCAGATATATTCCTTCCAGGAAAAAATGTTAATTCTACACTCACTTCACTAAACAGTGTGCTGTGAGTGTGGGTGTAGGTGTGTGTGAAAGAGAGGTGGAAGAGGCAGTGGAAGGTATTGGAGATGTCATTAGAACTGTTAGATGCAAGATTCTGGCATGTTCATAAGGAAGAAAAAGCTCCACATTTGAAACCCACCAGAAGTGCACATATAGATATTATCACATTAGGTTCAATATTCTCTTTCTGTACACTTTTTATCTACCAAGTTTTTTTTTACAAGCAGTCTCATTAAAAAAATGTTATGGTATTTAATATACATTCATAGAAATCACATTGTGCTATATGAGCATGTACAAGGTATCACTTCCATCTGCTTTCCAAGGCTGCCTAGCACCTAAAACATTAACAGAGGGATCATTCAAAACGAGATTCCTTTCACATGTCCGTCAAAGCACCTGCTACCAATGGCAATACAGAAAAAAAGGTTAATAGCTTACTGTTGTAGTTAGAAGAGACTCAATTATTAATAAGACCAACACCCTCATTTCAGAAATGAGGAAATGGAGTCCGGTTAAGGAAGTCACCAGCATTGCCAAGGTAAAAAAGGTGGTTACAAAGCCCTGACTGCTGTTCAGTGCTTGCTTTACTGAAATTATTATTTCAATTATTATTCAACATCAGCTTTATAGTCCCTACAATTCAGCATCTAATAGTTGAAGATGAATTAGACTTCTTATTAATTGCTTCAGACATGGAGTGAAACAGTCTAATTCTTTGTAGAGGTATGCTAAAAATTCAAGGCATTGCAAAGAACGTCAGTAGTGTCCAACAGCCAACTCTGCTATACATGATTATTTATGCTGGTCTTTCTGTTCCTCCATATTTTTTGTTTTTTTTTTTCCTATAATGGTTTACTTTGTTTGAATCAAAAGCTTTCCTTTTTGAATATCATCCACTAAATAATCAGTAAGATGTTGCTTAAAAATACTTTTGAACTCAAAAGTTAACTCCAAGGTAGCTTCTACTTTTTATTTATAGAAGTACTGGTCCAGCCTGAGGCCTTGTTTTTGCACTGCAGCTCATTACCCATGAAGCCTTCAAATGTGCCAAAATTTTAATGGAATAAAAAAGTCTCATTAGAAACCATGGCTGTCCATTTCCACTCCATTTTCTGCTTCTGATTTTTGACTTCTACAACTTTTTATTTTTAGTTTTTCAAATACATATTTAACTGCTTTTAAGAAGCTGTGTTATTGTTAGATGTGGTTAAGGGGTGCTTAACCACAGAACCATATTCCCAACCTTCTTAAATTATTTTATTTTGATCCAGGGTCTTTCTAAGGTGCTTGGGGCCTCACCAAGTTGCTGAGGCTGGCTTTGAACTTGCAATCCTCCTGCCTCAGCCTCCAAAGTGGCTGGGATTACAGACATGCACCACCATGCCTGGCCTTGGGAATTATTTCTGAATGTCATTATATCTTGTAGAATTATCAGAGTCCTTGGTTGCTTGCCTTCAATTGCTCCTCCCAGCCACCAAAAGAGGAATTTTCTGCTAGAACTATTTGGAATCGCTCTCTCATGCTCAGGACAAATGCTACACGCATGTGAACCTGGAATTGCCACAGCCAATCCCACTGGTACATAGGTAGAGACCATTTGCTATAAAAGTGAAAAAGACTTCAAAGTAAACTGTTAGAGAATTATTATTTACAATTATTTGTCTATATGACCTATCATTTTCTGAATATGCCACCAAAAGAAAATACAGCAGAAAAAAAGTGAAAGCTGAGGCTCATTAAAAACAAGAGCAAAAAACCAAACAAATCTACATCTGAGATCAACAGTCCCAATTTCAAAGTTTCACACTCATCAAAACAGCTTCAGTGTTCTGGTTAAATTATTCTATATTTTGTGTTAAGAAATTAAATTATAAAATAAGCTATTACTTATAAAATATCCCCTTGTCTATTTTACTTATTTATTTATTGGAATCTATAAGAGATCAATGAAGAGATCAACTTAAAAGAGACCACATCAAATTTAGTTTTAAGGTTCCTTGATAGTAAGTCTAGTGATTCTCCTCCGACATGAAACTCTTCATACTGTTCCCTGTTCCCACGAGTAGACATGTCTCACTTGAGTTTTTCACTTCCACTCTTTGTCATACCATCCTCCTAACCTGTATGTCTTCCTGCTCTGACACTTAGTAGAAAACTTCCTATCCTACAAGTTCTATATTAAATATCAACTCCTCAATTATGCTTTGATTCATCACTTCAAATATAAATTCTCCTCCTTGGGTAAGGAAAATAATTAACAACTGCTAACATATTATCTCTTTGGAACTATATTTTATGTCCTTTTAATCCATCAGCTCAATTAACTCTGAATTTCATAACCCCTACCTCTACCACTACTACTATTATTCAGTTTCCACCACCATATGATTAAGTATGTGGTCAAATTCTCTCCATCTTAGTCAACTAAATATTAAGTTCCTTGATGGTCAGGAAATGTTTCTGATACCACTTTGTGTTCCTCCATATTGCTTAACCCAGAGCTCTGAACATAAGTGCTAAAACAAATTCCTTATACTAAAAAAAGATCATTTTTATTGCCTGTGCCAAGCAGTGACAAAAATAGCTTTCCCAAGTTTTACATTGTTTGATTTTTTCTCAGTAAGTTTTAAGTTACTTATGTTTTATATCTATTTTATATATTATGCATCTATATTGTATTTCATTTATTACATTTATCATATTACTTTATATATAAGAGTTATTTTTATATTTGACAAATCTTTTGTCAGATATGAATACTATGAATATTTTTACCTAGTCTATAGTATGCCTATGTATTTTAAAAGTGTCTTTTGAGGATCTGTCATTCTATTTTGATATTAGCCAATTATCAATTTATTTCTTTATGACTAGTGTTTTTTGGGTCCTCATTATGAATCTTTATCTATTAAAAGATAATAAAGATTTTTCTCCTGTTTTCTTCTAGATGTCGTACAGTTTTATTTTATCTTTAGTACTAGGATCCATTTTCTTTTCATTTCACTTTGTACATATTCTGTGAGGTAAAGAATATAGCTGGTTTTCTTCATCTGTATATCATTTTTCAAAAAGACCACCATTGATATACTATTATCATTAAATTGGCACCAGTGCTAAAAATCAAATGACTATGTATATGTAGATTTATTTCTGAATTCTGTTATATTGATCAATTTATTATCCTTATACCAATGCCAAACTGTTTTGATTATTGTAGCATTACATTATACTATATTGTGAAATCATATATGAAATCATATTGAATAAGAATTTGTTCTAGTTCAAATCTGTTTTGGCTATGTTAAGTCCTCTGTATTTTCAGATAAATTTTAAAATTAACTTGGCTACAAAAAGAAAACTTTCTGGGATTTTGATTGGATTTGCCTTGAATTTGTAGGTCAACATATTAAAGCTTAATATAAGCATTTAAAGCTATAAATTTCCCTCTACTGCCTTACTGTCTTCCAAATATTTTGAAAAAGTTATATTTCATTATGCTTTAATTTTAAATAATCTTCCTCATTGTTTCTTCTTTGGGTATATGGTTTATTTAGAAGTATGTGATTTAATTGTCAAGTATTTGGGAATTTTTTAAAAATTACTTTGGTTATTAATTGTTAATTTGTTTCCATGTGGTCAGAGAATTACTCTTCATAATTTCAATCCTTATACCTTTATTGAGACTTATTTAATGACCAATTTATGCTTTATTCCATAGTCACTTGAAAAGAGTATTTATTCTAAGGGTAGTGAGTATAGTGCTGTATTGACATTAAGTTGACTTGTAGTTTTGTTCAGGTCTATATTCTATGAATTTTCTGTCTACTTTTATCACATTCTGAAAAATGAGTAGGAATAATTAAATTGTAAGTACGTCTTTATTTTTTTAATTCTGTCAACTTTTTCTTTTCATGTATTTTGAATCTATATTATTAGATACATACAGATGGGATGGGATGTTATATTTTCTTGATGAATTCATTCTTCCTTGATTCTTTAGTATGAAAAGTCCTTCTGCATCTCTGACAACATTCATTCTCTTGAAGACTATTTTTGTAACAATATAGCCATTTCAGTTTTTTTCCTTTTGTTTTTAAGCAAGTGAGCAGGAATTTTATTAAAAAGGAAAGTGAGAAAAGACTCAGAACACTCCTGGTTCAGCAAGAGTTCCCCATTTCAGCTTTCTTATAATTATTGTTTTCATAACATACCTTTACCAATTCTTTCTCCTTTTAGCATATCTATACTTCGTATTTACTATGTTTCTTGTAGTCAACAGGGTCTTGTTTTCTTTCTTTTTCAATCCAATCTTGCTGTCTCTTTCCCTTTTAAATTGGTATGATTAGTCCACCTATAATTAATGTACTTATTGTAAACAGTTTAACTCTATCATCTAGCTCTTTGTCTGTATTTTCAATCTGCACTTTATTTCTTTTTCCCCTTTTCCTGACTATCTTTTTTTTTTTTTTATCATGAAGAATGATCAAATCTTGGTAACCATCTCCAATACGTTTTTTTTTTTTTCTCTTTTTCTCTGGTGCTTTAATTGAATTCCTTTTCTGGACCATATGTGGAGTTCCAACTCCTTGATCTTTTCCTGGCCGATCCTCCTGTTGACTTGAAGCTTCTATATGCATGTCTTTCTGTGGTTGATTTCTAATTGGTTGCATTGGTTTACTCTGTAATCTATGGTCTAGCGTCCTGACTATCTTTTAATTATTTTTTTAGAATGTAATCTATCTCCTCTATTTGGTTATTATATTAGCTATAACAATTTATTTTATTATTAAGTGGTTGATCCATGGTTTACAATATGCATCTTTAACTTACAATAATTTACCCTCAAACACTACAGTATGTCCAATACAATTTAATAAACTTGAAAAATGCCTATCTATGGGGCTGGAGCAGTGGCTCAGTAGTTATGGTGCTTGCCTGGCATGCGCAAGGAATGCAGGTTCAAACCCCAGCACCATGTACACAACAAAGTGTCTGAGCAACAAAGGCCAAATGAAAAACTAAATAAAATTGATTCTCTCTCTCTCTCTCTCTCTGTCCCTCTCTCTTGTAAAAAAAAAAAATGCCCATCTATTATGTTATTGTAGTTTCAGCAGTTGAATTTTGATAAGTTTTGGTATACCTTTTTGGTTTTGTTTATCTTTCCTGGAACTGGAAGTCTATATTCTTTAATAAATTTGGATTTTCAGCCATTATTTCTATAAAACTACAGAAATGTATCTTCAGACATTCCAATTACACATATACCATCAGTTCTCATATTCTTTGAGCCTCTGTTCATTTTCTTCTGCCTTTTTTCTTTCTGTACTTCTATGTTTGGGTAGTTTCTGTTGCCTTGTCTTTAGTTTTAATACTCCCCTAATCAGCAGTTGATTATTGGTAGTTAAATGCTCTAAGTATTTTATTTTTCAATTCTTGGATTTCTATACTTTCATCTTTATTATTCCCATTTCTTCATTGTGTTCATGTTTTCTTATATGTCCTTGAATATATTTGTAATATCCATTTTAAAGTCATCAACTGCAAATTTCATCATCTTTGCATTTGTTTCTCTTTTTATTGCTATATTTTTCTTCTGCTTACAGATCATATTTTCTTGCTTCTTAATAGGTATTTTTACTGGTCACTGAACAATATGTACACTAAATAGCTGAGTGTTTGGAATTTCTTGTTTTCTTTTTAAGAGCTACGAACTTTCTTCTGTTGTATATTCATTTACTCACAGACCACCTTGATCCTTTGGAGGCTTGTTTTAAAACTTTATTATGGTGGCTATAGAATAGTCTTTACTTCAAGGAATGTTCCTACTCCAAAGATATGACCTCTTGGAATCTCTAACAAATGTTGCATGTTCAATGAAGACATTTCACTACAGTAAATTGGAACTCTAATGCCTCCCAATAATGTGTGAGCCCTGACAAATTTTCAATTATTTGATTTCCTTTTCCAGGTAGTTGGCCTATGTCCACCCTCTTTTTATAATTTTTTATTAAGGAGTTGAGTTATTGTACAATCATGAATGCATAAAGTTACAATATGATAGGCATATGTTCTTAAACCAGAATTACCCTCACATCGTCCACAACACAGTCTCTATATATTTCATCCCTACAAGCAATATAAACCCTTAGACTGTGAATTTTCCAGAATTAAATGATTGCATAAATATTATTGGATTCTCAGGGGGGTAAAGAGTATGCTACATTATTGTCTCCCTAGATCCCACCCTACTCCCCTACTCCCCCCTCCTACCCTACCTGTCCCCTCCCCACCACATATCTATGGTTGCCCTAGATTATGTGTTTTTACATCTTTCCTGAGTGTAATGCATGAATCTGACTACCTTTCACTCAAGACTGGGTTTAGCTCCAGCCTCCACAAATGAGTGAAAACATTCGATCCCGGACTCTCTGGGTTTGGCTAACTTTGCTCAGCATGATTTCTTCCATAGCCATCCATTTACCTTCAAAGGCCACAATATCATTGTTTCTAATTGCTGAGTAGAATTCCATTGTGTGTGCATATATATATACACACACATATACATATATGTATATGTGTGTGTATATATATATATATATAATATATATATATATAATCTCACAGTTTTTGAATCCATTCATCCATTGAGTGTGCCCAGCCTCCTAATAGTCACACCTTACTTATGTGCAACTTGACATTCAGGCAAAGATTTAAGAGGACTCCTGAGATTTTTACAGCTCTTTCTCTCATTAACTCCCTTCATTCTCAGATTCTACTTCACAAACTGTATCTACTACAATCTTCCCAACCTCTGCTCTCTGACTGCTAATTCCAGTGAGAATGGCCTATTATATTTCACTTGCCTCCCCTTCATCAGAGACTGATAAATGCCACCAAGTAGCTAGCCAAGGTATTCTCAGGGTTCACTTTGTTTTCCTTTCAGATATATTATAGTTTTTAGCCAAGGTATTCTCAGGGTTCACTTTGTTTTCCTTTCAGATATATTATAGTTTTTAGCCAAGGTATTCTCAGGGTTTACTTTGTTTTCCTTTCAGATATATTATAGTTTTTTGTTTGCTGTTTTCTAATTCCTTAGAACAGTTGTTATATATAGTTAATCAAGATTTCTTACAGTTTTTATTAGGAGATTAATTCCAGTACCAGTCATTGTCTTATGGCCAAAAGCAGAAATAGAATATTACTTTTAAAAAATGTATTATTTTGGTAATAAAGAAAAAAACTATCAGTATTAACAATAATACAGACATTGTTAATAAAAGTTGGTATTAGCACGGTGTGATAGCATATGCCTTTTTAATCTAGCTACTCAGGAGACTGAGGCAGAAGGATCACAAGTTTGAGGCCAGCCTTGGCAGTACACCTTGACCCTGTCTCAAATATTTTTTAAAAGTGGGAGATTCAGGGGTAGAGGAGCAGGGGATGCAGCTCAGTGGAAGAGTTCTTGCCCAGCAAGTATGAGGCCATGTGTTCAATCCCCAGTATCATACACATGCACAAAAAAGTTAGCATGAAAAACTTTATAATAATACATAAAGGATAATAAAGGAATGTTACTAACAATGTTATGCCCACAAATTTGACAACCTAGAGGAAATGGACCAAATCCTTAAAAGATAGACACGCTATACCAAACTCACAGAAAAAGAAGTCAGACACTCTGAATGTCTGATATCTATTAAAGAAACTGAATCAATAATTAATTAATAACCTTCTAAAACAGAACACACCAGGCCCAGGTGAATTCTACCATATATTTAAGAATAAATGATACCAATTCCTTATTATCTCTTTCAGTAGATAGAAACAGGGAATACTTCCTGACTCATTCTTTACAGGCAGCTTACCCTAACACCAAAACTAGAAACATAATCCAAGAAAACTATCAACTGATGTCTCTCATGATCATAGATGCAAATATCCTCAACAAAATATTAGCACATCAAATCTAATAATGTATGGAAAAACTTACACACCAAAACCAAGAGGATTTTATTTTATGTATGCAAGGCTGGTTCAACATTCAAAAATCAATTAATACAATCCATCACATCAACCAGTTAAACAAGGAAGATCACATGATCATATTACTAAATACAGAAAATCATTTGACAAAAACCAATGCCCATTCATGAGTCAAAAAGAAAGGCTGGAGTGGTGGCTCAGTTGTTACAGCGCTTGCCTGGCATGTGCAAGGACCCTAGCTCAAATCCCAGCACCATGTACACAATAAAGTGTCAGAGCAATGAAAGCCACATGAAAAACTAAATAAAGTTGATCTCTCTCTCTCTCTCTCTTTCCCTCTCTCTTAAAAAAAAAGAAAATAAAGAAAAAACTTTCCACAAGTTTGGAATAAGGGGAAATTCCTCACCTTGAAAAAGAAAAGCTACCACAAAAGTACACCTAACATCATATTTAGTGCTGTGATACCTACAGCTTTTCCAAAAAGATTAAAAAAAAAAAAAAAGCAAAGATTCATCACCAGTTTTCATATCATACTGGAAGTCCTAGCTAATGCAATAAGACAATAAAAAAAGGCAATACAGATTAGGAATAAAGAAATAAAATTGTCTGTTCACAGATGACATGAATTAACAAAATAAATAAACCTCCTGCAACTAATAAACAAATATAACAAAGTTCAGAATACAAGAATACTATCGAAAAGTCAATCATTTTTTTACTACCAGCAATGAACAAGTAGAATCTGAAATTATAAACATACTACGATTTACATTAGTACTCCAAATAAATGAAATAAATCTAATGCAATATGCACAAAATCTACACGAGGACAAGTAAAAAATTGATAAAAGATATCAAACAGTAAATAAATTAGAAATAAACATGTTTATAGATTGAAAGATTCAATGTGGTCAAGATGCCAGTTCTTCCTAACTTGATCTATAGACTGAATGTAGTCAAAATCAAAATCTCAGCAAATTATTCTGAGAATATCAACGAAGTAAGTGTAGAGTTCACAGGGACAGGTAAAAGACCCACCATAACCAACTCATTATTGAAGAAGTACAAAGTCAGAGAACTGACACTATTCAAGTTCAAGACTTATTTAAAAATGACAGTAATCAAGAGTAATATACATATATATATATATGGAAAAGAATGAAAAAAATAACAAATAGAACAGAGTAAAAAATTGACCCAAAGAAATGTGGTCAACTGTTCTTTGACAAAAGAGTAAAAACAATTAAACAGAATAGATAAGTCTTTCAACAAATGTTGCAAGAACAACCAGACATTCATGTGCAAAACAGGAATTTAGACATAGACCTTCTACTTTGAATAAAAATTAACTAAAAATGAAGTATAGATATAAATGAAAGATACAAAAGTATTAAATTCCTAGAAGATAACATATGAGACAACCTAGATGACCTTAATATGATGATAACTTTTAGATAGAGTACCAAAGATAAAATTCATGAAGGAAAAGATAAGCTGAACTTCATAAAAATTAAAATTTTTTCCTCTGAAAAGACAGACAAAAATGAGAAAACAATCTTTAGAATGGGAAAAAATATTACCAAAAGACATATTTGATACAAGAATGCTGTCTGAAATATACAAAAAATTTAAAACTCAACAACAAAAAAACCAAACAATCCAATTTAAAAATGATAATATGCCTGAAGAGAGACCACCACTAAAAATTGATACATAAGATGGTAAGCATATGAAAATACACTCAAAATCATTTGAAATTAGAGAATAGCAAATTAAAGTCAAAACAACAATGAGATACCACTACATGCCTATTAGAATGGTCAAAATACAAACACTTGACATCAAATGCTGACAAGGATGTAGAACAATCAGAACTCCCTTTCATTGCTCATAGGAAAGAAGTATTACAACTTAAGTAGATTTTCACAAAACAAGACATTCTCTAATTATGTAATACTCAAGCCTCCTCTTTGTTCTATCCCATATAAACTAAAAACATGTCTACCTAAAAACCTGCACATAAATATTTACAGCATCTTTAGTCATAATTGCACAACCTGAAGCAACCAAGTAAACTTTGAAACACACAGGCACTAGAGTTATTCAGAACTAAAATGTGGTGTCAAGCCATGGAAACACATGGAGGACACTTAAATGTACCTTATGAAGTCAAAGAAGATAATCTGAAAAATTATAATATGATTCCAACTATATGTGACTTTCTAGAAAAAATAAAACTATAGGGACCAATAAAAAGATTAGTGGTGGCCAGGGACTAGTGGAGAGGAAATGATGAATAAGCAGAACAAAGGGAATTGTTACAGCAATAAAACTAATGTGGATGATATCACAATGGTAGATACCTGTCATTACACATTTGTCAAAACCTGTAGGATATACAACATCAAGCCCTAGTCCTAATGTGTACCAGAGACTTGGGTAATAATAATGTCAACATGGGTTCATTGTTTACAAAAATATGTACCACTCTGGTGGGAAATGCAGGTAGTTGGAGAAGCTGAATGTATAGGGATACAGAAGGAATATGAAAACGCTTTGTACTTTCCACTCAGTTTTACTAAAAACCTAAAAATAAAGCTATAAAAACTTTATTAATTTAAAAAATATATACAGTAGAAAATAAGAAATAAAAATTATTATTCATAATTTTATCATATATAAGGAAATAAATTCAAAGCCTAAAATAAATTATTAAAATTAGTAAGTATATTTCACCAGATCACTGAGTATGAGAAAATATAAAAATATATATCTCTATATATCTGAAAAAATAGAAACTACATTTTAAAAATTACTGATTTATAAAGTATGAAGGATTTCTACACATACACATAGAGAAATGCCGATAAAACACTATTAAAATAAAATTGTAAAAGACCAAATAAATGGAGGAGTAATGTGCTCATACTTAGTAATTCACACTATTTTTAAGATGTAATTTCTCCCCAAATTGATTACAGATATATTGCAATAACAGTTTAAATCCCAGCAAGTTTTTTTTTGTTTTTTTAATCAACAATGAATTCTAAAAATTATATTTAAGCATAAAGGACTTTGATGAGTCAAGAAAGTTTTGTATAAGAATTTACTATCATACAAATAGATTATAGGCCTAATTAATTAAATACCGTGCATTTTACAATATAACCAATAGAAATACATGCTACCCAACAAGAAAAGAGAAAAAAATATGCCTTCAACAAATATTCATCTCAGAAACATTCTGTTGGGTGAAAAAAAAATTAGACATGAAAAAGTTTTAATTCAATTTATATGAAGTTTAAGATCAAACAAATTAATCTATGAAAGAATATCAATTAACTTTCAGAGGTTATGATTGAGAGGGAGAATGAATCTTCCAAAATACTAGAATATTCTATATTTGCTGTGGATGATGGTTCAATGAGTACACGCATATATAAAAATTTGTTGAGATTGTACTGGGGAGTGATACTGGCCAAATTATACTGATATTTTATGTATTATATACATATATGAATATGTAAGAACAAATCTTATCAGTATGTACAACTTCAATATACCAAAAAAAAACTGTGGAGAAAAATATTTGCTAATATATTCCTGAATGTTTAAAAAAAAAGATTTTCACTTTAAAACAAAAATGATTTTCTAGCCTATAAACAAAGATCATATATTTTTACCACATGCATGCTATACTTCAACAGAGAATTTTTTTTTAAAAAAGAGAGAGGGAGAGAGAAAGAGAGAAAGAATCTGTTTTATTTTTTCATCTGGCTTTTGTTTCTCCGACACCTAATTGTGTATGGTGATGGGATTCCCACCCAGATCCTCGCACATGCCAGGCAAGCGCTCCAACCACTGAGCAACTGCTCCTGCCCCAAAAATTTTAAAATAAAGAATTATAACTCCATGTTCAGACAAATTCTTATGGAATAAATGGTATATTATAAAATGAAATTAATAATTTTTTATAAGTTACTTACCTATTGAGGTGAAATATTTAATCTATCAAGTCTCCACAGACTATTCCAAAAATGAATATAACTATCAACTAAGACAAAAAGAGGTCCTCTGATATTTGGTTATAGTCAAGTCATACTCCTCAGAATAATAGAAATAAAGTTATAAAAAATGTTTGTAATCTTGCCTTAGTACCAAAAAAAAAAAAAAGCAGGTTTTGGGGGACAAATTGTCCAGTTGCTGGGTCTGGAAGTAAGGCGATACCTTACATAAGACCATTGTCTTAAGACCATGAAGGCAGTAGTTGGGGAAGTAGGAATGAAGCAATCCACAAAAGCATCTCCAACTTTTTATTTCAAATCTTCCAAACATTTAGCCTTGTAAGAATAAGGTCCAAATTCCTAGATATTGCTTAAAGACCCCCATGTTCTGGAGCCCACTTATCTCTCCAGCCATTCTTCCCAACACTCTCTACTCTCTCTGTTACTATTACTCCATAATCTTTTCATAGAGAAATTATTTCATTTCCTCCTAAACTAAGCACCAACTGGTACCTGCTAAACTCTCTCTTGCCTGGACCTTTGCGTGTGCTCTTTTCTCTACCTGACACATCCACCATTCCCTTTTATTCAGCTAAACTCCTATTCATTCAGTCACAATATAAAAGTCATTTATTTACTCAGGAATACCTTCAAAGGATTCCACTTGAACAGTAAACTACCTAACCCACAACTTTCATCATACTTTATTACAGTGACTTTTCCACCTAGCCTTTCTATCAGACTATGAGCTCTATGAGGCCAACACCCCCCCTTCCTTGTTTACTGGTATATACTTAATGTCCAGCATAGCCATTAGCAAATGATAAACACTAAATAAAAATACGTAACACCAATGAAAATGAATGCACGATGAACAGATTTGGGATTCAGTAAACCTTACTTGGAAGAAGGAAATGGTGGTTTGTATACTACATGCTTAAAGTATGTTTATTTTATATGATTACTTACCTTTTATTCTTCCATAGATTTCAGTTCCTTTTTTAATAAACCAACGTTTTTTGACGATTCTAAGAGATCATAGTTAGGGCTGGAGCAGTGGCTCAGTGGTTATAGCAATTGCCTGACATGCGCAAGTATACAAGTTCAAATCCTAACACCACATACACAACAAAGTCTCAGAGCAACGAAAGCCACATGAAAAACTAAATAAAATTGATTCTTTCTCTCTCTCTCTCTCTCTCACTGTCCCTCTCTCTTAAAGAAGAAGAAGAAGAAGAAGACGAAAAAGAAGAAGAAGAAGAGATCATAGTCAAAACTAAACATTGAAAGGAATCACCAATCCTTATGCTCAGTGTACCATGGTAGTAGAGATTCAAGTGAGAAAACAACTGGGGAAAGTGGCACTCTAAGGTACCAGGTCCAGGACACACTGTAAACCACTCACCCCACAGAAGTCTCCTTCTGGAGGACATTCTTGACCTTGGAGTTTTGTACAGTTTTTCTTGATAACAGAATGCTTTCCTTTAAAGGAAAAAAAATTACTTACAAAGGAATGATAGTTGGCTTGTAAATTCAGTGTAAACTGGATCTGGCCATTAGTCTTTAAAAGAATCATTTCTCTCAGAGCTAAGGCAGGAAATTAAGTAATCACCAGTGTTTTTAAATCATCTACCTCAATACATACTTTTTTATCAATTTTAACCTGGCTTCATTTTTAACATTTACATTTTGAGTAAAAGGAGATAAAAGCTAAAATTATGCTTTTGTAAAGGAAGAATATTATAGCCACAGGAAAGCAAGAATGAGATCTAAATGTACCTCCTTTCTTATTATTTTGAGAAGGAACATAAAAAATGACAAAAATTCCCAACTAAGTATTGTTCTGCAAAAATCCCAAACACTGACTGGTTCTCTTGATTACACAGAGCACAAAGGCCCTTTCAAAAGCCCCCTGCACAGCTTGAAGATGAACTCCATGTGCCTCTTAATCCTCTATTCAAACTTGGCAACAGTTAGTGGTGTCCAAGGGAATCCTGCTATGAACTAAATTAGAAGCTGATAATGTTACATGTCTATGAGTATAATATAACCCTGAAAATCAATCAGTGGTCAGTATTCAAATGTTGTGCATATGTATTGGTCTGAGTGTATATAGGAAAAGGTAATAAAATACATAAACATAATTCCAATTCTGAGCTGAAAGGAGATAATAACCACCACAATGCATAGAAAAAACTTTTATGTCTGAAGCCTAAGTTGAAATTTGATACTACTGAATAAACAAAATGGAAAAGCCCGTATAAAAGTACACTCCTTAAAAGTAAGAGACAATGTCTTAGAGTGCAAGTTCTGTAAATCAATGACAATAGCTACAAACAAAAGTGTAACATTTAAAGAGAGCTGCACTCCATAACAATACTGTCACAGGATGAGATTATCTGTAGCTATGCAATCTTTAGAGTAGTTCCCTCAGCCAGATAATATGATGCATTTTACACATGAAATCCTATTTTCTATACAGGTGTTTGAAATATATAGGCATTGCTTTCACCACAATAAATTGCCTTTGTGACTCACCACAAGAAGGAAAACTGTAGTAACATCTTCGGGTCAGATCAATGATTCATTAAGATCAAAGTACAGAGAGGAATTCTTAGGTCTTTCGTGAGTTTGATATAAGAATCTTGAATGCCAACATAGTTGCTGAGAAAATACATCCCATGGCCTGTTTAACAGTTCCATACTTAGAAAATCTACCCCTTCAATCAGTTGCTCTTTACTCAGATCTCACACAGATCTCATCAGTTATCCAATGACACTTTTTACTCCCTCAAACTCACTTGCCTTATTTCTTTGTAGATGTTCTCAAAACTCAAACTTAAAAGTTTGCAGGTAAACTAAGCCTTTTGATGATCCGAGGGTTCATTTCAAGTGGCTTCCATCAATGATAACAGCAGCAATAAAAATATTAATAATAACAATGATGCTAATGAGCTTCAAACTTAAAAAACCTCTGATAAAAGTTAAAATGACTCAGAACAATAGGCTTGATTTCAACCTAATTTGTAGTTTCCCAAGGACCCCTGGAGTTCTCCTAGATGTAACTTCTATATCTCAATACTATATCCTAATCATTCCTATTGGCTTCCTGACCAAAACAAAATTTCCAAGAGCAATTACACTCAGCTTATTATAGTTTCAATTGTACTACAGAAAGAGAAAGCATTCTATGTCTCTTATTTTAAATTTTTGTGAAGAACTATTATAATCCACAAATCCTTGATATACCTTCAAGTGAACTACTCATCAGATAATAGAGAAAGTAAAGGTCCACAAGTACCTGGGAGTTTGTATATTTATTTCCTTAAAGTCTTCAAGTAACAGCCACTGAGCCCTTGGCATTTCCAGTAACTGCAGAATATCAGAATAGAATTATAGGTGTAAGTAACCAGGTAAAGTAAGCCTTAGAAAATTTTTTGAATGTTCATGAGTGAAAGGTGTTTTGCAGGTAAAAACTCATGGTCAAAGTTTTTCTTTTAATTTCAAATATGAGAAAATGTAAAAATAGTAGAGAGAATTCATGTATATACTTCATCAAGGTTCCTCAAATGTTAACGGTTCATCTTATTTTTAGTTCCATCAACCCAATACAGTTTCAGTGTGGTTACATCATTTGAAATAACAGTTAAATCTTTCGTTTCTATTTCTATCCATTTTCATTCTTCATTCATATTTGCTTTTTTTGTTCTTCATTTATATTTGCTTGCTTGTATATTTAGTATAAGACAGAGTAATACGATTCCAAAAGTTATAATTATACAGAACAGTTGTCATAGAAGTGTCACCTCCCCACCATCGCATCCACTCTCCCCTACTCAACCAACCCCACCATTTCTATACCATATGTACTTGTAAAGTCTCAATAATTTCTTGTTTACCCTTCCTCTGTTTCTTTATGCATGCTTGAACACATAAATATGTTATCTAATTTTTCTTTCTATTCAACACAAAAAATGGCATTTTATGAATATTCTTCCACATATATTGGATTACATTAGAAATAACTATATCAGATTACAGTTCCTTTAGTCTTTTTCATAGTACTCCATTATGTGACCACTGCGTAGTTTACTGAATCACTCTTCTATGTATGCATATTTAGGTTGTTTCCAATAACAAGTAATACTGCAGTAAATAACTTTGTTCATATATACACTGATATTTTTAAAGTTATAAATTCAGAATAAATACCCAGAAGGGACTAATTGGTCAGAAGAAAGTACTTTGAGAGATTCTGTGCAGTGCACTTCCAAAAGAGTTGTGCCAATTTGCATTACACTCAAACTGAGTGTCTTTTTCTTCAAATCTTTCCCAAAAATATTTCACATTTTTAATTTATAATAATTCAGCAATTAGAATTCCTATCTCAAGGGGCTAGAGCGGTGGCTTGGCGGTTATGGTACTTGCCCTGCAGGGGCGAGAACGCAAGTTCAAACCCCAGCACCACATACACAATGAAGTTCGGAGCAATGAAAGACACATGAAAAAATAAATAAAAATTCTTTCTCTTTCTCTCTTTCTCACTGTCCCTCTCTGTTTAAAAAAAAAAAGTCATCTCAATATAATTTTAATTTGCATCATTTTGAATTTGTCCTACCAAAAATATTTTTTAAAACTTTATGAAATAAGGTGTCAAGATTGGAAATCAGGCAGTAAATAAAGCCAGGTGCAATGGCACATGCCTGTAATCTCAGCAACTTGGGAGGCTGAGGCAAGAGGATTCAAGTTCCAGGACAGTCACAGAAAATGAGCGAGGCCCTAAGCTATTCGGTAAGACCCTGTCTCAAAAGAAAAAAGACTGGAGATGTAACTCAGTGGTAAAGCACTCCTGGGTCCAATCCCCAGTTACACATTCCCCTAAATAAAGAGTGAGTCACAGCTTACCACCCTACAAAGGGAGGAAGAAGCCAAGTGAAGGCTATTTTCCCAAATGCAGAGCTAAAACTGAAAATTCATGAAAACTAAGGTAGTTAGAATTCACAAAGTGGAGTATTGGAAAAGAAGGAGCATCGTAGGGAGAGAAAACTAGAGACATGCAGGGGGATCTTTTCTGTATTCTACTGACTGGTGCATACATGTGAGAACACTTAAAAAGCCATAAAAAGAACAACCTGAAAGGACTAGAGAGAACAATCCCAGTCCCCCATAAAGATATAGGAATAGTTCTATCTTCACTATCCAAATCAGAAAGTTTCTCGATTCAAGGGGCACAGCATGGAGTACTCAGAGGGCTTCACTTCGGCTGTGGGTTAAATTAGCCTGGACTAGGTAAATGTCACATTATTCTGCTTGATAAAGCTTAAGAATAAGACCCTAAAAGGGTCAAACTGCTTCCAAGTAACTTAATCCCAGAACAAGACCCCAAAATAGAAGTACTCAATAAGGTAAAATTCACTATGTCTACAGCCAAGAGAAAAAAAAAATTCCAAGCATGCAAAGAAGCAGAAAATAGGACTCTAATAAAGAGAAAAATTGATCAATGGAAACTGAATTAAAATGATAGATATTAAACAAAACATTAAAAGAGTGATTAAAACTATATGTTCTACATGTGCACTAAACCATGCAAAGATTAAAAATGTTAAATAGACATATGAAACAAACACACAAAAAATCAAACTTTCAGAAATGAAAATCAATCAAAAGTGTCTGAAATGAAAAGTATATTGAATTGGATTAAAGGCAAATTAAATATTGTGGATGAAAAATCAGTAATCCAATCAACAATAATAGAAACTAAAATGAAATGCTAAGACAACAAAGGCAGAAAATATTAACAGAGCATCAATAAATTTGTGATACAATTTTGAACTACCTAACATGTGTATAATTAGAATGCCCAAAGGTAAGGATAAAGTAACAGAAAAACATTGAAGATATCAATGGTTGAAATATTTTCAAATTTGGTGAAAACTATAAATTTATAGAATCAAGAATCCCAATGAACTCCAAGCACAAGAAATATGAATAAAACTACTCCAAGGAACATAATTAAATTGATCAGAACTTTGAAATATCTGAAAATCAGTCTCCCAAAAGTCATTATATAGAGAGAAATTATAGAGAGAAACAAAAGCATGGTGACAGCAGATTCTTCATTAAAAACAATGTAGGACAGAAGGCAATTGTACAAAATACATATAATTTATATATTAACTATATATGATACATAACTTAGGTAATACGATGTTTTATATAATAATTTATAATTAATGTTTACTGTGTGTGTGTGTGTGTGTGTGTGTGTGTGTGTGTGTGTACTCGTACTCCTGATACAGAGATTGAAAGGCCTTTTTCAATTCTGATGTCTCAAACTCATATATCTTGTCCTATTGCTTTGGCAATACTCCAGAACAATGTTGAATGTAATGGTGACAGTGGTCATCCAAGCCTTGTTCCTAATTGTAAAGGAAATACCTGTGTATTCTGTAATTTGTCCCCTTTAGAAACATATTACATATATTTTATCATATTAACAAAGAATTCACAATATCTAACAAGGATTTAATATATATATGTATATACATATATATATAAAGAGTTCCTTCAACTTGACAATGAAAAGATAAATAATCTAAAAATGGTCAAAAGCATATAATAGATATTTCTCTTAAAAACCTACAAATGGCCAAGCAGCACATGAAAAGATCTTAAACATGATTAGTCACTAGGGAAATGCAAATCTAAACCACACTTACTGGGATGGCTATAATCAACAAAAAGGAAGAAAGAAAAGAGAAATAACAATTATTTCTAGGAATGTGAAGAAACTGGAACTCCTATACATTGTTGGTGGAAAGGTAAATTAGTGCAGTCACTATAGAAAACAATTTTGCAGTAATGGAAAAACTGAAACATGGAATTTCCATATTACCTAGCCCTGCCAAAATGGAAAACAGGAATTCAAAAACAAATATGTGTATGGCAATATGCGTTGCAACATTATGCATGATGAAAATAAACCAAGTTGGGATTGGAGCAGTGACTCAGCAGTTACAGCACGTGCCTGGCATGCACAAGTACACAGGTTCAAATCTTAGCAACATATACACAACAAAGTGTCAGAGCAATGAAAGCCACATGAAAAAAAAATTGAATCCCTCTCTCTCTCTCTCTCTCTCTCTCTCTCTCACTATACCTCTCCCTTTAAAAAAAAAAAAAGAAACCAAGTATCCTTCAACAGATGTATAAAAGCAATCTGATAGACATATACACACAATAGAACACACAAGGAAGTATTATTCACCCATGAAAAGGATTGAAGTTCTTTTTTTTTTTTTAAAGAGAGAAGGATAGTGAGAGAGAGACAGAGAGACAGAGAGAATCAATTTTTATTGAGTTTTTTACATGGCTTTCGTTGCTCTGACACTAAGCCGTGTACATGGGTGCTGGGGTTTGAACCCATGCACTTGTGCATGCCAGGCAAGCACCGCAACCACTGAGCCACCGCTCCAGCCCCCTGAAGTTCTAATACAGCTACAACATGAATGAATCTTGGAAATATGCTAGGTAAAATTATTCATAAGCAAAAGAACAGACAACATATGGGCAAAAAGTATATGAGTTTGCTTATACAAAATAGCTAAACCAGGTAAATTCATAGAGACAGAAAATAGGTTAGGGGTTACCACAAGTAGGAAGAGGGGGAATGGGAAGTTATTGCTTACTGATTAGAGAGTTTATGGTTAGGATAATAAGTTTTAGAAATAGTAGTGATGCTTACACATAACTATTAGTACAACTAATGGTACAGAATTATATGCATAAAAATGGTAAAATGGTAGCTATACATGCATACACAATAAAAGTAATAGTCCATCAATTTATACTTTGAGCATTTTCATCAAAATTATGTTGAAAATCCTTTTTCAAAACCAGTAATGATAATTCCAGGACATTTTCCCTTCACTCCATTAATGTGGTATATTCTTTAAAAAAAAAAAAAAAGAGAGAGAGAGACAGTGAGAGAGAGAGAGAGAATCGATTTTATTTAGTTTTTCATTTGACTTTCATTGCTTTGACACTTCTTGTTGTGTACATGGTCAGGGGGCTTGAACTTGCAACCCTATGTGAGGCAAGCACTGAAACCGCTAAGCCACTGCTCCATCCCCTAATGTGGTACATTCTATTGAGGAATTTCTTAGCATTGTACAAAGCTTGCATTACTGGAATAATTCCCACTTTTCCATAGTATAATCTGATATTAACATGTAGTTTGATTATTTATTTACTAATTCATAGTGTATTCCATCAACAATTATAAGTAAAATTGGTCTATAATTTACTTTTATGGTTTTATTAGTCTAGGCATAATGTCATTTAATTCATAAAAATGATTAGGAAGTTTTACTCCATTTTTAATGCCCTGAAATGATTTGTGGAATCATTTAGAATATCTAGTATATGAAGAATTGGAATCAATCCTTTTGAAACCTTCTGGACCTACTGCTATTTGTAGAGTATCTCCTTGATACTTCTCTAAGTGATAATTTTCTACATTTCTCTATCTTCAGAAATTGGTCTTTTTAGGCTTTCTACTTATAATTGGCTCAATTTTGGTAACTTTTCTTTTCCTAGAAAATTATCCATATTTTCATGGTTTTCAAATTTATTCACATAAAAGTCTGAAAAAACCATCATGATTTCCTATATTTAACTGCTCATTCCCCCTTGTCATTTGATATTTTCTGAATTTATGTTTTTATATTTGATTTGTTGATTGACCTAATGTTTTATTTTTTTAATAGAGAGGAACTGTGAGAGAGAGAGAGACAGACAGACAGAATCAATTTTTATTTAGTTTTTCATGTGGCCTTTGTTGCTTGGACATTTTGTTGTGTATGTGGTGCTGGGGTTTGTACCCACATACATGCACATGCCAGGCAAGCGCCATGACTGCTGAGCCACTACATCAGCCCCTACTTGTGTTATTTTTAAATTATATTTTAAGTTATTAATTAGGTCAACTGTCTTTTAATTTTCTAGCACATTCATTTCTACTTTTATCTTTAATATTTATTTCCTGTGCTTCCTTTTGGTTTATTAACGGGTATTTTTTCCTATCCTTTTAAACTTAGAATTTAATTAATTTATTTTCATTCTTTAATTTTTATTGATAAGATGAATTATATTGATGAAATTATTTTATGATCACCACTTTTAATATATTCAAGGATTTTTAAATGCAGTGTTTTATTTATAATTTTTTAGATCTGTAACATTCAGATCATAGTACCCATTTTATCTAAAAGTTGTTTAAAAGTTTTCTTTTAATTTCCAATGATAGAGATTTTGATTTTAAATTTTGTTTATGATAAATGTTTTTAATTTTGCTAACCCAAGATCATAAATCTCTCTTATTTAAAGAAGACATAAACAATAAGCTACATAAGGACCCTCTAGGCAGAATTAGCTGATGGAGAACACAGAAGTCAAAAAAGAGGGAGAAAACTGGTCATCTGTGTCACAAATAAAAAATAATCAATAATTACTACGCTTGAACATGTTCGGCTTCTCTTCTACAAGATCTTTACACCACACTGACTTTAACCACATAACAATAATTTAAACAGCAAACATAAATTACCTCAAAACAGAATATTAAATATGTACATATATATAATCTATGTTTATATATATACATAAAAAACGATGTTTTCATTAGAATTTAAAAGTTTGTCCTCCTTTAATGGACTGAAGTAACTCCATAATCTTTAGAAAAATATGTAATTTGGTCAGTATTTCAAACTAATCAATATTTTGTAGTTGTAACTATTTGTCAAAAATGCAGGAAAATAGGTGATCTGATTTTAAACTTTGATGTTAAACTACAAAATATTGCCACAAGTTATAAAATAAAAAATCACTTTTAGTGAGTGAAATACATCAAACTAAGTTCCCCTATTCATTCTGAAACATTTCTAGAACCTTATGTTACTTCCTGTCCTCTGCTGATATTTTCAGCTCTCTGCTGAAAGGCTGTCACTCCATGCAGTTCAGTGTTATTTGAGTAGCAGAGCCCCTAATGAAGACACTGGCCTTGAGATATGCAAAAAATGACACCCATGACTTGGTGATCAAGTGCTGTCTTACAGTTTAAGTCAAAATGTTACCTGAAAATGTTTCACAGAAGTACTGGCTACACTTTCCTATCAGAAATTAAAGGGGCGATATTTCTGATTATGAAGGAGTATCAGAACTAACTCACAAGTTTTGCTTCCCCAATTACTAATTAAATGAACGGAAGTAAAGGGAAACATTCACCAACAGCAACTAAACAAAGAACATTGAAAGAGCTACATGCAATGAACTTCAAAAAATGGTAACCAAGTAAAGAAACAGAGATGATGTGGTTAGTTCAATAAAATGCTACGATTGGCATCAATAATTATAAAACTGGAAAAAAGTAAACTGCATGAATTTTGTTTTTTCTCACCTTCAACCTGAAGTTTAGCAGAACAATTAACTAGGGAGAAATAGATAAAATAGAGTAAACAATTACTATTTCTGTCTGACAGATGTGAAAATTGTAGGTCCACACAACACATTTGGGGAATTGTCCAAAAACGATCCTCCTTCATAAATGGTGGACCCTGACCCATGCATTCACAAATAGACAGATTGAACCCTATGATATAAGGCAAGTCATAAATCTCAGAAAAGATGGCTCAACCCCCAAATACAAGATACATTTCTTCATCTGAGTTCTCCCTAATTCTACTCCACTATATTCACCTCTGTGAAATAATTTTCTTACAGACTTCCAAACAGGAAAAGCAAAGAAACAAAAAGATGAATCATCAACAAAAAATCCTGGAAGAAAGTAAGCATATAATGCTAAAGAAATATGTCATTCACATATGAAGATGACAGGCAGGGCGGTGGACTCATATGTGACAGAAAGTTGGGAATGTTAGCCCCCAAACTCCTTTGCTGTATGTGTGTGAGGGAGGATCAGCAATGAAGTTGAGCCAATCAAGAGAAAACAAAACCCAGAAAAAGAGATGTGGTAAAAGAACTAGTAGTGATTACTGAATTTGCGTGCTATATATATAGAGAGAGAATAAACACTATGGAGCTATATGACTTATAGACACAACCACTATAAATGTTGTGAACCCAAACTAGGCAAAAGTAAAATTATTAATAAAAAATGTGAAGCAGTGGTGGAAATGTGAGGGAAAGTGTTATGAGTGTATAAAGTCCTTAGTTTAATTTTGAAAACAGCCAACTGTTTTGGTTTATTGGTTTGTTTTTGTTACTTAAGGTACTGGAGATCAAACCCCGGGCCTTTCACTTGCCAGGAAGCACTATACCATTGAGCCACATCCCCAGGCACCCACTGCTTATTTTTAAAATAAACATGTAGCTTTTTAAAAACAAAACATAATGAGAAAAATCTCTGAATTTTTCATAACATCTTTGTTGTTTTTAAATCTTAAGGGGAGGGCTGGAGCAGTGGCTCAGCATTTTGGCTCTTGCCTCGCATGCACAGGGATGCAGGTTGAAACCTCAGCACCATGTACACAACGAAGTGTCACAGCAACAAAAGCCATGTGAAAAACTAAATAAAATTGATCCTCTCCTTCTCTCTCTTTCTCTCACTGTGCCTCTCTCTTAAAAAAAATCTTAAAAAGGGGAATCTTAATGAATATTATCTCTAATAAAATTAATGTTCATTTGGAATAAAACAATTTCTTTAATTCTACTTCAGTTTCTTTTCTTTCTATTAAGGTAAAATAAAATGTATCACTTTCTATTTACTATAGCATCAATAATATGATCATATCCTTACAAAGTCTTTCCATTCGTCCACACATACATCCATCAGGCTCACCCACTCACTCTTCTATTTGTATTAATGTATATGAATGATATCTATCTAATATAAATGATAATTTCTACATGGTGATATTAATCTTTCTATTATAAAAATTTTCTGCATTGATTTTTTTCCTTAAATGATAAATGTTTTTCATAAAAACAATGGAATTATTTTTCCTTAAACTGAAGTAAATAAATATACCAAGAGATTAATCACGTTTAAGTATGGATAATAAGGCAATAAATAAATAGTCCTTAATTTGCACTTTTCTGAATTTGTTAAACTAAAATACAAAAGGTTAAAGGGGATATATTCATCAAGTTGTCCAAAACTAAAGATAATTCTTAGTAAACAAAGTGATACAAAGGTCACAAACAGACTTGTTTATTCTTAAATATTTTTCAACAGGCATAGCTTTCACTAAGTGATTGCCTGTAGAATACTTATTAGACCTTTTAACTCTTAGTAACAAATTACCACCCTATTCTCTCATGGAAGTTGTAATGGCAGCAGATAGAATAGGCAAGAGGCACTGGACAATTATGTCTTAGTTTTTAAAACCTCCTATTACTTCAGAGGAAAATTAATTACAGACTAATGAATGTGGAGTAGCAAAATCTTGAAAAGTCTCGAATCTTAGTAATGGACGTATAATGGTTCATTCTATCATTCTCGTTTTTTTATGCTCAAGATGTTTCATAATACATTTTCTTACATCTCCCTTATATCAACACAAAATAAGTATTCTTTACAATTTAAAAACTTATGGTTAGATCTCGTCCTTTGAGAATTTAACCCAATTAGTTATTAACATTTTATTATGAAGTATTTTATAAAATATTTTAATCAAATATTTTCTACCCTATCACCTAAGATCAACAGGTCAATTTGACAAAGGAAAATTAGCAAGAGTAATTTCAGAGAATAGGCCATTTTGGAAAGGTCAGCCAGAAATAGGAAAACAGAGAAGGGGTAGCAATTTATAAAAGTAAATCAAGTGTGATTTTTGCATTCATTAAAAATTTGTCTAACTTTTTTCTAATCATTCTGTACATTGTCTTAGTTTTCCTCAGAATGGACAGTACACAGTAATTAGATGATGACTTACAAATGGTCAAAAATATAATGGATTCAAATTTTACTTTATGAAAATTTATAGTCTTTCTGAAGGTTTATTCTCATGCAATCCATAGTGGTAATAATTACACACAGATTTTGAGTTCTTGATATGATCACACTTGATATCCTTTCATATACATTAGACTAAGTACTTCAAGTTTGTAAATTGTATTGATAATTATAAGTCTGTGGGAAGAGGCCAGAGAAGTTAATAAATTTTCTCAAAATCAGACAGCTAATATATAATAAAAATAGCATTTTAACAGTCTGAGTCTGGAACCTGGACTCTTAATCACTAATTGATATCTACCAATAGTATTTCTACTATTTTCTGTAAATATCCCTCAAAATTCTTCCTGAAAATAGAACAAAAATATGAGTCCTTATATTTGCAAAAATATGTACAAGTCTTCCCTCGGCAAAGTAAAAGACTCTTATATAGAGCAAAAATTAATTCAAAAGACCTAACCAAAATTATATTCCTATAAGAGACTGTACTGGTTGGCAATCCAAAAGCCACCCATACTCCCTTTCTTTCTCAACTGCTTTCCACGAGAGAGGTATAAAATCAAAGTAGTTGCTGCTAATAGTCTCCTTTAAAGAGCAAAGGTCACTGGCCCTATGATCTGGTTCTAGACAATGGGAGAAGACTTCCAGGAAGACCTTTTTTACTTTGAGTCCTCCACCCCCCAAAAAGAGGAGCACGTGGAATAATGTCTGCAATACACTATCTTCTGCGCTCTCTCTTAGAATATGGGGTTACTACGGATAACTTATAATGAAGGAAATTTGCAGATGCAGACCAAGTCTTAATATTGTTAATCTCCTATACTAACACCAGCAACCACTCACCTCTAGGCTTTTAGTTATGTGAAAAAATTAAACACCCATTTCTTTACGCTACACTGTGTTGGGTATTTTGTTTTGTTTGCTGTCTTTTATTATTGACATGCAAGAATTTCTAACATGCAAGTTTTATTGCTTATTTATGCCACCTGAAGTATGACTGAGTCACAATTTCCTCATTTGCTGCAAAAATTAAAGGAGATAACATTTGAGAAACACTCAGCTTCTTACACACACTGAGTTGCCTGGTAAATGATTTAATCTAAGGCATAAATTTTCATCATATCCACCATCACTGAGCACTCTAGAGAGAGAAACTAAATGATAATATTGTCATCACCAAAAATGCTTGCTTTAAGATAAAGTATGTAAGGGGCATAAGAGGACTATGTGCTATGACCAAACAATATCCTTCCGAAACTGTTGAAGACCTAACCCCCAATGTGATGGTACCTAGAGATGGGGACTTTGAGAGTTAATTCAATTTAGATGCGATTATGAAATAAGGCCTTCATGATGGCATTAGTGCCCATATGAGAGATATCAGAGAGCCCCTTTTCGCCCTCTCGCCCTTATTCCTTCTTACCCCTTGCCATATGAGGATGCAGGGAGAAGACAGCCATCTGTAAGCCAGGAAGGGAGCTCTCACTAGGAACCAAATCAGCCAGCACCTTGATCTTGGACTTCCCAGTCTCCAGAACTGTGAAAAATAAATTTCTGTTGTTTAAGTGACCCAGTCTATAATATTTTGTTATGGTAGCCCAAACTGACTGAGACCGTATATGATCAGATCCTCTTAGAAATAAGTAGATAAAACAAAAAGGAAAAAAAATGTGATGTTTAAGTTAAGTCTGGCACTACAAATGCTTAGCAAAAAGTAAATCCTCTCCATAGGCTCCCTAACTTCCGCTTATCCTCATCCTGCCACTTTGCCAAAGGATCCAAAACTTCTTTGGATCTGGGGAGGAGAAAGAAAAATCCCACATTCATTTATCTTTCTGTCCTCCCTGCTGGGGGAAGGTATGTAGAGCCTCACTCTGCAGTCAGTTGTCCTTTCAGTGCACTACACAGCAAATACTTAATCACATTGTGTTTGCAATTACTCAACATGATTTCAAATTGAGGTTCTGTCAATTACTAACTTTATACCCTTGGTTAAGCCAATTTTATTTATTTGCAAGGGAGGACAGTATCTATACCATAGGTTATTGGGGAAACTTAAATGAGATCATACATAAAAAGTGCTCAGCCAATAGTGCCTGGTATTATAGAAAGTATCTGATAAATATCACAGACAAAAACAAATTGCAGTGATAGGATCAATGATAGAGTAATACAGACAATTTTTACCCAAATCTTATGAAAATTTTAGTAACTTCACCACAACCACTTAAGAGGAAAGATGGATTTCACTCTTTTCCTACTACTGTTTAAGCTAGCTATTAAATATTGAAGGATAAAAATATTTTTCAAGCAAAGAAAAATTCAGTTTATTTCAAAAACTTCCATGTAAATAAAATATCCAAAATGAACTCTACTATTACCTACCTCAGAGCTTTCAAGTTAAAAGCTAATAATGTTTCAAATATTTCAACAAGACACAGTTGCCTAATGAGTTTATTATCCTATAAATACTATAATAATTATGACCTATGGCACAAACATAAAACAATTTACTTTATTCCCATAAATACACACTTCATCTGATCAAAACTATAAGATATTACTCAGAGCCCATAGCTATATGCCAAGCTTTCTATCAGGTCTTAACTTGTACCTGCAAAAGGCTGGTGAACACTCCTCTTCCAGGTAAAAATTAAATCATGCACAGTGATTTGGGGCCCCAGAGCACTTATATCAAGTTTAGAGTACGGAGACAGAGAGAGAGAGAGAGAGACAGTCAGACAGACAGACAGAAAAACTACATTTGACATGCCTTAAATGTTGCAAAGAGAATTAGAGAAAAACAAGTCCAAAGGACAAAAACTGGATATTATAATACTGAGAACTAAAGTAACTTAAAGTCTTCAGAATTTTATTTTTTTGGATCATTTGAAACCTTCACAGAACCTTATATGTATGCAAAATAAAATAATAAATTTTTATTAATTTGGGATGAATCAAAAATCCCTTTTTCTCCAGATTTAACAGTATCTTTTGAAAGCAATACTACGTAATGCCTTTCATTTATATGACTATGTCTGAAGTGTTGACTATTATGACTTGTATTCTTTCACTTATTAAATTTAGCATGTTTTTTAATTTCATCAACTACAATATTGCTTATTCAATATTTTCAACAGAAGTCCCTGCCTAATTTCAAGAATATAATGCCTTGGACTTCTCAGAAAATCAGATAGAAACTTACATTCTCAAAATAATTGATCCAAATTTCACATTTTAAGTATTGTGCAATAAGATACATTTAAACACTAATTTTACATTTTATTTAATTTTTGAAAATAAGTTAACTTTTCATTCGTGAAGAAAAACTGTTAGTTTAGTTCATACATATTTTCTGCATTTTAGCTTTGTCACTGAGTAATGCTATACTATAGTAATACTAGAGGTGTACTAATTCTTGAAAAATCTATATTCAGATGCATACTCAGATTTTTTAAGATAAAATAAATCAGAAAAGAGTGAAGACAATTTCAAAATAACTCAAAACTTTGGTCTTACCATATTATTTTAATACATCTTTCAATGGTAACACAAACAGCAAAACTTATCAAGGAGTGACTTGATCAAAAGACAGCAGTTTCTTTCTGAATGCTAGGCTCCACTAATCTTACTTAGTTGCTACTACTACGAACATATCCATATGTTTTAAGTGTTTGTCTATGAGTTAAAGATTTCCTTGGAAATGTCAGTTGTTTGAAAATGCAGATGAAGTAATTCTTATTTCCCCAAAATGGTATCAAATTCATTTTTCCTACAAAAATTTTGGATTTGGTCCTTGATTTATCAAATCCAGAGGCTCTGTAAAAGGAGGAACACTCAATGGGTTAGCCCACCAAAATACTAAAATAAAATAGAAAGTTATAAACTTTATTTGAGCTGATTTTATAAGATCCGTATGTATGACTTTCACTTTCTAGAAAGTGGTTTTCTCCTGAACACACATCAGAACCATTCATCATAATATAATTGCAAGTTGTCAGTCAGAGCCGCACCCTTAGCTTTGTGGCAAACCGCCAACACATCTGTCAGAAGCACTCAAGCTTCCGTGTGTTATTGTAATCCTCTACAAAGAGAACAAGCCTATTCACCGATTTCACATTTTCCAAATGAAACAATCACTTGCTTAAAACCCCAAACGAAATTGTTTTGTTTCCCTATAAACCCTAAGCTACTTTCCCACCAAGTGACTGATCAGACCAGTATTGAAAGGGGATCATATGTCTTGTACAAAATTGAGGTTTTTATGTACTGCATATGCCTGTTTAAAACCAAGGAGAAGAGAGGAGTCATGTGGGGTGTGTGTGTGTGTGTGTGTGTGTGTGTGTGTGACTCATCTATTTTTAATTGCCTAAAAAAGAGACTGCATTAACATACTATTTCAACGAGTTCCTTTTCCTTTACTGTCCTTCTATCATGCAAACACTACACATTGATAGAAACCAAACTCATTTTCAGTAACAAAATGCAACTCTGGAATTATAGTAGGTCAGTTCAATTATCATTGATTCAGATCATCCCTACAATCCAAAAGTATCAGCTCCCAACAGAGTAGCAGAAAGGAATGAGGATAAAATTACTTTTAGTTACCATCAAGTAAGAGTTCAACAAAGACAGCTCTTTTATTCACTCTATATCTGATTTACCAAAGAAGTCTCCAAGTATCAGGAGTCTAAAACTTTAATAGCAACAGGATAAACCCCTTGTTTAAAAAAAAAATAGATCCAAGGAGCCAAATGTTTACAAGTCGTAACTTTTGGCAGGGGGTATGGGGGAAGACAGGATCTCACTAAATTCCTGAGGCTGACCTCAAACTTGCAATCCTCCTTCCTTAGCCTCCCAAGTCACTGAAATTATAGGCAAGTGCCTTTGTGCCCAGCTCACAATTCGTAACTACTATTGATATTACTTTCAGATGTATGTTTCCCATCACAACCTGCATTTTCTTACACTCCATGGAACAGAGAGACCAAAACTGCTATGTCAAAGATTTTTTTCATGCTTATGTATTTGCATATTTGAATGAAAGACATATGACTTACTGGTATCAAGATACCTTTTTCCTACAAGATGAGCAATACACACACATTATAGACATATGTAGTTTTTCCTACTGTATTTCTCAGATAATATTACAACTTACAAAAATGATGTAAATAAAGTCATCAGACACACCAAAATTTTATTTTTGTCATCAATAACATACGTGTTTAATATACCTTATAGTAACTGTACCAAATATTCAAATTCCATATGAATATCTGTTAATATAGTACTATGTCAGACAAGTGATTTCAATACATTCTCTTGTTTGACTTTCATTTATTCTGTTAATTAATGGTGGCAACTAAATGATAATAACATACAAGATCATAAAATTCAGAGAGATTAAGTGACTTTCCCAAAAACATACAACACAAGTTGTTTTTCCAGATTCCAGAAAAGTTATGTGCATTTTCACTGAGTTACATGCACACACAAATATAAACATTAACATTCATGAAAGTTATACTATATAAGATATAAGGAAGCTTTATGTATGTTATTACATATCTGCAAGTTTTATATCTATAATATACTGTATGTAATTATGTAGAAACTTATAGATCTATAATAACTTGTATATAAAACTTTTCCATATCTCTTATATTATCACTTCCACTTATGTTGACATCTATACATATAAACACCCTTATACTAAAAGGATACTATGGATTAGTATATGTAGAAGATGAAAAACATGCTCAGTTATCACAAGAAAAAAATTTAAGGAATTCGTTATGAATCTCAACTAATGATTTTAACAGTAATATTCTTATATATTTATTTCACAATAAAATATATGTCACAAAACTCAAATAAAATGCCTCACATCTGTCCCTTCCACTGAGATGAGGAGATACAACCAGTACCTCTTTTATGGAATTTGTAAGAGGATCTTGGAGTACTTTTATTTGATAAGAGGGTAATGAAACTATGCCTGCCAGTCTTTGTTGGAAAAAAATACAGCTATTCATTTATTTTACTTCTTTTCTGCAAATTGGCAGATTTTCTAGAATCAAAGTATAGTTCTTTTTAAAAAATATGTTTATGAGCTTACCCATTGCAACATTGCTTAAGGAATGATTGTAGGGTAGGGATTAATACAAAATATTCATGAATATGACAAGTAACTATCAAATTGATGGGCTATAATTGCTTTTTTATACTCTTATTTTAAAATGGCAGACTCTTGGGGCTGGAGCGGTAGCTCAGCAGTTATGGCGCTAGCCTGGCATCCGAGTGGACCCAGGTTCAAACCCCAGCACCACATACACAACAATGTGTCAGAGTAATGAAATAAACATGAAAAACTAAATGAAATTGATTCTCTCTCTTTAAAAAAATAAAATTAAATGGTACACTCTTAGAAATTAGTTTCTGTAGACAAAAAATGCCTACTATTCAAGTTTTGATGAAAAACTGTTTTTTGTCAAAATTCTTCACCACAATTTTCATTTGCTTAGAGACTATCTTAATCAATTGCCTCAAGATAGCAATATTTTCAGAAAGACAACATATTGTGCAAAGTCAAAGCAACAAATGCAAACATCAAAAAAACTATAAATGCTTGGTATCATAAATCTTATCCAACACTAAATAAAATGGGTTAATAATATTAAGTAGCATGCTTTAAAGGTAATCATAATTGTTATTTTCTTGAGATAAAATTCAATTAATAAAAATAATGTGTATATTTGATATCTGAATTCCTCATATATTTATATAGTCCAAAAATAGAGGTGGAAACTATTCCAGCTAAAAACCACAAGAGTATCACTAACTTGGGGCTGGAGGGGTGGCTCAGGGTTTACGGCACTTGCCTGGCATGTGCACGGACGTGGGTTCAAACCCCAGCACCATGTATATAACAAAGTGTCCGAGCAATAAAAGCCACATGAAAAACTAAATAAAATTGATTGTGTGTGTGTCTCTCTCACACACACACACACATTGTCCCTCTCTCTTTAAAAAAATAAAAAAGTAATACTAACTCTTTTTCTTACTGCAGTGAGAAAAATACATTTCCATAAGATCCTTTGAACCCCAGCAGTTTTTGAAAGTCTATTTGTTACTTAATAAAATAGAATTCATTATTATTAAAGCATTAATTTTTATTTTTATTAGGACCATAGCAAAAAAGTAAACATTTTGAAGTTAAAGAAATTTAAGTCTACATTATTAAAACAGGTACACAAAAAAACTACATTTTGATAATTCATTAACTGATTTATCATATATGAAATTATATGTCATTTTCCTAAAATGAATACTCTTAGAACTTGAATCTGGTTATATATGCACGCTCATATATTTTTCTAATATTTGGCATGATATCGAATATAATTCTATAAATTACCCATATTAAAATGGCAAAATTAAAATTTGGTGTTTATACACACACACAAACACAGAGAGAGAAAGAAAGAAAAGCCCATGATACATAAATGCATATGTATGTCTTTGCTTAGTGTCAAAGTCAAAATGAAAACAACTGTTGTAATATGATTCAATTCAAAATAATTGAATGGCAAAAGCCAAACCAAATTTCAGTTACTAGATTACTTGTTATTATTCACGCAAGAAACAGGCAATTTATATTGCCTATGAACAATTCATAAATAAAAGTACAACCACCTACTTTTTAAAATTGAATTTGATTAAAACTATTAAAATAGGGGCTGGAGTGGTGGCTCAGTGGTTATGGCACTTGCCCAGCATGTGCAAGTACATGGGTTCAAACCCCAGCACCCACATACACAACTAAGTGTCAGAGCAACAAAAACTATGTGAAAAACGCAATAAAAAATGTTTCTCTCTCTCTCTCTCTCAAAAATAAAAATTAAACTATTAAAATAGAAACAAAACATCAAAAACACTGAATGGAACTATTGATAGGCTTTGTAAAAAGAAGTAATGATTTTATGTTGCACAACAGAAGTGTCCAAGACCAACAAGCTTGAAAGGTGAAGCAATGCATCATTTTGAAATAACTGAAAAAAAGAGGACCTCTAGACAGTTTAATAGAAAACAATTTTTAAACTATAATTTATAAAACATATCGGAAACACACACATACATAAACACACAATACTAACAAAAAGACCCTTTCTACAAACACTAAAAAATTATTTTTGTGGCTTTAACTTAATTTCAATTAAAGCTGATAAAACTTGTTAAAAAATCATTTTTTATTTTAGTTTTACTCAACTAAAACCACATAGCTTAAGAATTCTCTCAAGGGGCTGGAAGGGTGGCTCAGCGGTTTCGGCACTTGCCTGGCAAGCACGAGGACCCGGGTTCAAACCCCAGCACCACGTACACAGCTGAGTGTTGGAGCAAGGAAAGCCATGTGAAAAACTCAATAAAGTTGTTTCTCTCTTTCTCTGTCTCTCTTACTGTCCCTCTCTCTTAAAAAAAAAAATCATCTAAACAAATCTTTGCTATCCATTTATTAAAAAAAAAAAAATTCTCTCAAGTAAATGGCACAAACAAACCTGTAACAAGAATGATTATATTTGCCATATTTTCTTGTTAGGCCAAAAAGGAAACTCCATTCAAAGATGATAGTGTTGTAAAATTTCAACTTAAAAAAGTCTTTAAACAGCTATTATTTAAAATAATTAAAGTATCTCCAATAAATTAAAAGGAAGTTTTGCTGAAAAATACAAAATATAACCAAATTCAAATTATAATTATTCACTTTGCAATGCTGCTATTTAAATAATGTGCTTACACTAATATAATGAGATGGAATACTTCTTTTTTCTTAGGCTAATATTTAACAATAAAAGAAGAATTATTTTCAGCACTAAAATGTTAACTCCAATTAACTAAAACTCATGATAACCCCTCTCCCAAGTCTGCCAAACTGCCTCTGGTACAGAAGTGGGTGTTCATACTAATCAAACAATCTAATTAACATAGTTACTATATTTATAGTACACAGGTTATTAATTTTTATGGAATTTAGGTTATTTGCTACTGAACATAATTTAATTTAAATTGTTTCAGGAATTGTTTAAGAATTTGAAAATGTCATTGTGATTTGTCAATAGGCAAAAAAAATCTTCTATGCACTTCAAAGACATTTGGATTCTCCAGTACTCTATCCTACATTCCCCTCCTTGTTCATACTTCTACTATAGAATTTGCCATTTTCTATTAACACTGCCTTTTATATTCACTCTCCCAACATTTATTGATAACTTCCTATGTCATAGGCAACATGCTAGTTTCTGGAAAGAAAAAGGTGAATTAAACCAATAAGGTACCCACCCTGGTTGATTTTCAGTTCAGTGGGGAATACAGGCACATAACTAGGCATCTACAAACTGTTAGAAGTATTATGGTATGGGAACTACAATTGCTATAGAAACTCATGCACGTGGTCTGCTCCTACATCCATACTAAACCTACCTTCTACCATTTCCCTTATGTTCCTCCTCTGGAAAAGTTGTATTTTATTTACATTTTTGTTCCACATACCTCAGTGCTTACATAATTTTTTGAATATTTTCAATTTTTTCAAAAACAATGAAATATGACCTAATGCTAAGCAATCACAAACACAAAAGTCTAATGAAGTTTTAATCAGTGGGTGACTTCCAAAGGGCACACCTGATAGCAAGAAATTGTTAATATATATATATATGTATACTATTTACATATTTACATGTACATAAATTATATATATATGTGTGTGTATATATATACACACACTTTAGGACAGCATTATGACCCAAATACAGGTCAAAATGCCTTAATTAAAATATTACTCCCTCTTACATAATGACCAACATCGTTCAGGAGTATTTATGAGTCACATGAATGGTTATGCATAGTACTGTCTTACAAAAAAGAAAAGCTAGCAGACATACACTGTAAGATTACAAAATGATTTTATTATACTCTTCCTATTTTGTGTGTCTTGTGCTTATTTTTTGACTTTTAATTACTATAGTTTTGTGTTCATGTTTGATATGAAAAATTAATATAGGGGCTGGAGCAGTGGCTCGGCTGTTACGGCGCTTGCCTGGCATGCCCAAGTACACGGATTCAAACCCCAGCAACCCACATACACAACTATATGTCAGAGCAATGAAAGCCATGTGGAAAACTCAATAAAAATTGATTCTCCCTGTCTCTCTCTGTCTCTCTCTCTCACTGTCCCTCTTCTAAAAAATATTTAATATATATTAAACAACAGTGGCATAAGTTTTATTATTTTCTAAGTGTTGACATATTTTGTCATTTACATTTTTAGAATTAAACTTTGATCAAATAAAAATGTGGTGGGATAGATGAAATATGGATGATTTTTGAAGCTGGATGATGAGTCCATAAAGTGGTGATCATACTACTCTCCACTTGTATAGGTTTGAAATTTTTTTCAAAAAGGGTGCTTTTTAACAGAAAAAAGACTATCATGAAAAATACAGAAAAAAACACCCAAATTTGACATTTTTTCAAGCAACATGAAAACATACTCTCTTGTAGCTATTGTTCACATGTGCATGTCCATGGATCCCTGAAAGGTAAACTTTTTATTCTGATGAAATGAATTACTCAGGACAGAATAATAACTTATTTGATTAGATATCTGGATGCAGGAAGACATGCTTTATTTAGTCTTTCTTTCTTTCAGTCTCTCTTTTTAATATCTTTGTCTGTCCCTCTCCACCTCCCTTCCCCCCGCCACCAACACACACACTGACTATTCCTGTCCTAAAAGAACATGTCACCCTGAAGATAAATTAACAATGCTCATATAAAGCATAGAACAACTGAGTTTATGCAGTCATCTAATTAGATGAGTCTGTAACTTAAGTCACCTCAAACAGAGGCCCCAACTATTCCACCTGGACACCATACTTATCATGTTGAATGGCAACATAGAAGAATACAGAGAACAATAAAGTAAGTTTCAAGTGACAAATTTTTATTCCAGCTCCATATTTACTAGCTGTTCAATGCAGTAATCATTAATTTCAGCTTCTGGAATAGCTTAAGAAAAATAAAAATCCTTTCTCCCACTTAAAACTTTTAAAACTAGAATTACGCTTGTGAAAGCCCTTTATAAACTGTAAACAATTATGTACAATTACAGCATTCTTAGCCTAACAAAACCCCAGAGATTTAGGACTGGAGCGGTAGCTCAGCAGTTACTATGCTTGCCTGGCATGCTGGGGACGTGAGTTCAAACCCCAGCACCACAAAAACGAATGTCAGAGCAAAGAAGGTCACATGAGAAACTAAATAAAATTCATTTTATATAGAAAAAAAAACAGAACCAGAGATTTGTTGGTGCATCCCTTCATATAAAATAAATCATAATACATTTGAGTTCACATAGAGAAGTTTATAAGATCTCAAGTATATCAGAGGCTTGTGATATTTCCTTTCACTTTAAAATACTGAGCATAGTGAGCAGGGAAGAAGAACAACGTGTTGCAAATAAAATTTAAAATGTTTTAAGGTCATGCACATTGGATCTGCATTAAAAAATCAGATAGAGAAGGGGAGGAATAAATCAAGCTGCCTAGTAATTGTGTCTTCCATCATCATACATACCCTTCAGGTTTCAAGTTGCCTTTTATACTTCATGGACATATTGCCTATTCATTAACCAGATTTTACTTGGAAAAAAACTGTTCAGGAGAGGGCACAGAGAAAAGACAGAAGCCCAGAGCAATTTTCCAAAGGTCCAATATTCCCTGGGAATGGTCCTGATTCCAAAGATTGACTTCCCATCATATCCAATTTCTTCAAATTCTTGTTCAGCTTCAAATTATGCCAAGAGCTGGTCCATCAATGTATTTGAATTTATAGTTATCGTATCCTTCATTCAATGTCCACATGGCCTGGTGCACCTGTTTTATGGTATGCTTTTCAGCCCCATTTTTACCATTCTCAATTTCACAACAGAAGTGTTGTTAGGCTTGTGTTTTTTTACTTGGACTTTAGATATACTGAACGTAAGGACAGTAATTACCAAAAGTGGTTATCAAAGTGGAGACAGCATATATGATCAAAAACTAGATTTTTCTTCAACTTGATGAAATGACAAGCATTGTTACATTCCTATAAGCCTTTTAGTAAGATGTTCTCATTTATAAAGTATTCTAAGAAGCATTTATGGACACGTTATATGAGGGTTTGTCGGTGGTTTATCAGGCAGTGAATTTTCCTGAGAGTTCAGCTGTCAAAAAGTATATCTTTGATTTCCCTTAGAGCTATGTGATGAGTCTACATAGAAGTTATCATTTGACAAAGGGGAAGTATTTAATAGAATACATTGTTTCCCAGAAAAATTCAGAGATCCACGATTTTAACTTGTCTTACATTTACTTCTCATTCTCTATTATGTCATATTTAATATGAAATACATCCATGCATAAGATTTTACAAATTAAAGTAAAAGTTAACTTTTGCTTTACTAGCTGTTCAATGCACATCCACTCCCAAGTGAATGGATATTTAAAACTCAGATAAAATATTACAATGAATTCTGAGCACTAAAGTATCTTCATATTAATGGACCTGAGGGAAAAAATTAAGTAATGGCACAAAACAAACTTCAAGTTAAAACAAAATTTTAATTAAACAAGAAAAACTTTTAATTACTTATATAGTTAAAACCAATTATTATTCCGTACTAAAATCGGTCACATGAAGTAAGATTACATTTGCTCTCAATATTTTTAAACAAGATCAACTAATAGTGATCAAAATAAAAATAATTTAATTTCATATAACTCCAGGACTATGTGAATGGAAACTGAGGTTCAGGTTAGGAAACCAGATCTGTGTATAAGAGGTAAATGACAAGTTTAGCATACTTTGGGGCTTCTATCATATTCTCTGAGCATGACTATATTAGGATTTTCATCTTTTAAACAGCTAAGGTTTATAGCAGGCAGTAAATAATGTGAGTTTGAAAAGAACTGGGGTACCTCACTTTTATCTTTTTAATCAAGAGTCAGATTGTTATGCCTAAAGACATTTTCCCTCTTCAACCTAAAGAAATGAACATGTCAGATTAGATAAATCACTAGACAACTACTAACAACAACAACAACAAAAAACCCTAGGTGTGCCTCTTAATTTATACTAAAGCCCACATGCACCAAATCAAAGAATAAAAAGAGCACATAAATGACAACCCTCCTAGAAAACTCTCTGGGTACATTTGGGCATTTTCAGAGTCCATCAATTCTGTACCTGAGAAATCAGTCTCAGATTTAAATTCCTATAAGAAATAAAAGCAGAAGCTGATTGGCCCAACAGGAAAATAGGATTTATCATAAGCCTAAAGTCCGGTTGAATATGATGGCTACATCCCAAGAACACTAATACTCATCTTCAAGGAAAGGACATAATGATGGAAATGGACTTCGCACATTGCCACAATGGCTCTGCTGGGAGCTGAAACCTAATTAGGGTGATTAGATATAAAGTCTTTTAACAAGCATAATTTTAATAAAGCATAAAACCTGAAATTTCCTACACCTGCAATGATTTGCCATGTTTCAATTTCAATTGCCACATTCACTGTACTTGTTTCAGTTACTACCTACAGAATGGAACAAGTCAACCCAGATGCACTGCCTCTTACAGTATCAAGAAAGTGCCTCACTCTAGGGCCTTGAATCTCCACTCCTTCTGACAAACACGACTAAAGCATATGATCACTCAAAAATTGGAGCGAAAATATACAGCCCATAATCAAAGAGAAAATAAAATAGCTTCCAAGTTTTCTTGGTGAATTATTTCCATCCGAAACTTATGAAATCATCCATTTTTATGACAGCTTTAATAGTAATATTTGGGATTATTAGCATGATAAACTTCTCACCTATTCATCTTTTACTTTAAAAAATCTGCTCATCTTATGACTAACACCTTGGCATTCAAACAAATACTATGCTGAGACAGAAAAAATAAAACCTGTATAAATGACAGAGTGTTCAACCATGAACACATTGTCTTTTATGAATATTATAATCACAGAATCAATAAGCCTACAAAGAAAAAACAGGACACAAAACGTGTTTTGTCATTTCTGACGAAGTTATAAAAACAACAGACATTCAATATGCCAAGTGTTCTTCAATCCTTCATAATCATAGCCTTATTGAAGTGAGGACAAAAAGGGTCTAATTGCATAGGAGCAATCTCAATGTAATAGGTTATACACCCAGGCACTGCTGCACAATACAACAAAAACAACGTTCCCTGTGTATAGCAGAATGTCATCTCTCATTTTCAGGCAATTACCTTCTTTCTTGTCAACAGTTTTAATAACCTCCATCATCTCTAAAAGACTTTTGCTTCAGTTAAATAATTTTCAGCTTTTTAATATGCAAATGTGCTTGTTCATATGCATGGGTGAAGTGGCACTGCTACTTGAAATGTGTCAGTACATTGTGGAGCACCTGCACCTCGGGGAAGCTTGATTTAATTGACACCTAATACTATTCATTATTCCACTTAGTGAGCAACTCCTATTAGTCACCTGTAGGTTTTCCTATAAGCAGTACTTTGGCCACCAATAAAAATATGAATATTTCTATAAATAGAATGTCCATATTTAGTAAACGGGGTTCACTACTGTCAGAGCTTTGGGGGGAAAGAGGGGAATGGTATAGGATCGATATTTTTTTCAGAAGTCAATTTATAAACTTCTTTTCATTTTTCTATAGATTTCTACATACAGTATGAAAACTTGCACTATCTGGAAGACACATGATGCCGTTTTATTTTACATGGCTCAATATGTGACATTCTGCTCAATGGAATGAGTAAATATATAAACAAATAAATGGATGGATGGATGCATGAATGGATGGATGGAAAATATATGGATGACAGACAGATAAATGAAAGAATGAATAAATAAACAGACCCAAAATGTACCATTAGTTTTGGGTTTTTCTAAGTCAGTAAGGTATTATTAATTCCAATGATCCCATCCTAAAATGCTATCGAAACTGAGTTCTTTACCATAATATATGACCTACATTTGCCACAAAGTTTAAAGACAAAAGCAGAATCTGATCAATAAACAAACACTTTTTGATGTTATTTTCTGAGGTAAATTAATGGCTAACAGAATGCTGCTATGAGGCATGTAGGAGGATATTTAAAATATCAACTGAGATAATTATAACACATATGGGATTTTGTGTATTTGTTAGTATTAATATAATAAACATGTACTGTAAATGATTACAACTTAAAGTCTATTAGTATTTTTTGCCTTTATAAAAATGGAAGGATTAACAATGAAAAGTATGTTCAGGCTTAATAATATTGGAGATGCTTCTTTACCACATGGTCTGTGACCTTATTGTTCAGTCCACATTTCTTTCTGGCATTAATGCATTTGTTAGTCCCAGAGGCTTAAACTACAGATGTTTAACATCCTGCTTATGGACAGATCATCTGGAATACAAAGTGAGAAATCTATACTACTTATTAGTATATATTATGAGTGTAACAGAGATTTAATAGCCCATTCAAACAAGATTAGTGAAACCATAGCTCAGGGAAGAAAAAAAATATATCATCTTAACTGAGATACGTTCTCAAACCTGCAGGGAAAAACAAAGAACTGAAAGCATATATTCAGCTGGAATATGTTTGAGGACATCAAAAGAAATTGCCCCTAATTAATGCTGTTTATATAGTAGCATAAGAAACATTAATTATATCCTTCAATGTAAACTTAAAACCTTTTTATGGAAAGGGGATTTATAAGTAAGGTGGTAATCTGGCTCTTTGGAAAGCTTATCTACAACATACTGAGAGTGATCATAAATCAAGTTAATGTCTAGGATCCAAAAAAAAAAAAAAAGGGGGGGGGAGGTGATAGTAGGAAAAGGTTGAGTTCTCCTTACCTCCAGGTCTAATCATTTCTATGGAAAAAGGGGAGAAAAAAAAAAAAAAAAGAAAAGACAAAGCAGTGGTCAACTAGACCTTTGTTGGTGCCCCCTAAAATGTAATCTCTAAACTGAAGAATGGCAGCTGGCAGAACAGCTGGTGAATAGGATTAATGTCAGAAGAAAGAAATAAAACTCAACATATGTCCAAGCCTGCGGTGCTGGGACTGAGCATGATTATACCCCGACGGATAGGCTGAATACAGCTGGAAAGTGCCACTGTGCCATGCTTCTCTACCCCACAAGGTCATTGCTAAGAAGTACAGCTAATGTCTGAACAGCAAACTCAACTTTGCCTGAAGAACTCTGTAACCAGAAAGGAGAGAGGGAATCCAGATTTTTAACTCTACCCATGCCCCAGTTTAACCCTTACTGCTTGGTTTGCTATACCACAAAGCAAACCAAATGACAGCTTAGCACTGAATCTAACAGATTGCACCAAAGTAAATATAATTTTTAAATCATTTAAACCTCTTAATCTCGTCTCAATCATATCAAATATTTAGAGCAAACATATTTCCATCTTTCATTTAGAGTTTAAACAGGCACAAAGGAGAAAATCTGATTAAATATATAACAGTAGATACGGTTTTGTAAATTGTCAATGTTTTTAAAAATTAACATTTTAAAGTTACTGCATCTCAATTAGCAATTTTTTTAAAGTAGCAGTTTCTCACTGCACAATCATGTACTCACACTGCATAACATGAGAAAGTTGTGTCTTCCTGCCCTATTCCTATTTTGTAGTTGACCCATTTTAGCCTTTTGTAATAGTAGATGAGAGACACCGGAATTTAACTGTTGGAACTAGTTACAGTGATAAACAGAAACCACGTGGACATAACTGATAGATGAGAAAAGGCTTTGTTATTTATAGAAACTTAGGCAGAATAAATTCTACCCAATTGTTTCCCTATTAAACAACTACTGTAAACAATTTAAAAAGAGATCAGTAATCATTACTAAGAGAGTATTGCCCTACTTGTTTCTGCTGTTTATTTTTTCAGACGCCTGAGCTTACTTGAGTTCAACAAACAGATTATCAGAGGCAACAAATCACCTTCCCATCTAAAAACAGCTAACACTCTCACTACATTCTTTTAGCAGTATAGCCTTCAGTAGGGGTGAGAACTTGGGGGAGGGAGCCAGAGAATTTTATTACAAAGGAAAAGAATGGAGATGTGACTCTCACAGGCCTAAGGGCACAGCTCCAGAGTTTCAAAGGAATCCATGCGAAAATCCAACCAACAAACACCAATCTACCTAAATAGCCTCTCTCCAAGAGACTGCATTTTATTTTTCATATCCAGGATTTAGGGGGTGGGGATAGTCATCACAAAGAGAGAACCAAGCCCTAAAACACAGTATTGTTCTGAAGCTGTCAAAAACCTACAGCAGGGCTCTTCTCTGCACTCAAAGGTAAACTTATCAACTTGCTTGTTTTCTTTTTCTCTTTCTACACATAAACTGATTACTAGCTTACACAAGATTATAGCAGCCTCAATTTAAAAAAAAAACTCAAGAAATTGGGAAACAAAACTTTTTAAAGTAAGCATACAAATAGTTTGAAATTCAAGGAGCCAATCTGATTTTCTTTTTAAAAATTATGTCCAAATAGCATGACCAAATTTTAAAGTGGGGGATTTCTTCCCAGGTGAGATACACAACGGGTCTTTCAAATGACATGTCAGATGATCACCATATGATAGCACTGCTTTTATCCGTTACCATTTTTTAAAAAATATTTGATCATTTTGTATATGCCAGGTTTTACTGAGATCTAGGAGTGACAAGTGCCTGTGAGCATTTGGACACCCTCGTTTTATTTCTAAATTTTTACTCCATTTAAAAAATATCCTTAGTATTTGACATTTTAAAAATGTTAATCTGGCATGGTTTATAACTCTATGAAAGCTCAACTTGTCCTACATTAAATGTTTAATACTACAGAAACAATCATTTCTGCAAAATTCAAGCGCTAGAAAAGACTGGGTATAGTCCAAATAAATATTTAAATAGAGTTGCCAATTTTAATGCTCTTATAATGGCTACTAACATTTTATAAAATTCCAAGATTGCATGCTTTGAGTTTTAATGGCATTCAACATTTTCTAGAATCTTTAAACGCTGAAAAAAATGTTTTTATTTGTCATTACAGAATATGGAAAGAAACCTACATAGCTTATTAATGTCTTCTGAATTGTTTAAGAGGATTTTAAGATATGAGTTAAAAGAATTTCATAATCTTAATTTCAATTTCTCCTTTTCATTTAATAGTAGACATTCATTAGGACCCACACACTGTAATAAATTATAATAATTTCAAACAAGAATTAAATTACTAGGTACCTAGTGAAAGAGCCATTTTTTCTTAGGTACCCTGTAATCTAACTGTCAGATTTAAAATCTATTCCCAATCAACTCTTCACAACATTCACATTTATTCATCTATGTTAAATTAATAAAAGGTGTGAATAATACTGACAAAATTGATCATTATTGTTCATGTAGATTTAGAAAATTATAAGGTAATCTAAAATGTAAAAGGAATTGAGAGAAACTATTAAGGTTCTTATAAATAAATTCATCCTATGCTATTTTTTCAAATCAAGACTGAAACTTCTACAAGACTTATTTAAATTGACTATGCAAGCTATTTGATACATTGTACATTTTTAGAGCATAAACCATTTTCATTATTTTTGACAAATATCAGTACAAAGATTCTACTGTAACATTAGGATTCAACATATACTTTAGGAAGCAATGCCAAAATGATGTAGGAAAGTAAAAACCTAATAGTAGCTTGTGAGACAGACAGTTTATGGCCAATGCAGTTTGATGAAGAAAAGACACAACCACAGGGAACATCAAAAAGAAATAGCCCTTCCAAAACAAATACCATTCTCCTCATTTTTCCTCTAAATACAGTAATGTAGGTATAATTCTGACCTGAACCAACAAAGATAAATACAATTCTATTGACAATGTCCAAAAACAGAACTCCCCCTATAGAACAAGTTGGCACACTCAGTGCATTTCCTACCATCTAACCCTGCTGACCCTCTCCTCTTTAACTGGCATCCCTGAAGATAAAGTAAAGTGTGTCAACATCTGTTCCCATTCACACCGATTTTAATTTACCAAAAGAGCTTAGCTATTTTCAGAGCAGACTCCAGAGCACAATGACAGATTTAGGGCCTTTACTGAGGTTGCATTTCTAGTGTGTCAGCATTTCCTACTCACCAAGAGTAAATTCCAGGGGGTCACAACAAAGGAATAGCTGAAATTCAAACTTCATTATAGACATTTTTCCCACCCTTACTTATTTCATCATAACTTAAACTACTAACATACTTGTCCTATTTAGTGGGGCATCGCTTTCTACACAATAACTGGACAAAAATCACCTAGTCCTGGGGCAACGATAAAGGTCCTTTAGGCCCTTCCTGGGAGGTTCTACATGCCTAATTATTTCTTACAGAACTTTATATGTGACTAAAATTTAATAGCTATAGTATAACAATTTTGTAATTCTTTACATTAGTAAAGTACTATATGCTTTTTAAAACACTTCCACATACTTAATCCTCTGTTGCACAGTTTGATCATAAGTACTGAGATTTAAGTTACCAATATTCATTCCAACCTAAGTGTTCCATAGTTTCATGTCTTTTATATCATTCTTTATTCAGACATTTTAAGTATGTATAAAGAAAGTCATTCTCACACCACCCCAGTTTCCCTGGATAATTCAGTTTTTAAGACACAATATGAAGAGCAACTTGGAGAAACAATGCACAAGTTGTGTTGTAATCAAATAACAACTAAGATATGAGCAGCTGAGAGAAGGAAGATGGGCAACGGAATGCCGTACAGCAATCAGCACTGTTGACTAATCAGAATTTGAGACACTAGAAGGTAATAAGGGTATTATAAAGAATGGCTTATTGAAGGAGCAGCTGTTTATGTGTAGCTCAGTGTTTAAATGAGTTCCACTAGATTGCCATGGTATGTTTTGGTGAAAATGTTTAACTCCTTTTAAAATGATCATTAGAGAAGAAACAGCAAGTACCAAGTGGCAAGTTTGGAGATATCAAAACACCAACGAAGATTTTAACAGCTTTAGAACAGTTATCTGGTATTCCAGATATGATTGGAAATGCCAATTCTAACGACCTCTTAAGAAGTCAAAAGTACCGAGGTACTCATTCTTCTTTTAAAAAGCTTAGACGCCATCATCATTACTGGGTTGCTCTGCAGCATAAAGATGAGGTGGCAATATAATAGGAAAATCCCAGGAAATGTCAAAAAAGAAAAAAAAAGGAAAATAAACAGTAAAAACATACATCAAGACAAACTCAAGTCAGAGAATGTCTTGGAATTTGGAAATCTGTTCATCTTCTCAGTAAATAGAAGGAGTAAGATCCAGATCTAAATTTCATAACAAAGTTTTAAACGTTTTCCATTCAAAATATAATAAATACTAAACCCACTCTCCTATATTAACTTAGAAGAAGTAAATAATTTCTAAGACAAAGAAGCAAGAATGCAAAATAACATTTAATTCTCTAATGTTATTTTCAAAAAGCAGTAAGCATATTCAAATCTATTTATCATGCAGTTGTTTGGCTTTGCAGTTGGATTAATTATTACAGAATTTTGTCTTTTTCACTTTCACCCAAGAAGCAATTGTCTATTGTTTATTCCGCCCCAATAAGGAAAAAAATCCATAAATTACTGCATAAAGGTACCAAATAAATACCTCACTAAATTTATCGTAATACAGTATTATGAATTTCATTTTGACAAGTGTTCAGTAATATTTTAAAGCAGTCAGCAAGCGGTCGAAACTCTGCTATCTTTTGTAACAGTTCACATGTCAAACTGGCAAAGTGCCCACAGTGTACGCAGAAAAAAAAAATCTATTTAATGTCTGCCCCACAAGGCGACATGAGGTTTGATTGGCAGAAAGCAGAGAGTGGCTTTTGATCATGTGTCCTAACAAGCAGTTCCAGCTCCTGTCTTTTCAGCTGATGGGCTCCACATTACTCATTCAAACAGAAGTGACAGACCACTGCACTACTCTCTGGCTCTAGTCACACGCAGTGGGAGCTATGCTGGAGACAGAGTCACTGATTAAATATATCACTTTTTCAAGACAAGCAGGTTGTCTGAATCAAAGTTGGACAGAATAGACTCAACATTATTAAAAGGGGATATAAAACTGGGATTGAGTGATGTTCAGCCAGTTTGCACAGCCTCAGGGATTCCCAGGCTGACAGGGGGAATAAGGAACAGCAGAACTCATAAAACAGGGTCAGAAATTAGCTGTGACACCTTGGCTATTTTCCCATCACTTCAGGACCACTGGGTTTCAAAATTCTGGAGTCTCTTTTTACCTTTTTTACTTTCGTTTTTTAAAATCAATTCAGTACAGGGAGAAAAACACATAAAAGCATGATTACTGCAGTTTGTCAATTATAGTCTTAACGGGAGTAAAATACTGAATGCAATCTTTTGCATCTCATTTTTAAATATACTAATACAGGTTCTTTTAACTAGAACTCTTATTTTAGGATTTTATTGCATTTATTGACTTGTTATTATAGTGTAACTTTAAAATCTAGGAATATTAATCATGAAAATTCTACAATTTAAAAATTTTAAGTGCCCTGGCTAACAGAGGGCTATGCAAGTGCTAGTTATCATACTTAGCAATTTTTTATTCTTTGCTACAGAATGCAAAATAGTTACGCTTATTGCTTAAAATATACTTACAGACATAAACATCTAAAGGGAAGAAACGTTCAATACACATTTTATTGTCTAAATTTTATGTTTTTCAAAATTACTGAACATAGCTTCTTATAATCTGTAGTACATTATCAGCTACCTATGAAATGCAAAGAAATAAGATCTAAAGTTTTCTATTTGAGAAACTAAAAATAAATGTTCAAGGAAGTAAAAATGAAAACAACTATCTAGTTATGCAAACTAAAGAAATAAACTAAAATCTCAGCAATAATTGGAAACAAATCATTTCAAACCAAAATATGTAAACACATAAATGATCCATTCAGATATTCTTTCAAAACAGTCCTTCCACAAGAGTTTAATTTCTTCTTATCTCTGATATAAAGAATTACTTTTATTTATTTAAAAAAATTTAGTGGTATGCTCCAGCTATTTCTTGAAACACATTCATGTTATTAGGTTTGGCATCACTGTAAATATTTAATAGTAACCTGCTTGCAAGATATTTAAAATATGATTAAAAAATTAAATATTCCCACCAAGATGCAGACAGTTTTAATAGAAGAGAGTAAGGAACTAAGAGTATCCCAGAAATAAGATACTGAGCTAAGCAGAGATGAGAGGTACAGGAACTGCACTTGCAGGAAGATGATAAAGAAATTGTGGGTGTTAAATCTGGAAAAGTAAGTCTGTTCTATTGTGTTAGTTAAATTTCAAAGTTAAGTTAATACTCTGGTATAAACTGGTTAGAGAATATATCCTTTCTCAGATTAACCTTAAATAGCATTTGATTTGTGTTCCACATACCACAGAATATGCTATCTCTAAGTGATAAATAACTCCATAGTAATCAAATACATTCTACCGCATGAAAAATAAAATTACTTGTTATCTGGCTTCTGTATGTCATGTCTTTAAAGATCTTTGAGGATGCTGAAAATGATGATAGTGATAAATTTTATCCCAAGTTATCAAAGACACAACCAAATAATTATTTTAAAATCTGTTTTTTATTACTGTAAGAAAATCATCCTGAAGAGGATAATTTGACTTCCAATGTGAGTACAAATTTTAAAAACCAGGGGAAAAAATCTTTAGTAGCAAATGCTTACCAAAGTCTGAAATATAGTAAGATAGCATTTTTGTTTTTCTCCTTTCATGTGGACTATATTTAATATTGTTCTTTTTTATCATTCTTGCCACCATCACCATCACCAGGTGCCTTTTTCTGACAAATGCTAGTAAAGATGAGTAGTCAACTATAATAGATAGGATAAGACTAAATCTGCATATGTTAATAAAAGCATATTAAATAAGTAAACCTGAAGCAGTCCCAAATACATTTTTTCCTTTTTATAATCTAGTCATGAAAAATAATCTCATCATTAAAATAAAACAAGTGTGTATTATACATCCTTTACCAGATGGGTGTTTTATATTCTGTTCCAGAAAAGGCCAAAGAAAACAGGGGGGCAATCTGAAAAAAATGTTTTGCAACACTATAAGAAAGAATACTTTCTTTTAAAAAACATCCTAAAATAATTAATTATTTTAGCCACTATATTATTGCTTACAGTAATACACAGCAATAACATTTACATTGATTGAATTCTGTTTCCTTAATGTGAAATTTGTTTGGGGTTAATTAGCACGGCTGAGGAATAAGCTTAATAATTTTATGTTGTTTACACTGGAGGCAGTTTTCCATGAGCACTGCTCAGGGAGGAAGTGACATCTTCTAATTTCAGACAAAACATGGAGGTGAGAACGGCTGCTCACTGTGGGATAGCAAAACAGTGACTTCAGCAAGCCTCCCCACTACTTGGGGTATCTAATGGCAACAATACAAAGTTGCTCCAATTATTTTTCAGGCATGCTAAGTTTTTAAAGCAAATACTGAGCTGAGCAGTAAGAAAAGAAAAGGACTTGTACAAATGTAGAAAGTCTACAATATTAGACATTTTTACTGTCCCTTCCTTAAGAAAAAGCAGGTCTAATTAGTTGTCTCCCTAAAATGCGTACCTAGCATTTTTATTATGTATTATAACATTTTGCTCAGAGCTGACATTTTTATTCTGACAAGCACTGTCTGGAGAGCTCTCAATAAATAATACATTGACAATTTTCAGTAAATAAGCAGTGGACACAAATCGTTATCCTTACTTACAGCTGCCCCACTCTAATAGTGCTTTTACAAGTGAGGTGACTATTCAGTCTAATGCAATCCTCTCAGTGCTGGAAAGACATTTTCATTCATTACCACGGTCACAAGCACTTAAAGCACTTTTAAGCCCTGCTGCAAAACAGCAGGAATGGCAGAGCAAGTGGGGCTAACGAAAACTAAAGTTCATCACCAGAGAAACCTGAGGCTGTTCACCTCAACAACTAGGAAATTCACTTTTGCCCAGTCCACCTCAACACTTCTAGATCTACATGCCTAAGAATTGAGGATTTTCTCAGGCAATTAAATGTTAATATTCTTAAAGCCCAACCACTGTGGTTTTTATTTTCTGTATGAAATCTGGTTCTTCATTCAGTAGAATTTATGAAGCACCATGAAACAAGGGAACATGCTACAACCTAAGTGCTATACTTTTGGTACAGGTACAGAAACTTGCATGAAATCTGAATCCAAATGAATACATGTGAAACCACACAACTTTTCTTTCTCTCATTAGCTTTTCCTCCCTAACAACTGCCCCAAACACCAGCACCTTAATTAGTGATAAAACTGCTAAGGCAGTCCTGAATTTCATTTTTCTTCATGATGTCACATCAATCTGATCTTGTAGCTATGTGAAAACATAAACATATGAAATAAGATTTAAACAAAGAGGAATAAATTGAGAAGGCAATATCTATCCATCTATATACCTTGACATAGATTGCCGTAGCTGGTACTTTTATCCTACTCATTAATTAAATTAATTTATCCATTATTTGAATATTTTACAGACAATTATTTGATCATGAAGCTGACTGAAAATATGTTACAGAGTCAGAAGTTGATTTCATGGTGTCATATTACAGTCACAAGAAGCATAGGATGTTTGGATCAATGGTGGAATACATATTCCACAGTGGTTCCACAACATTATAATGGACCTGAGAAATTCCCATCACTTAAGTGATATTGTGGCTACCATAACATTGCAGTACAACACATCACTCGTACGTTTGCAGTGATGCTTGGGTGAATAATCTACAGTTCTGCCCGTAATATAAAAGTGTAACACATATAATTATATACAGTACATGACACTTGATTATAACAAACAAGTATGATTGGCTTACATATTAATACACTATATTTTCATTGTTGCATTAGTGTATTTCCACTTACTAAAAAAGTTCACTGTAAAAGAGCATGCCATACTATGCTGCCAGTAGTCTTGTACGTCTTTATTTTTATATCTTGATTGCATCAAGACATAACATAGACTGCTTAACATATACCACTTAGGTAGTTAGAATGCATATCCAATATTCAGTAACACATGACTATATATGGCTTGGACTGTACAGTTCAGTATAGCTATCATTCCATAGCTCTCAAATGTTACTGTGCATCAGAAATACCTAGGAAGCTTCATAAAACATGGATTGCTGGAATCCCTCCCAGTTTCTGATTCAGTAGGTTAAAGAGGAGGCCTAGAATTTACATTTCTAAGAAGTTCCCAGGTAATGTCAAGGCTGCTGACAATTTGAAAAGCATTAGGCTAAAGTATCATGTCTATCTGAACCAATAACGTGTACATTACACATATTGGGGCTAAGCCTACAGTCACTTCATTTCTTTTATATATAGGATAAGAGATTACAGAGCCCTTACATGTGGATCAAGTTAGAAACCACCTGAAAGTAACAATGACTGATCAAAATGAGTTCACTAAGAAAAAGGAGATTCCCTCCATAACAATGATCAGCAGGGGAACCAAGTGCTCTCTCGTAATTTCCAGGATGGTCAGATACACATCTGCATGCCAGATGTTTTACACAGTCACAGAAAGAATACTCAAACTCAGTATGTCTGATTCAGTATATCGGAACTCAAACCTTTTCTGAAACCCTTCTATCTATCTAGATTCACCATCTTAATAGCCTTGCCATCAAACCTCTCTGCTCCGTATCTTCCCAACCTCACACCTCATGCCTAATTAACAATCTCAACTGTATCTCTAAAAGCTGATTCCATCTTCCCCTGATTTTGCTTTAGTTTTTTAGATTCATATCAGTATATTCTTGGACCAATAAAATAGCCTGCTAACAGATTTTCCTCCATTTGCCCTTGCCTCTTTACAAACGATAGTAAAAATGCCACTGAAATTACCTTTCAAAAAGACGTGTTCAACTATGTCACTCATCCTGCTAGTTAAAAGTTCTTATCTGTTCTCCACTACCCAAAGGACAAAATTCAATCATTTCATAATGACTCCTGTATCAGACATACCAAACTTCTCGACATTTACCAAATTAATAAGTTTATTCATACCACTGAAACCTTACACATGTTGTCTTCTCTACCTGGTAACTAACTCATTTTATTTCTTCTTTTCTATTATGAGTTTATAATTCATCAAAATTCAGCTCAAATGTCTATCGATTTTGTAGGATTCATAGACAAAATGATTATTCCTCTTCTACATTCCCACAGCATTTTATAACCTTTTCTACTATAGCACTTAGCAATAATCTATTTACATGTTTCTCTCACTAACTTACAAGCTACTAAAACCAATATTGCTGTATTCATCTCCTTAGCCCCTTTCTGTACTTTGACCTTTCCCACACTAGGCCCACTACAGTATCACATCAAAGAGCTTAATAAATTCTTATGGAATTAAGCCACATATGTATACATGTGTTTAAGCATGTATACATGTTCTTTTATATGAATATAAAGGTATGTTCTGTTTGGATGAAGACATACAATCTAAAAATTAAATTTATTCATCATATTTGACCATAATATTATTTCTTTCTCTGAAATCTTTTATAAATCACCAGAGTTTTATGCTAATTCATATTATATGCCAAGATCTACACTATGTATCATGAATATAAACCAAAGACTATGTTCTCAAGGAAATTTAAATCAAGAGAGGCAAGATCAATAACTATAAAAAACAAATTGTTTCATCATTGTCAAAATCAGCTGAGCATATGTTTATAGTGTTATTTCTGGGTTCTCTGCTAAATTCCATTGTCTACTTCTCTTCCAATACCACATGTTTTGATTACTGTGACTATATAGTAAGCCATAATACTGGGTAGAGTGATTCCTAACACTTTATTCTTTTTCGTCAAGACTGTCTTAGCTGTTCCAGGATACAAGTCTTTCTATATACATTTTAAAATGTTTGTCTGTACATGAAATTCTTGCCGGGATAGAAATTACATTAAATATATAGATTATTTGGGGAAAATTGACATTACAACATTGTTTTCCAATATAGGAACACAATATTTTGCCATTTATTTATGTTTTCTTTGATTTCTTTAATCAGAATTTTGTTAACTTCAGCATAGAGATTCTCTACATATTTGTTAAGTACATACTTAAGCATTTCATTTTATTCAAAGAAATTACAAACAAATTGCTTTCAAATTCCATTTTCATATGTTGCTCTAGTCTAAAAGTTTCTGTCCTCCCAAACCCACATGTTGCAACTGAATCCCCCCAAAAAAAGTGTGGAGCCTTCGGAAGTGATGAGGTTATGAATGGGATTAGTGCCCTTATTATACTAAAAGAGGCCTAAGGGAGTTTATCCCTTCTGCCACTTGAGGACATAGCAACAAGACAACAACTATGAAGCACATTCCTCACCAGATATCAAATCTGCTGGCATCTTAATCTTGGGATTGCCATCCTCCAGAAGTGTAAGCAATGAATTCCACTGTTTGTAAAATTACCCAATTTATGGCACCTTGTTACAGTAGCCTGAATGGACTAAGACATGTGTTCACTGCTATTGTACATAAATGAGACTGGTTTTTATGTGTTGACCCTGCTGATTCATTAGTTCTAGGAGACTTGCTTGTGTGTTTTCTTCTGCTTTACTTTCTTTGTAAATTACTTGGGATTTTCAAGACAATTATATCATTTGCAAAGCAATCCCATATAGGAAGGTGAACCTTTACAACAGATGGTGCTGGAGCAAATTAGACATCCATTGGAAAAGAAAGAAAGAGAAAGTTCACACCTTATACAAAAATTAACTCAAAATAATATATAGGCAAATTTAAAGTAGAAAACTATAAAATATTTAGAAAAGAAAACAGGAGAAAAATGTTTAAAATCTAGGGCTAACCAAAGTGTTCTTATTGCTGATACCTAAAACATGATCTTAAAATGAAAAATTGTTCAAATTGGACCTTCTCTAAACTTTTATCTTAAAGACCATGTAAAGAGGATTAAAAAACAAGCTAAAGACTGAAAGGAAATGTTTGCAAACCATATACCTAACATGCGTCTAGTACCTAAAATAATAAAGAAATGTCACAACTTAATAATAACAAAATTCAATAAGAAAATGAACAAAAGACACAAATATGTATTTCATCAATAAGAACATGCATGTGACAACACATGAATTGATGTTCAGTATCATTAGCCATAAAAGAAATACTAACCAACCCTCGAATAAAATATTAACACACACACATCAGAAAGGTTAAAATAAAAACAACAAAACCAAATATTAACAAAGATTTAAATAAATTGGATCACTCATACATTACTAGTGGGAATGTAAAAACTGGCATAGATACTCTAAAATACAGTATAGTAGTTTCTTATAAAACTAAAAATACGATTACCATATAACCTTGCAAATGTGATTTAGGGCCTTAATTCTGGAGAAATGAAAATTTCTGCTAACCTAACAACTAATAAAACAAATGTTCTTAGCAACTTTATATGTAATAGCTAAGAACTTTAATCTGTTTTGATGCCTTTAAGATTAATAAAGACTTCAACTGTTATATATACAAAAGTTATATATATATAATAGTTTTATATATACATAAAATAGTTATATACATATATGTATATATATAATACCATAAATATATGTGATACAAAGTGTGGAATAAAAAAGGGTATGAACTATTGATATATACAACTTGAAAAATTACCAGAAAATTATGCCAATTTTTTTCATAAAGTCAATTCCAAAAATTTACATACTAATTCCATTTATATGACATCTTTGAAATGTCAAAATGTTAGAAATAAAGAAGTTACTAGTTGTTGACAGGGGTTTGATATAGAGGGTGTGGAATGCTAGAATAGAAGGAGGTAGGTGTGGTTATAAAAGATCAACACAAGGAATTCTGGTGATGTATGAACTATTCAGTTCTTATTGTGGTGGCTACATGAACCTAAAAAGCTGATTTATAGGTGATAAAATTGTACCTTACTTCATATGCAAACCCACACACAACTGAATACATACATATATATATATATATATATATATATATATGTACGTACATATATATATGAAGATCAGTGGATTATATCAATGTAAATAAACTCACGGTGACAGTACACAACAATTCTGCAATATGCTACCATGAGGAAAACAGGGAAATTATACAAAAAATCTTTGTATTATTTCTTACAGTCTCATATGAATCTACAATTACCTCAATGACCATATCCATTTAAAAATAGCAAATGATATAATTAGGGTTATATAGCTTCAAGTATTGATAATTTGGAAAAGGAATAAGTCATGAGAACTCATGTAGTCAGTAGCAGATCTAACATGATTTGGATTTTGAATATTGCAAAGTGGATAGATGAAAAAATTAGATAAGCAGAGAGTAGGCAGAAGGTTATTCTGGATGGGAAGGATAACGGCTGAGCAGAGTGTGTGACCTAATAACTAATTCAACTTCAATGTGATGCTTACTCTTTAGATAAGAAAGGTTGTCCTGAGATTGTTACATCTTCAAATTCTTAACCAGAATGCTCATTAGAGAAAGATTATCAAAGAATTCCAGGAACCAAATTCTAAAACTGTGTAGTACCGCTATGTACCTAAGGAACATCCAAGTTATACTCACATCAAAGCAAAAAGAAAGAAGACAGCAGATGTGGGGAATGATGAAGTCTTACCATTGGAAAAAGTCAAAGAAGTAGTAGAAAAGTCAAAGAAAGTAGTTTCCATCAGGTAACCAAGAATACTCCTTACCTGTGAAGCTAATACCAATGCAGCAACAAACACAGGAGCAATTGCAAATGATGAGACAGTGACTCTTGGTTTCTACCATAGTATGAAATCATTATAGCATGTTTAAGAAATGTATATACTTGTATAACTTCATGAAAATACTTGTAATTCTGCAAACAGTTATGGTGAATTGGGAACTGAAAGGTTGTAGTTTTAGAATATTCAGGAAGTATAAGCCTAACTGTGGGCAACAGAAAATAAAACCATATCTAGAATCACATTCCCTTTGGCATCATGACTTTTAAATAAGTAATGTGGAGCAAAAAAGACAAAAAAAATGGTAATTAGAAGAGCAAATTTTTTGGATTTCCTCCCTGACTATTTAAAGAGCAAAGTTACAATGAAAATAATCTTAACTGGGAGAAGGGGATGTAAATATAAGGACAAGAGAGGCAGAAGTAAAAGGAGATACCATTCCAGATCACTTAACAATCTTCATTCATTTCATTCAAACAACAAGTCTTACAAGTACTGGGAATAGGGCTGTGTACAAGTCAGAGATGGTCTCTGCTCTTATTAATTTTCCCCCTTTAGTGGAATGAGATAGATGATAAAGGAGACCAAAGAACAAGAACAAAACATACAGTGAAAGTGCTACCGTGAAAATGAAATAGAGCAATATGTTAAAGAGTAAAGGGGTCACTTCAGAATTAGAGGTTAAGAAGCCTTCTCAAATGAAGTTATAATTAACCTGAAATCTGTATGATAAACATGAGCCAGTATGCAGAGATGAAAAAGAATACTCTTTTAAAAGACCAAAGAATAATGTTTAGGACTTTGTGCACTGGCTACACAAGGTATTTTCCCCTCCCTAGTTTCCCTCTTCTGAGAAAAAGAGATTTCTCTGAAATAATATGTGCTTTATGCATTAATTTTTAAATTTTCCATCTCTTTCCTTTCTTATAATATGTAAAAAGTATAGTATAAATGATATTTCTGGGGTTTCAGCTAAAAAGTTCTAGTTAAGCTAGTTATTGGATTCTAGAGAGGAATGGAATCCCAGGGCACACAGTTTATTAGCCACTCATTCAAAACTGCCCTTTTACAATAGCTTGCCTTTATTCAAAAAAAAATCTATTAACATAATAATCCTGCTCTTCCAGCTGCCATTGTGTTGCTGAAGGTAATGCAATACTTAAGCATATTTTCACTATTATTCTTCAATATGACTTCATTTTTTTTCAAGTCATCTATTTGTATTTACTCATTTTCAATTTATTATGTGAGAGCAATTAGAAAAATCCACAGGCCTTTAACTTTGGCACTCCCAATGGCAGCAGATAGCCTATATTGCATGACTTCATTGTAGTAGCACTTGTCTGGCCTCTCAATGTAAGATACAGCTTCTCAGTTATACATAAACTCTCAGGACATCAACTGAGAAAGTTATGATAGGTCTGAGTATCATAGATGTTCAGCCATAAGCCATAGGTCTGAAACCATGGCTTTGTCTACTTCATTGGACAATGACCTCTTCAGGTATCAAAACTGGATAGTAGCTTTTATCTCTAGCTTCATAAAGATTCAGCATAAGAAAGAAATAATTAGGAATAGTAAAGAACAATTTCAAGCATAATAAAAGAAAATGAATCATGATATCAGTTCAGATGACTGATTCAATCTAAAAACAGTTTGAAAGAGAAAAATCTAATATGTGGACTCTAAAATTTGGATATAAACTCTAAAAGAAAATCAAAAGGACAAGGAATTTTAGAATTTGTCCTTCAATGCTTATTTAAAACATCCTCCTAATTTTATAAATTAAGAAACTAGAATATAGGGGCTGGAGCCGTGGCTTAGGGGTTACAGTGCTTGCATGGCCATGTGTGAAGACCCCGGCTCAAACCCCAACACCACATACACAATTATCAGGAAAAACGAAAACAGATGAAAAAATAAAATTGATTCCCTCTCTCTCTCATCACCCCTTGAAAAAGAAAAGAAAAAAAACTAGAGTTTAGATTAATCAGAGACAAGACAAGAATGCAGATCAAATCCAAGCCAATATCTGAAAAGATTCTTAAACATTCTGAGAGAGGTGAAGACTTCCAGCCAAAAGGTCAATTGACTACAAAAATGCCTATTTCAGTAAAAGTGATTGGGTAGAACAGTGATAAAAATAAGTTTGTAATTTTGAATTTGAAGTAAGTATTCAGGAAAGAAAACCTATTGTGAACCTGATATAAGTAGAGATCAGGATTAACTTGAATTCTAAAACCACACCCGGAGCTGGAAACATCAATAAAAAGGATCAAAAGAGGAAAATAAAAAGTGTTTCCTAACAGACCTAGTAATCATGTCCAGTAGGAGAACAATACACCTGTGCTCATAGCTGAGGGAAGGGCTGAAGACACTATTAAGATACAACAAAAGGAAAATTGCAGCAAAGAATCCATCAATGGCACTTGTTGAACTTCAAAAAAAGCTTAGCTATTAAAATACCTGAACTAGATGTGTTGAGGAAGGTGGAACCAAAAGGTATGGAGAGTTAAAGTTTTCAGAGATTATAAAACACACACAAACACATGCACGCACACACAATAAAGCAGCAACTTCTTTGTGTAAAGTTTTAAAAGAAATGAGTAAAACAAAGACTACAAAAAATTGTCAATATCAATTCCACTTTAAGGAGATATTCTAGAGAAGAAATTCATTCACATGTGCATCAGAAGACAGGTTAAAGAATCTTCAAAAAATTAACTGCTTGCACTAGCAGAAAAGTGAAAAAAAAATAAAAAATAAAAACAAATGCCCAGAGATAGTAGACAAGGGAATATACTGGTTATACAGTATACCAGGGAATATTACACAAAAGTAAAAATGAAGAACTGCACACAGCAAAATTGATCTTAGAATATAATTGTGAATATACAAAGCAAGTCACAGATTACACTTGACATTACTTTTATAAAATTCTAAAACAAAGCTAAAGAATATATTATTTAGAGACACATTCAAAATTATTTTAAAACAAAAAGAGAACATAATGGTAAACAACCTTCTGGCAGTAATATAAGTAGAAACAAAGAACAAGCAAAGATAACACAAGTAGATTCAATTGTACTCATAATTTTTATTAAGTCAGATAATAACGAATTCATAAGTGTTTACTTTTATGGCTTATAATGCAAATATCAGACATTGCATAATAAATAAATGTTTAAGTTTACCACTTCCTTATTTACTCATTTTTTTCTTTTGACTTTGCACATATATTGTATGACAAAAATAATAAAGATCCAAAGAGTATCTTCCATTACTTCCTGAAACTCCCTTGATAAACCCTAAAGAAAATCTAATGAATTTTCAATGGAGTAAAACAAAACACTAATTGTTCACTGAAACTCCACAAGCTCAACATGCAAACAAGCATCTGACTCACTTTATTAAATAATTAGAAAAGCATACCTTCTTATTTCCCCATTCAGTTAAAGGAAAATCAGAAACAACTTGCCAGAATATGTTAACATTCTTGGAGAAAAAGTCTTTAAAAAAGTAACTTTCAGATATCATGAGCTGCGGGGCTGGAGAGTGGTTCACTTGGTTAGGGTGCTTGCCTGGCATGTGTGGAGATGAAGGTTTGAACCCTAGGAGGTGTCAGAGCAACAAAAGCTACATGAAAAACTAAATAAAATTTGGTTCTTTCTCTCTCTCTCTCACTGTCCCTCTCTCTTTAAAAAAAAAAAAAAATATATATATATATATATATCAGAAGATGTAAATAGACTAAGAAATTTGAAGCACCTTTTAAAGGCAGATACACAAATTGAAGGAAAAATTCAAACAAATACTATATTGCCTATATTGTAAATGAGAGTTGCAAACAATAGCAAGGAGAAATAACTAAGATTTGTCCAGATGTCTGAGGTTCAAAAAATTCTGTGTCATCATTATCTTTAAAAGTTATATGAAAAGATGACCAATTTCCAAAAAATTAGAAAGCAAGTATACTTAACACAAAAATATACTAAGCATAATTGTTACAGCAACAATTCATAATTTTCATCAAACACTAATAGTTCATGTTCCTAAATATTATTGTAAAATACTATAGGAAATACCTGTTTTTATACTATCTGGTACTTACTTTGAAAATGATACAAAATTTTTAAAATGAGAACAAGGAAACAAATATCACTGGGAGGAAAATTTTATTAAGATAAGAAAAAACGAATTTAAACGAAGTTGCATCAGCATTCCTCTGAATACCCAGTGCTCCTTTACCAAGAGTATGAGCAGTCTTGGGGAACTTCAGCATTTAAATGACTTGCAATTTCCAATTTATTTGAAATAATTATTCTGAGGGTTTGTAATGAATATTTAATATGTTTTTCTTATGCAAAAATTCCAAACCTTTCCCATTTCTCCCATGAATGAGAAGCATAAGGAAAGGTTTGGATTTAGGATGTTCTAAAGACTTCGTCAATATAACCTCAAGTCATACTGATGATTTAAAACCTAATATCTGTAATTGTGCCTTAAAATAATTTTGATGCTAAAGCACGGCATGAATGTTAAGCTTCTTTTTAACATGGGATTTTAATTTACTTTTACGTTAAAGGTCCACATTGCTCTTAACTTGGCACTATCTAAAACCCTCACCCAAGGCTTTAGCCAACCTCTCTCACAACATCACATTCCACATATTTCTCAGCAGGGAAGACTGGCTTCCAGTGGGGAAACTTTAGTATCAGCTTTTCCAAAGAGCCTGAAAGGAGAGTTAAACTGAATTGCTCTTCCAGAACACAAGAACATCATGCTGCCAAACACTAAATCCCTAACACCATGGGATATTCCCTATGATTTGGTCTGTGGTGCTGTATGAGATTCCTAGAGTATTTCTCTTAAAACATTTTTTCTTCAAATAACAACAATAACAATAACCATAAAAGGAGTTACAGTAGCAATAATAACAATGGTTATAAATATAAAAACTATGTTTTTATATTTGTATTTATTTATTATATGCCAAATCCTCAAAACACCGCTGCAAAGTAGGTATCATTCATCCAGCTTTACAAATGAAGAAACTGAAGTATGAAGGATTAAATAATCTGCTGAAAGTCACACATCTAGTAAATAAATACCACTGGCTACATTTATTAAGAAGTTACAGTGTGCTGGCAGAGTTCTAAATGCTTAAATTGCGTTAATTAATTCTTGATCTTCACAGAGCACTCTAAAAAATACCCATTTGGGGTTGAAAAAAATTGAGGCACAGAGAGGTTAGTTTACTTACTATATGTCATTCACCTGAAAATTGCTTAACTGACATTCAAATGCAGGCAGCCTAATTCCATAGTCCACACTTTTAATTAGTAGGTTATGCTGTTTAAAAGTGTTAGAACTTCAGTTGAAACCCAGATGTAGCTCATTCACAACATGACTTTAAAAAATGAGTTTTCTCATTGTCTGAACTACTCTAAATACCTCCTTGAATACAGAAAAGCTCTCAAATGAGCAAAATGCACTAACATATACCACCTTAAATAAATATACTCAGTGAAAATATATGTATAAATTCAAATGATTGTTTAGAGATGCAAATAATGATAATAATCCTCAGCAATACATATAAACACATGCTCATTCCTGTGCTGAGAAACAGCTGCATATTCCATTGGAAAGCTTATCCCACCAGGAATTCAAAGCTCAAGTGCTGCTTCTCTTTCTCTACATGCACAGCAGAATGAATCCACATACTTTCATTACCACGAGAGCCTGAAGCACCCAATTCCGCGGGACAGGTACGGACTGACTTCTGACCTAAACCCTGAACACTTCCACTCAGTTGATGGCTCTAAGACAGTTCATCTAGTCTAGGCGTCCACCTAAACGTACTGATGGCCCAGAGAATCATCTTCAGAAAGAGCCAAGAGCCAGAAAGTGGAGTGGAGGGTGGGATCTTCCGGTCCCTTTCCCCGCAAACGCTCGCGACTCCAGAGCCTGCCTCAGACCAGTGCCGGGGCCGGGCCGCGCGCTCCGAGCGTGATCCACAGACATGACAGTGGCTGAAGCACTATTATTAAAGAGAGATCAAAACAGCTGTACATTATGCTGAAGCACTCGCTCTTCCCTTTACAAACAGACGGTCCTGGATTACGAACAGCACTTGACCATTTAGATCACGACAACAACCAGATTTCACCAGCTGGGCCATGTTCTCCTAGGCAGCGCCTGTTGACCTCCTCAGCCGCAGCTGCTCAAATGAAATTCTCATTAGACAACTTATTTTCAGAAGCCAAAGGACTCTCTGATTAAATATATGTATTTAGATATAGAAGTCCTTTTTAAAGTATTCATTTTCTGACAACTGTCGCTTGTGTTAGAGCCCAGTTACATTGGCAGCAAAGATGGGTGACGCAAGGATAACTAAAATTCACCGTTTAATCACAGCCCAAGGATTTTTATCTTGGAACGGTTTATCCATCGATCAAGGCTTTCTGCACCCTACCCACCAATATCAACAGTGTTTTAAAAGGTATGTTCTGATACTCATTCAGTTCACCACACCACCTCTCCACCCACCTACTTATCTATTTATGACACTAAATCAAAGTTGAATTTACAAAAGGCAGAAACCTTGCCTATCTTCAGAGAGGACACCTCTGACAGGCCAACTTTGTTCATTAGTATTCATTAGTATCCAGTCAAATCACTGCTCAGGGCAGGGCATTTCTTGAAGTGGCAAGCACAGACAAAAATTCTACTGATCAAAGACCTTGCCTAGAAAGTTACTGTTTTTGTCATGTAAATATCATTTTAAGATGGACCATGATACCCTTTACAGATCAGCTTCTACATATGAGAACAATGGCGGGGGCGGGTATTTAATCTGATAAGAATTAAAACATTCACCAGGACAAGAATGATTCAAGAAAGGTCATCGTTTATAACAACAGTCACAAAAGCTTGCTAATCAGCTAACCATGATGTATGGGCTTCAAACCATGAAGCAAAAGTGAGGTTTGGGTTAGCATTCAAAAGCTCTTATGTGTCCCATGAGATGATGAATCCCAAAAGAGAAGAAAGACCTGCAACTTTACAGGGTCAAAGCCAAGCAAATATTGGCAGAGCTATTTTACCTTAAACCTAGAATATAATCATTTTAGAATCAGAAATCTTTCCTAAACATTTTAATGACCTTTTCTATAATTGTTTGTTCTCCCATTATACTATTTTATTCTATTGCTACAGGGAACTAAAATTAGAATTCAAGCTCAGGATCTGAAACTCAGAATAAAAAATAGAAATCCTCATTACTCCTATTTTCCAAAACATACTCTTCCACTTCTTTATTTTTTATTAATCATATTACTGCTCTCATATTTGCCCAGAGTTTATTTTTGAACCATTCCTCTCTGTCTTCACACTTCAATATCAGCTCTTAATAATTCTATCTCCTAATAACTTTTCCCATATTCAGCCCCCTTCATTTCTCATTTCTGAGAAAGCCCTCATTATCTCTAGTCTGGAACAATTTCCTTAATGTCTCTCCCTGTTTCCATCCATCCTACACAGGCTTACCAGATTAACTCTCCTGAAGGGAAAGCGCTAATTCAACACCTTCTTGTGCTAAACAATAGTCAATTGTTCCACCACCACCTTCAATATAAAGTTCAAACTCAGCCATGGACCTCCACGATCTGAACGCAGCATAGTTCTTCAGTCCTATGTCCCATACACAAATTCACCTTTAGTTGGAAACTGAATTGCTGACTGTTTTAAAGCTCTCTGACTACTCCTTCTGCCTGAGATGTCCCTCCCCTCCATTTCTGCTTACATAAATCTTTCATTCTCCAAGACCAGGTAGGATCCATTTCCATAACCTTTCCAAGGTTTCCTGGACAGGAGCAATCTCTTGATCGTGTAAATTCCAAAAACATTTCATCTATATAGCTTTTATGTGATTTATTATATTAGACATTTCATTACAGTCCAATTGATATTTGTCTTCTATCTTTTACAAGAATATGAATTTTTAAAGTTTGATACTATTGTTTTATTCATTACAGATGCTCCATATCATCTAGCATAGGGGTTTTTAGCCTGTGAAATGGATAGAATTCAGGGGTCTAAGAACTTGTATGCAAAACAAGAAATCTTTTCAATATTCTTTAATCAAAAATTTGCATTTCTTTAATTTATAGCTTCAGGCAACAAACCAGAGTATTGCAACTGTGACATGACCACAAATAGATTAAAATAGTTTGTATCACATTATACTTGTTGAAATATATATATAAAATCAAAATTATGATATTGGTAGGCCACTATTAGATCTTATTTTTAATGTGTTAGTAAAATATTATATTTTAACATATCACAAATTTGTAAAACTATTTAGTATTTTAATATAACTCATTTTCACTATTTCTGTTTTACTTTATGAAATTACGAGAATTCTAAGAAAGAAACTGTAGAAAAAGTCAGAAATTAAGAATCCTTGAGTTTTGATACAGTACTTTGCACAGACAAAAGGAAAATGTATAGGGAAATATAAACAATGCTATATAGGTCTTCATTAGAGCTATTAAAAGACTGTATAAAAAACAGCATATAAGAATATTTTTCATAAAAATTCATAGTCTTACCACTGGAAAAAGACCAATATTATATCTTGTACAAAAGCCCTATTAAAATGACAATGGGGGTGCTGGAGCAGTGGCTTGCGATATACTCAAGTATGTGGGTTCAAACCCCAGCACCACATATACAACTTATGTTAGAGCAACGAAAGCCACATGACAAACTAAATAAAAATTGATTCCCTCTATCTCTTTCTGTGCCCCTCTCTCTTTAAAAAAAAAGAAAGAAAAAGACAATTGGTATTGTTGCCTAACTCTAAAAAGAGGTATCTAGAGATTTTTTAATTTTATATTATTTATTATCTTCAAATGAAGATTATCTCATATGGACACCTACAAGTATTAGATAGTTGGTCTTGTTATTAACCATAATCAGGTCCCTTGTAACTTTTTGTCACTGCTATGCTTTCTACCCCCAGGGAGTTAAACAGAATAAACCCATTTCTCCTCCATGTGAATTTAATCTTTAAAAACACTATCATATCATCCTTGATCTTCTTTTCTCTAGCATTAATGTTACTAGTTCCTTTTATTATATAATTTTATGTCTTTGATTGTGTAAATTGTTCTCTGAGAATATCCCAATACTTTTGAGTCTTAGCATGGTAATTATGAACTCAACACAATACTTCAGATACATACTATAGGATAGGGAGTTCAATGGGACACCACCTCTTGAGTACTGCATACCATACTTCTAATATTGCTAACTAACTAGCACTGGCAATGTTTTGGCAGTATTTACACCATGTTAATCCCATTGTGCTTTCTGTCACCTAAAACTCATAAGGTTGTTATTTTCATTCATGACTGCCATTTGAATTTCCCTCAGTAATTACTTCACAGCTGGGGGTTCTGGTCAGAATCTCTAGACTTGATATATTAAATTGTATCTTTATACCTTGGTTTTGATTTCATATTTCCAATTTTCCAAACTTCTTTGAGTTTTATTTCTTTAATACATCATATTCACTGTTGCTCCCAGATTTATGGGATTGGTAAATCTAATGATCATTTTCTTAATGCATATTATGAATGTTAATATACACTAAAAATGCCTCAATTTCTGATATCTAAAACATATTATTATTTAAAAATCTGTAAAGTATATATCCAAAATATTGTTAGTAGTAATATAGTATATAGTGATAAAGGATTCTTAAATAAGCAGTCTCATCTTGAAGTTTCTCTTATATAAAATCAACTGTAACTAAGGCAGAGGAAGAATAGAAAATTAACCATTACTTGTAAGAAAAAAATTAACTTAAAGTTCCCTAGTAGTCCAAGAAAAAAAATCCTAACATACCAAAATATTTTTACATTGAAAAGCTCTCCAGGGCATTCTGAAAACTACCCACTTATAAAACTGAAATCATCTTTTTTTGTGGAATCACAATTAAAAGTAATTTAGTAATCTCACTTATTCAGCGATTATTGATATGACATTTTGAGTTATTCCAAACATAGCCAAGAATTAGAAAAACAAAGTCTCTAAAATACAGAAGAGTCCATCATGAAGTTCAAACACTAGATCATGTATATCACCAAGAATCTTTCAGCAACTCATCCAGAACACACTTGTTTATATTTTAAACATAGTTCAGAATGTCCTGAAATTCAAAATCTACAAATGAATGAAAGAAACAAGTTAGAAATTATTCACAACTACACAAGAAATAGCCTGTAATCTGATATTGAAGGAGAAACTATATGCACGTGCATGCACACGTATACACACACAAAAAAAGATATATATGTATACACACACATGTGCCGCACACACACACATATAAAATGTATGTATGTATCAAGGAGACACAAGAATTCTATAGTTTCATAACTGCAAAGAAACAATCATTAAGTCAAACAGTCCTAATCATCTCAAAGATCAACTGGGTCTCTATTACATTAAAGCATGGTAAAACAATTGACATTTATAATATGCTAATCATCACAATACCTCAAATTCTTGTAATTTACAATTTACAAGAGACTCATATTTATTATTAGAGCTAATTCTCATAATGTTTGAGTTGCCAAATTAGGTATTGATACCAAATTAAAATTTAAAGTTCATGGTTCAAGGAGACAACATACTCAGGGATACATAATTGTTAGATAGGTATTGCTGTTCCTACTCCACTACATCATGATCCTGAATAATCAAAAAATATTTACATTTGTGCTGAATATCTGGTTAATAAAAAACAGGGAACCATGCAATACATTTTACAAAGACATAACTTTTGAGCCCTTAAAGGAGTAAAATAAATGTACAGGAAAAATTCCCTTATTTCAAATCCCAAAGTTCCTACAGTGTCAAAGAGATCTGGATTTAACTTACAAGGTCAGTAATAAATCCAAAGCCATTAATTACCCTACATTTTAAGGTATAAAATCTTTACATAAAAATGAAAGAGCATGTATAATATAGCAATCTTAGACTTGATTTATTTTGGTTAGAAATATTTTTGTAGAGTCTTCTTTTACCTCTGTTTTCTAGGCCCTAGGTGAACCTAAGATGTGCAGAGTGGAGAAGGTAAGTGAGCAATGTGTCAGCAGATGTCACAGACGTCACATGTCAAAGAACTCACCTTTGAACATTCAGTTCTAACAACATTAGAAGTCTTCAACTCTCCTGTCTACTTTTGGAGGTAAAAATAACATTTTTAAATTTATAATATAATTTATAATTGAAGAAAACTAAATTAGAATAAAAGCTTTTGCTTTTGAAACACTTGATATTTTCATAGAGAAACACTATCTGCCAAAAGGAAACAAGACAGAAAAAATGAAAAAGTTTCAGTTAAGAAATTTCTCTCACTACCTTTTTCCGGGTGATGTTTATGGTTAAGTTTAAAAGCTTGATTTTTTAAATTATAAGAACCAAATAGAATGTATAAAGTTTTAGAGAAATGGAGCTATCTGTTTAGCACTACTGATGGTTCACAATCTGCCATCACCATGGTAACCTCTGAATAACTTTTTCCTAGCTAGTGCCAATTATGCACTTCTCTGGCTCTTGAAATCCCACTCATTTTTTTTAAAGGCCTGGAATCTTTAGAAGAAAAGCCCAACAGTTAAGTCCACACATACCCTCTTGTTCAGTCCGAGTCATTTCCTCAAGCTTCTTCTGTTTCAGTGTGTCCACCACATCGGCAAGGCTCCCTTTGCGGCGTTCTGGGGTTCCAAAAGTAACACTGGTCATTATCTCGCGGTCCCGACTCCCTTCGTCAGGCTTATGTGGTGAGGTAGAGGTATTTCGGAAGGAATATAGGGAACATAATTTATTATTCTCTGACTCCTAGAAAAATAAAATGAAATAAAGCCATTAGCACCATGGGTTTCTTTACATAACATTAGAGAAAAATCCTAAACTCAGAAAGACACAATATGATGCTGAATGGGACAAATAAAATATATAAACTAAAATAAAATATAATAACTAACTTAGTAGGACAAACAAAAAAATAATTCGAATGAAAAATTCTAAATATTGAAGAAGCAAATATCAAAGGAAATGAAATTGCAGATTCAAGCTACTTAATTTTTGAAATTATAAAGCAGCCTAAGTGGTTCAAAAATGAACAACTCAACTTCTTATTCATTTACACTCTTCATTTTAAACAATTTAGACTCAGTGAACAATTATTAGGATTGCTAAAGTTTTTCTTTCATTTGTGTGCTTTTATTAAGAATACTTTTCTCACAATCAAAAAAATGCATATCGCAAACTATTTTACTTTAATTTAGAAACAGTAGAAAAGTTAGCTTCAGAATCTAATGTTCATTATTCACCATTAAATATATAAAACATCTAAATCAGTGCCAGAATGTTAGCCAACCTGAATATTTTTGTGTGCTGGAGGTCAGGGAGAATCATTAGTTTTTCAAGCTATACACTGTCCAAAGCCTCTTTCTATTCCTTACCGTTATCACTGATACTTCAGCACATAATAACACGTTTTTCATGTGACATTTATAAACTTTTTTTTAACAAGATGGCAAGTTGATTATAGAAAGATTTGCACAAGAATTAACTTCATAGTACAAAGAAATTAGATAACTGGTAGCAAGGTTAGATCTGAAGACGAAAAGCAAATCTTAGGTTGAAAATAACAAACACCTAAATGTTTCTAGAAAAAAAATGTTATTATATCTCTTTAAATGAGAACTGAGTGTTAAAATCAACTATTCCTTGGCCATAGCCCTTCAGAAGTTTCACATTCATTTTATCTGCTTGCACAAATGGAAAAAAAACTGTGTGAAATAAAGTATCTAGTCTTCATAGCCTTCAAAATCCTAATTACTCCTCTTTCTCCTTCACAAAGAAGCCCAGCAAGTTTTAAACACTTGAGGAAGGAGCAGGAGGCAAATGTTAGAGTTGATAACCAGTGAGGAAAAAAAACGTGGAATCTACAGAAGTAAGTTCCCATATCTATATTAAATAAGACATTAATTGTAATCAGTAATTGCTAGATATTTATGTATTATTGCCATTCTATATGGGACGAGAAAAAAAAAACTATTTTCAGGGTTATTGGGAGCACATGATGAGAAACCTTTTATGAAGTCCCCAGGCACAGTGCTGAGTTAGTGTTTAAGAAATGTTAGGAAATGTTATTCTATAAGAAGGAACAGATCTAAGAATGTGTCAAAGAAGTTTTTCTCCTCTCCGTTCATGAAGAATTACAAAGTAAAAAAATGTTGATATGAGCCTCAAACTAAATAAAATATTGTGAAGCCTATGAATATCCTAAAAACCATTGAATTGTACACATTAAATTGTGTGGTATGTGTATTAATCTCAATGAAGCTGTTAAAAGTACTGTGAGCTAAATCTTCACCTCTGCATTTTTATTGCTAGCATAATGCCCAGAACAGAGCAGCTCAATACATCTGTACTGAAATAAGCGGTATAAACTAAATGGGAAGGGCAGGAAAGAAAGCTCCTCTTTACCTTTCTCCTAGATCTCTTCCTTCCCCCAAGGCAGGTATTTTATATCATGTTATGTTCACAATAATTCTTGTGGAGTGAGGCAAAGGAACCCCTCCTTTCAGGTGCCACTCATGGTTAGCATGTGGCTTCTTAGAATGGCCAGTTCATTCTCCATTTTGTGTAAATGAACATTCAGAGATATATTTGCCAATGCCATTCTGACTCTGAATAAAGTCGATATCATATAAATGACTGAGGATTTTATGTGTCAATCAATAATTAGCATTTGACCAACTATGCTTCAGTTACTTTTTTTCAAATGCAAATTATTTGTACATCATGGCCTAAATTTTTTTTTTAATTTTTAACTGACTCAAGCTAAGGTATTAAAGATGAAATCAAAAAGTAGAACATGGGGGCTAGAGCGGTGGCTCAGCGGTTATGGCACTTGCCTGGCATGAACAAGTACATGGGTTCAAACCCCAGCACCCACATACACAACTAAATGTCAGAGCAATGAAAGCCATGTGAAAAACTCAAAAAAAATTTATTCTCTCTCTCTCTCTCTCTCTCTCTCTCTCTCTCTCTCTCCTTAAAAAGAAAAAAAAGTAGAATGTGGGGGCTGGAGCAGTGGCTCAGCGGTTACAGTGCTTAGCCGGCATGCTTGAGGACAGGGGTCCAAACCCCAGCACTACATACATACATACAAAACAAAGAGTAGGAACAATGAAAGCCACACGAAAAATTAAATAAAATTGATTTTCTTTCTCTATCTCTCACTGTCCCTCTCTCTTTAAATTAAAAAGAAAAGAAAAGAAAAAAAAGTAGAATGAGGAAGTGGTTACCTACAAATGATTCACCATTGACCATAATACAGATTTTCCCATCACTCACAAATATAATTCAAATATAATTTGAAAGATGCTAAGAGAGTCTCTCCAGCCAAGGTAACAACTTTAGGTGGTCCTAGAGTATTCAGCTCCACAGAGCTCTGTCAGGATTAATTTTAACTAGTCTTGTGTACTCATCACAAGGAACCTAGTTCTTTTACTCATGAAAATGTGATAACTCATCGTTGCCATCATGCACCACAGATAATAATCACAGGTTCCTTATTACAATAAGGACCCACATTGTCTTCAGACCCATAATCTGTGCAAAGTGGCTCATCAGTAGAATAATGAGAGAAAGAGGCTACAAAGTCATGATTTCCCCCCAAAAGCCACAAGAACTACTTGCAATATGTTACTAAAGTACAAATATAGGCAGTAAATAAAACCATAAATGATTTAGGTTATATGAGTCATCTTATACCATCCTCAGAAACAATAGAAAGGGGAGAAATCTATCAATTCTTGCCCTCAGTTTTTAACTTTCTAGAACTTAATATTTTTATTTCACAAATAGAGACCTATATGCAATTCATCTGAGTAAAAATGGCATGTAAATCAATATACTTGCATTAAGATAATGTCTGATATGAGGTTAATAATCCCAAATTTTAAAAAAGGAAATTAATGAAGAAATTCTAGGGGGGGAGATTTACACACACACCCCTCAGGAGGTTACATAATTTTAAAGTAAATTTTCTTAAGAAAGTCCAGCTTAATGTGTACTTTTCTTAAAAACAAAAGATGTCCAAGACTCACCACTTAAGGCAAATGTTCAATGGTAATAGCTATCAAATCTTAACACAACACTGTAGCCCAGCTGTTTAAGAGCTTCAAGACATCTCCCTGAAGTAGTGGTTCTCAGATTTCAATGTGTAGAATAACCTGGCAGGTATATTAAAGTGCAGATTCCCTCACCCATTCCTAACTGCTAACCTCCCCAGTGATGGAGACCAGGAAGATAAATATTGAGGAACAATCCTAGTGGTCCTAATCCACAAGTCCTGACATCATTTTGGGAAACTCTACTCTGTAAGAAGACAATAAAATAAATACTTTTTGCCTTACATTATAATGTGAATATCATTTATGAAATTTTTTAAGAAACCTAGTTAGTTGTGCTTTTAAAAAATAGCATACAGGAAATTACATCTCTGCTCTCAACATTTTTGAAAACAATCATTAAATTACATGACTGAACACATGAACAAAACAAAAAGCAGACCACAAGGTGAATGGAGTTAGTAACATTGGTTTACTCACTGGAAACTTACTATGAACTTGTTTTCTTTTCAGCCCCTAACAGTAAAGAAATTTTTTAAAAATTTCTGAAAAAGATCCCAGTCCCAGCATTAGGACTAAGACAATGTTGATTCAGATTACTGACAGATTTCATTGAAAATCAAATGTAATACATAAATTATATGCATATAACTGAAAAAGTACACAATAGTACAAAACAAAGGTCACTAGTTTCTAGAAAAGAAAAGACATTTTTCACAAATCAAGAATTTTAATTAAGATGTTTCCCACTGTCTGAAGGCTTACAAAGTGAACACTATAAAACTCAACATAATAAAAATATTGCTCATATTTTTCAGAATTATTATTCAAAACTGCTCAGCAGTGGTGTTCAAAGGACTTTGAACCTAAATAGCCTTCCCATGGGACTGAGAATATATCAAACTTCCTTAAATCCTTGAGCTTTTATATGTCTTGTCTAACAACCTCTTTGACTAGGAAGCCAGCCCACTTTTCAAAATCAAACTGCATTTCATCCTTAAAGCCCTCCCTGACTAACTGGACCTTGTTATTCTGGTACTCTCCAAATTACATATCAAAACACTTAATCATTAACACAATTTAGCATTTAATTATATACTATAATAAATTATTAATTACTATTTTACATGTAGTAGTTATATTTGCAACTAAATTTTGGCTCTTGGAGATTTCAAGTCATGTCTCTTGCATCTTCAATATACCTCCAGAGCACACAAGAAACTGTTTAGTGTATTAAGGGCTGATGAACCTAAAACAAAAAAAATCACCAAATCTGTCAAAAATCATTTAAAATTTAGAGCCATGGGGAAGATTTGTTTTAATGGTGACAAGATTGTTTAGGCAAAATATTTAGAACTGAGATATTTAAATACAAGTGATTGATGATATATTTACAAATGGAATACTACATGGCCATTAAAAATGTTGTATCCTTAGCAATCAGGGAAATGCAAATCAACACTACACTGAGATTTCATTTCACTCTAGTTAGAATAGTAGTCATCATGAATACAAATAAGAATGAATAATGGTGAGGATGTGGAAAATAGAACACTTATACACTGTTGGTGGGACCATAAATTAATAAAAATCACTATGGAAATCAGTATGGAGGTTCCTCAAGAAACTACAAATGGAACCATGATATGACACAGCTATCTCACTCCTCAGTATTTAACCAAAAGAACTAAAATGCTATGTTTATAGCAGTGCAGTTCACAATAGTCAAGTTTTGAAACCAGCCTAGGTGTCTATCACAGATGAATGGATAAAGAAAACATTTTACATACTCAATGAAACTTAATACAGCCATAATGAACAACAAAATTGAGTCATTTGCAGGAAAATGGATGGAACTGGAGAGCACCATGCTAAATGAAATTAGCCAAACTCGCAAAGTCAAATGTTGTATTTTCTCATGTGGAAGCCAGAGAAAGAAAAAAGGCAGGGGGGAGGGCTGATTTCATGGAAATAGAGGGGAGATCAAGAGAGAAATGGGAGAAGGGGGGAGAGAAGGACAAGGTGAGGTACTAGGCAATGACACTGACCAAACTATGTATGTGCATATACAAATATATCACAACACATCCCATTAGTTTGTATAAGTATAAGCACCAAAAAAACCCAGTGTTATATGTGTTGAATACAGTGTTGTATATGATGATGAACAATGAAAGGAAATGTGCATGTCCAATTGTAGAGATTATTTGAGAGCATTATGGTTTATCCACATAATGGAATACTTTGGAATTACAGAAAAAAATTATTTTGCAAAAAATTTAATGACAATGTGTTGTAAATGAAACAGTAAGTTAGTAAAAAACTTAAATAAATAAATATATATATATATATATATATATATATATATATATCTTTAAGTAAATAAAACATGTAGAGCTTTGATGTAGTTACACATGCCTATAATCCCAGCAGCTCAGGAGGGTGAGGCAAGAGGACTGCAAGTTCAAAGCCAGCCTCAGCAATGTAGGGAGGCCCTAAGCAACTGAGCGAGATCCTGTCTCAAAATTAAAAATTAAGAAAAAGAAGGCTGGGGGTGTAGCTTAGTGGATAAGGGCCCCTGGGTTCACTCCCTGGTAGAAAAAAAATTGTAAAGAAGAAAAAATACCAGAATACCCAACAAAATGTTAATAGTTCTCCTCTAAATGTTGGGATAATAGTTTTTCTTTCCATTTGAAATTCTCCATTGAAAATATCATATCATAAATAATACTTTTAGTCAGAGAATAAATATAACTTTCAGAGTTCAATCTGAATACAAAATGTTATAGAAATAATTTATTCACAAAGAAAGAAGTACTAAATAGAAAAAAAGGATATATTGTAGTATTTAGAGTATTACAACTATTTTGTTTGCGTGCATAAAGGTAAATTCTAACCCCCCACCACACACATACATAAATTGGAAAAATATATACCAAAATATTTACAGAGCTTTCTAAATGGTGATATGATTGTTGATAATTTTAGTTTCCTTTTTTGCTTATCTGTGTTTTCAAATTTTTCCTCAATGAACTATTATGTAATAAGTAAAAATAAAAAATTTAAAGTCACTTTATAAACAGATAATTAGGAGAAACAGAAAAAGAGAATATTTGAGAGGATAAAGTTTGACCTTCTTGAGGATGTCTAAAGCATCCATATATTACAGTCCTCTTGTTCCAAATGGAAAAAATAAGTCTTCTTTCCTTAAATTTTCACAGTTGAAGGATCTAGTTATTTTTCAACAAATATGATTGTTAAGGGAATCCTTGTATTTGCTAAAATCTCAATCCTAATTGCCATAGTATTAATATGTGTCCCCTCCAAAATTCACATATTGAACTGTAAGACCAAATGTGACAGTATTAAGAGGGAAGTGTTTAAGTCATGAGGACAGAGCCCTCATGAATGGGATTGCTGACCTTATAAGAGGGCTGGAGACAACCAATTAGGCCCTTTTTGCCCATCTATCCTTTCAACATGTAAGAGCACAACTTGTCCACCCCTCCAGAGAATGCAGCAATAAGTACCAACTAAGAAGCAGACAGCAGGCCCTCATCTGATTCCAAACCTGCTAGAGCCTTGATCTTACACTTTCCAACTGTATTAGTCAAGAATCATTATTGTAACAGATACTTGAGATAAATCAACTTTATATGAAAGAAAGGTTTATTTTGGCTTAGTGTTAGAGATTTCAGCTCTGTTGGTTTGGGCCCATGGATGCATAATATGATAGGAGAACATTGGGTATGATAGGAGAACATTGGAGAGGAAGCTTCACGACCAGGGTGTGAGTGTGTGTGTGTAAGAGAGAAAGAGAAAGAAGGGGAAGGGGAGGGGAAGGAAAAAGATGGAACTGGAAAGGAAAGGGGGAGAGAGAGAGAGACAGAGAGAGAGAGAGAGTAGGATGATGAGGAGAAGGAGGAATGATACTAGAGCCCAACAATGTCTTTTAAGGGCATGCCCCCCAATGACAAAACCTCCATTGGACCCAACCTTCCAAAGCCTCCACCAACTCTCAATAATGCCATGAGCTGTGGGAAGCATGGGTCTTTGGGGGACACTTAAATAAACCTTCAGAACGTAAGAAATAAGTTTATATTGATTAAAATTTATACAATATGTTTATTTTTAGAGCAGCATAAACAGTCTGAGACATAATCATAACACATATTTCTTTATTTCACTGAGAAATGCACTAAAGCAATGTTTCTCAAATATCTTAAGGAAAAGATCAAATGACTAGTATCTAGGTGAAATTGCTCCACTTTCAACACTCATTTCTCATCTGATGTGATTTCCAGACCCTTTGTTACTCTCCTCTGACACACTCCTATCTCTAGATGTTATTCAAAATATACGTCACAACTAAAACCTAAGTTACATCTTCACTTTCAGCTGGAAGAAAAATAATACTCAGCAAGGCTAAGTGGTTTCTCCCATGTCACACAAGTAGAACTGGAAGAGCCAAAATTGAAATGCAGGTTTTCTGAAACCAAATCCACTTTTTTTCTATTCCATTGGCCAATAAAAAATATTACCCTCAACACTAAAAATGTCATAATTGAACTCAAGGGTCAAATGTTTTCCCTCGTTTGTGTAGGCTAGAGTAAAACCCAGACTTGGGTGAAAGGTAGTCAAACTCTTGCATTAGACTCAACAAAGGTGTAGCAACACATAAACTAGGGCAACCACAGATATGGGGGATAGGTGTGGGGAGAGAGAAGGAGGGATCTAGGGAGACAATCAACAATGTAGCATACTCTTTATCCCCCTGAGAATTCAAATAATACTTATGCAATCATTCAATTCTGGAAAATTCACAATCTATGCATTCATATCACTGGTAGGTACTAATATGGAAGAATCAAGAGACTGGGGTATGGGCAATGTGGGATTAATTTTGGTTTAAGAACAAATGCACATCATAGTTATTTTATGTGCATTTATGATTGCACAATAACTCAAGTCCTTAATAAAATTTTTGAAAGAAAGAAAAACGTTGCAGGTGGCCAGAGCTTCACCAATACTGCAGAAGAAATGCAGACAGAGAAGCCAGTTTATAGATCTTGTTCAGAAAAATAAAATCAACTGTCTAAAACCTTCAATAGTGCTGATGTGTTCCAAAACACAGGAAGCTTAACTGATAAAATATTCTATTGAGCATTTTGAAAAAAAAAATGCCACAATTCCAAACATACCTAATACCTACTTTCTAAATCTTGTTCTTTCTTCATTTCAAGAAAAGAGATTTATCAACTTTTGAGACAGTAAATATATTTCGCCATTAATTCTAATCCAAGTATTACCAAGAAGTACCTATTTTTGTATAACAAATCAACAAATAAAGTACTTAAAATATTAACTATCATTTGTTATCCTTGATTATTTCTGTGGGCAAGAAATTTGGGAGCATCTGAACTGGGTGGTTTTGTCTCAAGGTTCTTCATAAGGTTGCAGTCAGGACTGTGGAGATGTTGGGTCATTTCAAGGGCTTCTCTACACATACTGTGGTGCTTGGGCTAAGAACACTTCAAGAGTTCTTTGCTGGAGTTGCTGGTTCTGTGGACATGTTACTCTATTTATATGTGATCTCTCCGTATAGCCTCTTCTCTCCAGATGTTTATTTAAGAGTAGCTGTACATGGTGATTCAGGAATCTAAAAGGTTCCAATGGCACATGTCACAAAAAGAGTCAGATGAAATCCACCACTACCACTGTTGTAAGTGAGCCCAGGAAATCATATTGTGTGTCACTGCATTCTATTCAATAGTGATTGACCAAGGCTTGTCCATAGTCAGGGGGATGGGAATTTCCTTTTTATGGGATGTATTTATAATTATATCCCCAAATAGTTGCTGTAGAAACAGATCATGTGTAAAGTACCTAATACAGCACCTAGCACTAAATTTTCTGTAATAAAAAGCAACCCTTAGTATTATTAAATTCAAAGGTACTTTGTCCAGTTAACCTTAATTTTAATTTTCAGTCCTGGAAATAATGTCATAATAACCACTGGCACTATTCTAGGTTTTTATTCAAATGCTTTCATCTAGTAGAATAAGAAATAGAAAATTACATTACTCTCTTCATTATCAATACTTATCCCAAACTAATTTCATTAAGATCTGGTTCCTCACAAAGTTCCAGAAACCTTAACATTTGTAATTAGCTTTCTTCTAAGAATGCTATCAATTCACACTTATCCTATCTCCATATGGATAATTTCAACTCTGTCCAGGAGCAGCTACAGTACAGTAGGCTCTGATTCATTGGAACTGCAAACCACACCCAGACCAGGAATGTAGATGGACAACCATACTGCAAGCAGAAGAGAGCAGTGGGCTAGGGTTGTAAAAGTTAGATAAGATGCCAGGAATTTGGAGTTGGAAAGCATAGGTCAAGAATGGAATTTTGCCTGTATAATGGAAATGAAATCCCTATACAGGTAGAAATTCTTTAATTTGAGAGAAATGACTGGGAAATAGCCTAAGTAGCTGCATTGAATCAACTTCCCTACTGGCTACCCAATCTAATTGTAACAATCGGAAATTATCCCCTCTTACCTATCAACAAGACTAATTTAACTGTATTCATTTTGTTGCATTGTATGCTGTCTGTTTTGACTTCCATTTTAATTGTAGGCTTTCCAAATTTCTATTACATTATAACCTACCCAAAACCATTCAAGGTAAGACCAAATCCTCAAACAGGTTCAATCTAACACACGCCTGCTGAAACATGCCATGGCATATACTCTCTCTCTCACTCAAACGAGTAATAAACCAAATTTGATTTACTACACGTATGTTCTTGGTATTCTTTGAGTAGGGGTAATGAACTAAGGGGATGCAATGGCTAAAAAGAACTTAAAAACAATAATAAAACTAACTAAAATTTATTTTTGTTTTGGCCACTCAACCATGTCAGTGACTAATCCTCTCTGCCAAGACACATTGTTTCCGTAGTGTGTCAAGTTCTATTACATAATTCACATATTGTTATATTACACATGCACTATGCACTATATTTTTGATCCCCTATTTTAAACAACTTTATTATGAACCAAGAGCTACCCACCAACTATATTATAAAAGAGGTCTTACACTATAGTGTTACAGACTAAGAAGATTTACCTAATTTGGGTTCCAGGAACTTCTTGCTAACAAAGGAAATCTAACCTTTTTAATAGGTTGTAAACTAAATTGCTAATATTTGCAGTTTCTCTCTCAGATGAAAAAGTATGTTTTTCTCTAAAGTGACATATTTTAAAGAAAAGCATTGGGTAAAAGAAACTTACATAAATGAAGATGCTGAATTTGGTTCTAATTGCCAACAGATAATTCATGACAAAAGCATCACTTACCATAACGGTAAAACACAACGTATGCCTTTTTTTCCTTTTAAAACTGATAATTTGCTTAAATATATTAGATATGCACATCATTCTCAAAGTTGACATAATGTCATTTATCACTATTACTATACTGTTTAATAACAGTAAAATTATTTGTGGATATGTCAGAAAATAGATTTGCTACCAATATTTGCAAAAGTTTCATGATTCCTAAAATCTAAAAAGAAAAAATTTTCGTTTAAAAAACATTATCTTAGGGCTGGAAGGTGGCTCAGCAGTTACAGCACTTTCCCTGAATGAATGAGTATGCAAGTTCAAACCCCAGCACCATGTATATAAAGAAGTCTCGGAGCAACGAAAGCCACATGAAAAACTACATAAAATTGTTTCTCACCTTCTCTCTCACTATCCCTCTCTTTAAAAAAAAAAAAAAAAGAAAAAACATAATTCACAGGAAAAAAACAATCACAAACTCAAAAGTTTCCTAAGTGGCCTCATTATTGTGATTTTTAATAATGTAATATTGAATAGAGTAACTGTGGAAAAAAATTAAGTCCCCCATTTGTTAAGACAAGTAAATAAAACAGTTACATTGCATTCCAATATGACACTCATACACAAAAATAAGAATCTCAAGATTCAAAGATCCTTAAAAATTCAGTTGTTCAACCCCATCTAGACCTTGAATTCTGTGCAGAAGAAGATGTGATAAAAAAGTAGTGAACAAAGTCAGACAATCAGGGCCAGATTTTCCAGTTTAAATTCCAGTTTTTCTGCCTTCCTCCCGTATAAGCTCATACAGTTTAGTTAACCCCTTTGGTAATTTCCTTCTTTATAAAATAAAAGTGATAATATCAGTATAGAATCTACCTCAGAGAGGTGTTCAGATAACTAAATGTATGAATAAAAATAAAACACTTGGAGGCTGGAGCGGTGGCTCAGCAGTTACGGCACTTGCCTGGCATGCACGAGTATGACAGTTCAAACCCCAGCACACGTACACAACAAAGTCTAGGAGCAACGAAAGCTACATGAAAAAGCTAATTAAAATTAATTATCTCTTTCTCTCTCACACTGTCCCTCTCTCTTTAAAAAAAATACATAAACAAAACACTTTAAATACTATCTGTTGCGTAATAAATGCTCATTAAATGGTGGCAGTGGTGTTAGAGGTAGTGAACAACCCTAACAGAGTAATAACCTTAATAGACATTTTGGCCTCTCTGTAAACACTACCACTCATAGAGAATTCAGCATCTCCCAAAGCAGTCTATTCCATTTTTGAAGGGTGAAGAAAACTCATCTTTATAAGAATATAAAATCTATTTCAACCTATATTTCTATCCCATGGAAAAAGTCATAATGGTAACCCTTTCAATACAAACACACAGGTATTATAGTACTTTTGTATCTTTTTTCTCCCCACTAGGAAAAACATTCCAGTTTCCTTCATTTCTTCTTCATAAGACTCATTTCGGTCATTCTGGTCATTTTAGCCTGAGTATGTTCCAATGCATTTCTCTCTCCTAAATTGTAGTTCCCTGAACTGAATGTACTCAATGCTGTCTAAACAACAAGAATTAAGGCATACTATAACTGCCTTAGAGATCTCGTGTTTTAAAGATCTAACAAGTGCCATGAGAAAGAGCTCAAAGATGAGAATAGAGTTTTTTGGCACTGAAACCTAAGAACTTTAAGGCAGGCAGGACTAACAGTGAATTCCGGAGGACCTGAAGCAGCATTCTATCAAGGCTTTCTATGAGGCAACATCCTTTCCCCTCACTTACGCTGCCTTTAGTAACCCCAGGGAAAATATTTCCACTGAACAAAAAGATTTTTTTTTTCTTTTTTACAATTTAAGGCATTGGAGGAAAAGGGTAATAATTACGCAGAAGTTGGAGATTTGGTCAAATTCTTACCAAGCAAAGTTTCTGTGCATGGAGAGACTCAAGATTCCATCGAGTTTTTCTTAAGGGATAGCTACTTTCTCTAGTGTCAAGTCAATTGTCCTCACGTTCTCCTCCTTTCTTTCTCCTTGCAGCTCTTTTCCTTTCTTCTTTATTTGGGAGATACCAGTGCACTTATAAAAACAACCGCTTGTTGTTGTGTTGTTGAGGTATAACCAGCAAGGCTTTAAATGAAATTTAAATGCTTTAAATGAAAAAAAACCACTCAGGGTATGTTCTTCATACCTCACAAACCTTAATATTACAAAGTAACAGAGTCCAATTAAGACTTGTCAAATCCTTTTTTCCCTTAATGGAGATGTTATACTCTATGAACAAGGAAGTCCTTTCCTGACCAATAGACAGATCACTTCAAATATCAAACACTGAGCCCTCAGGGCCACTCTGTGAGCTCAACAATCTCTCTTCACTAGATCTTGTCCAGTAAAATTCTCAATTTTAAGGGTTTCTATACAGGAGTCTTCAAATTTCCTACTAATATGTCAAATAAATATGAAAGGCTTCACAAAAAAAAAACTCTTTGGTAATTCTATAAAAAATGTAAATAACACCTCTAGCTCTTGCACTTGTTTTTATATCTAGAACAAGTACAAAAAGACAAAATTGATCCCCCAGATGTAATGCTGCTTATAAGAAAATTAATCCACCTATCTGTATTTGCATTTCCAAGAAAAGGGAAACAGGCACAAAATATCACCAATTTAACACAAATTAGCAAGTAAGAAGTCTAATTCTGCGGACAGATGCCTAAACGAATGCAAGCTCTCTACTTCCCTGAGGGCAACACACAGTTACAACCATACAGCCCATGCAATCTCTCTGGAAAGGGAAAGAAAAGGCATTAATTTTTATTTTTTTCTCTTTCTTTACAAATACCAATACACTAAGATTCATTCCTTGAGCTATTTTTTCATCAAAGAATAGCCAAAAAGATAGTTGAACTCTAAACTTAATTTAAAAAAGCAAAATAAATAAACCATAATCAAAACACATACAAAATACATCAGTAAAAGAACAAAAATAAAAACTACCTTTAGTAAAACTACAGCAGGTATAAAATGAATTAATATCACTGAAGGCCTAATTTTAACTCTGAATTCAAGAGCAAAAATGTGCTTGTTTGTTCATGGAATACATTTGTTTAATACTGCCTGGGCAAAAAAAAAAAAATTCCTAAATAAAATTAGCTTTAACATATGTGTTCTAATTCTTCACTGAGCTTCTAAGTAAATGACTCTCTTCAATTTCACCACTTTAATCTATTTGTGCTAGAATGAAAGTTCATCTCCTCACAGAAGTTTAACAAATTTGAGAATACCAGATTTAAGGTATTCTCAATACCTTCGCAGTAGAAACAATTCAGAGTTAAATTATAATGAAAGCAAAAGTTTACAAAATAATTTTCAATCACTTTATTAAATAAGCTTTTCCATTTTCTAGAGTGCTAATGAAATATAAAGAAGGTAAATGAAATGCATAAATATTCATTGCTAATTTCAACCTGATTGTAAAATTTTATTAGCAAAGGTTTATAATTTATACTTGGGATTTGAGAATGTGGTTTATGCAAAGATAAACTCAATTTGCATCATCTAGAAAAATAATGCCTAGAGGTCATGGAATGTAGTGACACCAAAATAGTACTTAGAAGGTTAATATTATAAAAAAAAAAAGAATATGCCATCTCAGTGAGAGTTAATTTTAAAAAAATGAGTAACTAGAAGTTGCTCTTCTTTGAAAAGGTTACATTTCTCTTGGAAAGCAAAGAAAACTTTTTATTACAGAGGACAATCAAACAGTGGGATAATTTGCATATTAAGGTAATTAAGGAACATTCATTAGAGGTGTTCAAGAAAGATTAAACATATTTGTGGAAGGAACAGAGTAGGGTCTTTCCTGTTTGATGCAGGTGGTTTGAGTTAGTAATCAGAGACAGTCCTCACAATCTTATCTCAATGAATAGTGCAAGCAGGATGCATTGAGGTAATGTTGTATTTATGGAAAGTAAACCTCTCCAAATTAAAGAAGGTAGATCTCAGAAAGTACAAACGCAATCCTGCCTTCCTCCTCCCAAAGCAATATGCTGCCTATCACAGTCATTGCCATTTTTACTGCTCCTGATCTAGAAGGACCTTGAGGTCCATATCTTGCTATAATTACCAAAAGTTCAAATTAGCACATAAATAACTACATTCTGTAAAATATATACTTTATTTTCTGCAACTTACTTCTTAGGATTACAAAAATGTGCATATTTCATCATTCCAATTATGTTTCCCTACAGTGATGTACCCAGAAATTAGGCAAGGAATCATTTGGAGGAATTCCGTAGAAGCAAGTGAACATTAGCCAGACCCACTTATGGCCTGAAAACCTGCTAGTGGAGTTCTGCTTTAATCAGAAAATTATTGGTATCCTGAGATTTGCTTCCATTGATTGATAATGAACAATGTTGACATACACTTATCTAAAAAATAAAAGTCTATATTTGAATGACATTTTAATCTATCAAGAAAAATAAAAACCAGGGATGGGGTGTAGCTCAGTGGCAGAGCACTTGCTTAGCTTGTACTAGGCCCTTGATTTGAGCCCCAGCACAGAAAAAAAAAAAAAAGACAAAGAAGAAAAACTGAGTAAAATGGCTCAAGCCATTCATTCTAGAATAAATTGTATCAGATTTTCTATTAGTAATCATCTTATTTAAAATAATTGTTACATCTCAACTTCCCCTGTGTCCAGAAATGCTGTAAACCCCAAGCTATATTTTGGGTATACAGTAATATTTACATATTGTCAGGACAGTAGACAGGAGCAGCACCACTATGAGATGTACATCAGCAGCACATAGGCAAAGAAATGAAAACAAAATATTTATGAAACATAAAGGTATCACACAAAATGGAAAACAATTAGGGAAATATTGGCTGAATCCCATAGAAATGCTATAAACTGTATAAAGTGTATATAAGTGAATGTCAGTGATGGAGTTCATTAAGAGATTCATGTTATAGTCAGTACTCTGCAAACTCCAGTCACTGGATCTCAGACAGCTTGAAAGATTAAAATAAAAATAAACATGACATATCCCATTTCCTTGAAGACTACTGTATACACAATTTTATTACACTGAAAAAAAGATAGTAGGGTCTGATTTTCCTATAACTATCAAAGTACAAAAGAAATACAAGTCTTTGCACAGATGCAGCAAAGTACTGGATTTCTATATTTCACAGGTGCTCAATATGTAGTCCACATAATCACATGTTAATGACTAGAATATGCTAATCAGCATGCATACCTGATTCCTTCATGCCCAAGGAGGGGAAAAGGCCACCTATTCCAGAGCATGTTAATGTTTCTACTTTTGATAAAGATTTTGATGATATACTAGGTAAGGAGGAAAACTTTTCCAAAATACTTTTTTATAAAGGTGTATTATATCATTAAAAATAAGGATTAAATAATTCATATTTCTATGAAGATGGAGACATTTCTAGGAAGCATGCCTAATCCTTTTTTTAATGTAAACACTGAGATATGGGGAACTTTTAAAATTTACAATTTTCTAAAGGTTGGCAGTAATGAAATAGTGTGCATAATCATGGTATAAAAATTATAAAGGTTATCAATATGTTAACACTGGATAACACTAGTTTTCTATTTCACTTGCTGCATCAAGTTTGACAAATTGCATACAATAAAACATGCTTTTATTTTTAATTCAAATTGTAAATGAAATATTTCTGACATTAAATTTCTGAGATAGATTTAGATTTAAAAGGTTACAGTGCTATGTGTTAACAGTATCAAATTTATAAAAAATGGGAAATCCCCATTAGGTTTCCTAGAGAATGCTGTCTGACTCACGGGCAAGGACAGATATTTTCATTTGTTAACAGAAACCTTGGATTGAACTTAAATTGAATCAATTTCCAAAATCTGAAAATTAGGGAAATAGTGACTAAATTTCTGAAGAAGTCAAAACCTTCTAATTTGTGGATTTTTCCCCCAGTGCTTCATAAACAAATCAGGTACCGCAAAAGACGTACATAAATCTTATCTAAGGCATTAAGACTGAAAACTAGTTAGGATTAGATATACTAGTGGTTTTCATTATACTTTCCTTTGGGTGCTACCTACTACTTTAAATGACTAAATCTATCCCCCCGCACACACATACACACAGACACTCAAACTGGCAATATTTTAAGTTTTTAAATCTTTCAAAAAAATAACAAGATGAGAAATCTTCTTAAAGTCTGTCATAACATAAAACATGACTAAAGCTTTTATCGTCACTAAAAATTCCTGGACTCTGTTATCACACAATGACAACAGTTCCATTCCCAGAAATGGTACAAAGTCCATACCAGAAATTTTATGACTCCAAGTGAACTACATACACTCCAGAGCTTTATAGCAACTTCAATGGACTGAAAGCAACAGAGGCAGAGAGTAAAAATTGTTTGCAAGCAAGAAAGCATTGTTCCCAATCGTCATTTATTAAATATCTCAGCACTCCCATTATTATTTTCTTTCAATTACAACAAAAGGCATTATTGGTATATTTTATTTATGGTGGGAAAATTATTTTTAAACTTCTCTAGAAGATGAAACTCACCCAGGGGGAATTTAAGTAGATCTCTAAGGAGTTTATCTATTCAAGGAGAAAGGGTCCAATATAGCTCTTTCTACTTAATTAGACTAGTAGTTAAAAGCCAGGTGTATATAATGCCATTTTCCCCTAAAATATACATCAATATAAGCATGCATGTGAGTGGATGTGTGCATAAGATTCCACTTGTAATCTTATTGCCACATTGTTAAATTTTGAGAGACTGTTGGTACCTTACTCACTTTTGCATGGCCTACCCAGAAACCAACCAGCAAGAGTGGCCTCTTACATAAAAAGCCTTTCTCTTGTCTGGGGCCATTGTTTGGGCAGAAGTATGTCTACCCCCTTGACACCTCTCCTTGATCCCATCAACCTTATGTCTTGTTCGTTCTTGATTAAGTTCCTGCCATGTGTACATTACTTAAACTATTCTCTCCACCCTCCGTATGAATTATGTCTTCTTCAGAATCCCTGGGAACTCTTCAGTGAATAACCTCTCTAACTGTTCTCTCCTCTACTTATCAAACTCTAACCTGCACTACTATTTGATGGTTTCCTAATAGGTGTTTCTGTTACTGATGCTGTGTCCCCCAACTCACTATCTACACAGCAGGCAGTGAGAATTTAAAAAAAATCATAAATGAAACTGTGTTACTCCCCTACTTAAAATATTCCAAAATCTTCCAGTGGTTTCCTCTTATATTTGAAATAAACTGCAAACACTTCACTGCAGCATACCAGACCTCAATATATCTGTCATCTCCTGCCTCCTTGATTTCATCTCATACCATTCTCTCCCTCTCCAGACACTCTATTGTTTTCTATTGTTCAAACACACCAATCAAAAGGCTTTTGTACTTATATACACTCTGGCTTGGGGTCTTTTCCCAAGTCTTTACACAGTTGACTTCCTCTTGTTATTCAAATTTCAGCTCAGATGCACTTCTTCAAAAAGACTTTCCCTTTTTGTTTAGTTATTTTTTATCACATTCTTTAATTTTCTTTTTAGCACTTATTGTCTGAAATTGTCTCACTCTCTGAAAATTGTTTATTGTCTAAGTTCCATGAGAACAGAGATCTTATCTGTGTTATTTATAATGTAGTCTCTTCTACCTGGAATTTAATAGGCATTCTACACACAAGTAAATACTGATGCTAATAACATCACTTTAAATTATAACTCTAAAGCAAAAATAAAAAAATAAAAAGAAATCTAAATAACATGCTTAACTTAATTTATTCATGTGACACAAGCAGCTACATACAATTTGCACAAAAAATCTATGTAATTTGCAGACAGGTTCACTAACAATGTATAGGCTCACCTGTCTTTTCTATGCTTAATACTTTAGCAGAACATCATTTCATACATTATCTACAGGTCACTAAACATTACCACAAAAAAATCCCCCCCACCTTTATAACGTTAAGAAGAATGAAACACTGTACATTTTTCCATGAAAATATTATGTGTATTTATTCCTGACTAATTAATGACAAGCCCAATGAGAACAAAAGCATATTTCAATGGACAGTGCCAATGTTCCTCAGTAAAAAAAGGTATTGATACATTGGTGCCAAGGGAAAACAGCAGTGGTTATACATACAGAAGGAGAGTGAATCTTACTAACTTTTTAATTATTGCATGCTAGCACCAATTAAATAGCACATTAAATTTAAAACTGAATGTCTAGTCTATAATATAAATAATTGTTTTATTTCAGAGTCTAAAAATTTTTATCTCACACTGGTCTTTGAATTTCTATCTTTAAAATTTCTGTTCACCTTCTGTGCTTATGTCACAAAAAAATTCTTTTTCTTGTCTGAAACTATGTGTTCTTATACTGTATTGGAGTGCCACCTCAAAATAATCAGAATTTTGACAACTGTGTTTTTTCTAATCAGGAAGTGGGGATTAGCAGAATTAACGCTTAGTCTTTATTCCTTCGTACAAAAATAAAAAACTCCTCTGTGCTTTTGATATTTCAAAATAAGACCCGTTTTGTACCCAGGAGATAAAAAAACTTCTTAGGGTTTGTTTCTAACTATTCATAATGAGGGTCATTGTGGAAACTAATAACAATGGAAACTGAGTAAGTAATGTTAAAAACTTTGTTTTTGCTTTTAGATTTTCTTTTAAATTTTATTTCTCTACAACTTTTTATGGGGTTCAATTACAGTAATTAAAAGACAATACATTGAAAGGAACAAGAAGTTTCACATCACTTCATAAACATTCTTTTGGACTTCATATTTATTCTAAACAGAAAGAGGTAAGATTTTTTTTTATTAAATTTACATTAATCATAGTCCTCCCACTCCAAACACGCATGCACACACACACAATGTTTTCAGGTCTGCCCAGAAACATAAAATCCTTCTATTATTTTTCTTTCCAATAAAAAAATTTGATTGGTGATATAATACTTGCAGTATAAGCCATTACAGGTCTGATGCTACAGTTGTTCCACATTATTGAATCTATGCAGTGAAAAGGAAGCACAAAGGGAATTTCTAAATGCAGCTGCTATTTCCCATTTGTTAAATCCCTTTATTATATTATATAAGTACACAGCTGGGAAATACTATAGAGTGGGAGTTAAAATAAAATGTTTTGGCTTCTAGACATTCAGAATACACAAAGGCTTCAGTGGAAAGCAAAGCGTGATATCAAAAGAGAGTGAAAGTTTGAAAACATTTCTAGGAGTATGATTTCTTTTCATACTAATATATAAAAAATTTAAAGTATTTTATACCATCATAAATTATGTTTAATACAAATCAGTTAATATAAATTCAATATAAATTACTAATATCTATTTTCTGACAAAGTTTTAGATTAGCAACATGGCACTCACCATAAAACAAAATTTTGCAAGGAAAAATAAATAAAATGTTTCCTAGAGAAATAAAATTTGAACTGTACCATTTTGCTTCTAGTCCAGTTATTTGAATTTGTCTATAACTATATTGGGCATAAAAGCCAAACTGCATCTTGAACCTGCCCTTTCTCTCCATCCCCTCTTCCTCTACACTAATCCAAGTCACTATCATCTTTCATCTAGATTTCTGATATAGAAATACCAATGATTCCTCTTCTTTTCACTCCTGCCTTCCCATCTACTCACTATACCACAGTCAGAATTATCTGTTCTGTATGTTCTTAAATACTTCAAGGCTTTTCCATTACACTCAGGTCAATCTTACCTCCATAATGTTATCTCCACGGTCCTGTTTGATATAAGGCCCTACCTATTTCATCAACCATATCTGATGCTACATTGCATCATCATTCATTATACTCCAACCACAAACATCATCTTTCATTTCTTTAGTTGTATTTATCTTTATGTACCTTTTATATTTAAAATATATTTATATATCTTTTATTTCCTTAAGTTATGTTTTTCTCATCTCAAATACTTCTTCATTCATACTGCTCCTTTCTTACTCTTTTTTACATTCTTCCTGTCTAGTATCTATCATCTTTAGCTCAGAGTAAGCATTCCTAACCATCTATTCTAAACTAGTTTTGCCCCATTATGTTCTCAAATAATACTCTGTTCTTCATAGCCCATATCACAATTTTGATTGTGCATTTATTTGCATGTATATTTATTTAAATTTTATCCCCTATCTTAGACTCCAGAAAGGCATAAATCATTTCTCATCATGATATATAGCCAGTATCTAGTAGAAAGTTTGACCCATGAAAAGTGCTCAATAAGTATTTGTTAAACTAAAAATGAAATATGCCCCGTTATCTTGCCAATAAGTAGAGACAATCACTGGATATCTATCTGCCCAGGCTACCTTGGAGATATAACACAATAAAAAAAAATAAAGTTCACAGAAACAGACTTTAGTCTTGCCTTATTATACCTTCTCCCTTCTCTCTACTCAAGGAAAATATATCTTCCTGTGAATCTAATTTTACAATGTTTGTTAGCTTTCAAACTAAAATTAGAAAACAAAACTCCCAATCCCATACTTTTCACCTACTTCTCCCAGCACTAGCTGTGTCTGAAAAGTCATCTGAAAAAGAAAAAATATCTGCCTCTCTATAAGTTATTGAATTAAGTCTCTAAGACAATAAGCATAGAGCAAGAATTAAAATATGCATTCTTAGTAGTAAAGGCACTTTAAATAGTACCTTATTTTTATTAAGGAACAAAAATATCCTCATTTTCCACTTAAAATATTTCTCATTAATTTAACTTTTAAAAGTTAAGAAATGAAAATCAGGGTTTAAAAACTTCTAATCAGGGTCTGGAGCAGTGGTTCAGTGGTTACTATGATTGCCTGCCATGCGCGAGTACGCAAATTCAAACCCCAGCACCACGTACACAACGAAGTGTTGGAGCCACGAAAGTCACATGAAAAACTAAATAAAATTGATTCTCTCTTTCTCTCTCTCTCACTGTCCCTCTTTCTTTAAAAAAAAAAACTTCTAATCTAATAAAATGCACTAAGATTTTGGTTTCTTCTGGATGCTTAAACAAATTGAATATTCCTGCTTTATACAAGATAATTGCACTTATTATGGTTTCTGTTTTGATGGTTAGAAATAGAAGTTAAAATGGGAAAGCTTGCTATAGTTACACTACATGTATCTGATGTGTTGCTTCTACTTTAAGAGAACTGAGGTCTAATTGAACAATACTCAGGAGGTTTGCCTGTCTGTTTGAGATTAATATATAGGAACTTAAGTGAGAAAAGTTTCATTATAAATCAAGAATGGCCATTATAAATGATAAATACCTGCATTTCCTTACTGAAGACATAGTCACCATATGACCTCATTTACACAGATATATTTGCTTCATTCAGTGTTTAAATATTAATACATGACCACACTTTATTTGATCATTATCTATTCTGTGATGTTACCAAGTTCATCATATTAAATTCAGGGATTCAGAGAAGAGATAATCAAACAACACCCCATAAAAACTCAAGTATCTTTTGACAAGTTGACCTAATAATTGGACAAAAACTAAATCACAGAATAGTTTCCAAGTTTTCCCAGTTACTAAAATAATAATAATACTATGTATGGTGGTGGTTTTATGGTCTATGCACAAATAACTTTAAAGCCATGCATTTTGAGCTTTCCCTAAAACACATATGTATAATAGAAACATACTAAAAGACCCACTCAATAGCTTTAACCAGATTTTAAAGCTCACCATTCTTTGCTGAGATGACAGAACACTGTCCCAATCAGCATCTTGTTGAATGGTATTAACAAGTGTTGGTAGCTCCTCAGAGTGAGGTTTGTTGTGCATTATGGGGTGCAGAGGCAGATGGGAGGCCACATGCTGATCATTGCCCTCTTCCTTTTCCCTTGAGGTCAAATCCTGGGTCATCGCTTCCTCTCCATCAGCTGTACAGGCAAATGGAGAGGTGGCTTGCTTGGAAGACATTCTTCTGCAGAAGGAAAATGCCAAGGGTTAAAAAGGATTATCAGCAATAAAAGAATGAACTGTCCCTTGTATTTGACTAATTCAGAAATTTGATTAATTTAGAAATAGTTAAAGACTACTTTAAACCACTGATAAAGAACTCTTGGCTTATCTGTCCCACTTGCCCTCTTTGCTTTTAATTCAGTAAACCTCTTCCTAGTAATTTCTGCCTATTTTCCTCTTATCCAATCCACAAATGAAATTCTTACAGAATATGTCTTCACAATGTCCCGTATATATGTGTACATATTTTTCCTCCCAGTTTTCCCAACTACACTATAAGCTTCTCAAAAGTAATTAGGTTGATGGTTTGCAATAAAAAGAATGAATGAATGAAATGACAAATGAGTCAGTTTGCAGGATAATTTGAGAGCAAAATCATCTAAATACCTCTGATGGTTTCTGTAAGAACAAAAGAAGTCTACATGGAAAAGTGTTACCAAAATAAATAATTCATGGTGTCCTAAGAAAATCTGGTCCTTACTTCCTAGTTCATACCTTGCATTATGAGGATCAGGCCTAACATTAGTTGGTGATGATCAGAAGCTTTTCTAAAGACCTTCAAGATGTATTGATTGTTCTAAGTTATCGTGTTAAGTAATTTATTGAGTAGCTTATAATGTTAGATTAGTCTTTATGCAATTTTGTAGCTTTTGAATTAGGTATCTGAAACAACTACACCTCTGTTTTACGTTAGAAAGTACATAAAATATTCAAAGAATTTCCTATAAAAATAATAAAATGCCTACTATGCAAAACATTTTTAAACTTCCAAAAATAATATTGAATATTCGTTTGTGTATCCACAAATAAACTTTGACTATATTCTCCATTCTGTGTTTTCATATGCAATCAGATAACAATGGCCATTAAATGGAATTTCAAGGCTTTTAGAATATCACATTATCAAAATGAATTTCTTAGCAAAATGGGTAGTAATAAAACCACCAAAAGTTTATAACTTGAGAGAAGAAACCATTTTTTCCCTAAAACTTTATGTTATTTTTTGGTTTATTGTATCTCTAGCTCTAAAACTGCTGTGTAATGAAAGGAATAAAATCTCCACCTTAATTGCTCTTTAACATTAATTGATTTCATACCATTTTTTTAAAAATGCACAAATCAGTTAACATAGGAAACCACATGAGCATTTTTCAAATTAGCAAATCATTAACTTGCTAGTACTGTTTCTACAGACAAATAAATACTGATTAAAGGGTCTAGAAATCTGAGATTAACAGTTAAATTTACAAATCTGTCACATGCTTTCATGAATATTGCAGTGAAGGAAATATCAAGTGCAAAGAAAAATAATTAAGTTAATTCCAATTTAAACAGTAGTTTTTATGTAGCAGCCCATGTTTCACATAGGATTTAACAGCTAATGCTAAATTTCTCACAATTAATGAGGGGGCTCAGATTTAGTATCCTACAGTGAAAAAAATTAATATAAGATCAGCTAATCTAATTATGCAGAGTTCTAAATAAAAGTATTACAGGCTTTTGAAGTGCTTTGAAACATATTAAAATGCTGATACCTACTTATAATAATCATTCTACAAATAATAAAACTTCATCTATTAGACTTGATACTAGAACTAACATGAAAGATTGCAGAAGAATGCCTATATTTTCTTTGAGGGAAAAGAAATTAAATGTTTTAAAGACTACCATATCAAAATATCAGTTGTGTACATTCTTGAGCAATTTCTATCAGTACCAACAAATGTACACACACAGAAAATGATAACCAAAGGATGGATGTTTCTTAGTATACAAAAATTACTATACTGCTTACTTTATTGGCCCCAAAAACACTACAGTAAAATCATACAAATTATTATAACTGTTCTATAAATTTATAAAGAGCTTACCACAAACAAGAGTGTTTTCATAGTTCAGATGATAGTCGATAATGTAATTATTCACAATAAAAACAAAAGGATGAATTTATTGCTGCTTTTTAAAACAGTTAAGTACAATTGAAAGTCATAATCCAAAACTCAAAGTAACTTTAGCTCCCCCAATAAACAATCCCTTATTATATAGAGAATTGGCTCCTTCCAATAGCAATATCTGTGATTGTTGCTTTAGTATAAATTAATCATGACACAAAACCCAAAATGAAAATAGTCTCTTAAGAATAATTTCAACTATAAACTGCACCAGTGAACAATAGCCCACAATCCTAATTAAACACAACCGTGCAGCTGTAAAAATAGCCTAAATCTGTCCAAAGCTATGAGTTGAGTTTAAAGGCTGGTTTGTTAGAGTGTTTTCTTAAGGAAGGCTGGGTCCTCAGTCTTAATCAGCCAATAAATTATTTCCTGCAATTACATTAAATAGAAAATTATCTTCAAATGGGGAGTGTTAATTGAAAATCAAAATTCAGAGGGAAGTTTAGAAATTACACGCTGAATACAATTAGTGAGTAAAGGCTTCACCTCTCCTTCATCAACAGTCTTCTGGTGATTCCTCCAGTGACCATCCAAGAAAGCTACCTATTTATAGCATCACACAATTTGTCTTTCATTTTGCACCTACAAATACAAATGTGTATCAAGGTTGCAAATAAAAGACAGGCTGGGAAAAAAAAAAGTCGTATTAAACCTGACTGTTCATCCACAGTTCACCCCATCCTGAGGGGAAGAGGAGAAGGGGGAGGAAAGATGACAATGGCTAACCATCCAGGGAAGCACAGTCAACTCTGAAGTACCTTCTTTTAGCATAGGAGTAAATGTGTGCTGTCCCAAGTAGTCCTTTCCACGTTTTATTTAATTTCATATGTTTTACTTTATTATAACTCGTAAATATTTGTTAACAGAGCAAGATTTTTGTGCTTTTGGTAAGGTATTTTCTTTAGATAAAATTGTTGGGTTTTTTTTCAGGTTTGTTTTAGTTTTGGTTTTGAGGTAGAATCATTTTGTTGTAGATGGTAGTGTTGTTTGGTGTTTTTTAAGTGAATGTGCAAAAATAATTTTAATGCATAGTTTATTTAAATAAAGCTTAGATTTTGCTTATTATTAGATTTGATTTACTGATTTTGTACACAACTGTTATAAAATCCTTCAATTACATCCTCATATGCTTTCCTTTTTTAGTTTTACCTTGTCAAACGTTTTTATTAGATGAACTAAACTATATTTAAGAACTGCAAAGACACTTGAATTTTGTTAATACTTTTACTACAACCTCTGTACTATAACTATTCTCCATTATAAATGCATAAATCAAAAACACCTTGGTAATCAATGTTTTTAAATATCATGTGGAATGCTTACATTTATTTTCATGATCATATCAGTAATTTTCCATTACAAAATTTTCCACCATGCCTCCAACATATTAGAATAGCACCTTAGCCTAGTTACTGCCATATAGAACTAATAAGCAAAAGAAAATAAAAATCCATGTGCAAAAAATGGTCAGTTTCTATGTGACTTTACTTTGTTTTATTTTTGCACTATTATAACTTAAAAATCATTCAAATGAATTGTTTTTTTAATTTGTATTAAAAAAAATCTTCCTAGTTATACCCCCTGAAAACAGGGGTTTATAATGGAAGTGCTGACACAACCCTAACTAAAGCAGAGCAAATGTTGCCGCTATAATACACAAAATCAAGTTCTATTATTCTAAACTATCCTCGCTCATGGGATTTTTCTTTACTGTGCTCCCAGCCAAACTGCTGAAGCATGAAAAATTTAAATGCAATCAAATGTGCCCAATTCTACTTTACTAGAACAAGTGTCTACAGTGGTACAATCTTAAAAGGAGATGCAACAGATTTGTTTGGTGTTTTTTTTTAACTGTTTATTTATAATACAGTGCATTGGAGATAAAATAAAAGAGGAAATTACACTCACATGGTACCAGTGTATTGACTACACAGAGTACATTATAATCAGAGAGAAAAACTACATTGTCAACTTATCACATTGGTTAAACAAGATGGTTTTCTGGGGCATAACTATTATCAAGCTAAACCTCTAAAGAGAATTAAATATCTCTGGGACATATAAAACTAAATTCCCATCATATGTTCCCTAAGTTTGAAATGTCTGCCTAACATATCAACTGAATTCCCAAGACACCAGGCCATTGGGAAAAACTTCAGGCTTAGGACTTTGGAGAACGAGATTATTGTAGACGAAGCCTTCAATAATTGATAGCAGAACATCAGGAGGAATGTTTCTTAAAAGATGATAATTATTCTATCCTAAATCCCCAGCATAAAATCTAAATGTTTAGGGCATTACAAACTGACTCAGACAGTAAATTTACTTTCTGTTCTTAAACAAAAAATTAAAATTAGTTGGCCCAAGACTTTATGAAATGGTGAGCATGTCAGATATCTATACATTAAGTCTTCCATTTCAGAAAACTATATTATACAGAAACTTTCTGATATGATGTCATAATTTTTAAAAGAGGTATTTATTTAAAGTTAGGATTATTTTTCAAGAAATTTTAACTTTTAAACTTTTTCATAAGGCATGTCACTCAAAATTACATTTTTTAAATTATTGCTTGGAAAGAAATCAACTCTCAAAACTATGATTTGGGACTGCTCAAAAGAGCCATTGAAGTCACTGAATTTTATTTATTTTAAAAACAGTTTTATTACTTTTATGAGTATTATCAAACAGCATTTCCTTTTTAGGTGTGTTACATTTATTCAAAAGATTCCTGTTTTTAACATAAAGCAACATTTTAATAGTTGGTTTACTTACAGAAAAAAATTAAAATTTCAGGCCAACATTCACATTTATTTTTGTGTTCAATTCTAGGCTACCAAGGTAGACTTATTTCAGTCAGATAATTCACTGCTAATTTAATGTTGCACTTGATCTGATTCTGAGAAATAAACAACTAATTTTCCAAAAATATAACACAGTGCCTCTCTCATTTTAAGGAGCATGAGTAACAGGTATGTTCTATTGCCAAAATGCACAGTACCCAGAAACCCTTATAAAGGGTGCCAGTCCACCCAGCCTAGGGCAAGAATGACTAAAACCCTCTTATTCTACCACTAATTCCCGTGTCTAAGGATCTTGGGAAGGAGTTACAAGGAGAACCCTAATTCTAGACATTAAAATGAAGACACTATTTTTAAAACTTTCCCTGCTTTATTCTGGTAAAGCCTAAGGGCTATTGTTGATTCTTTCTATTATTTTATATAGCACTACCATCTCCTCTTCTCCACTCCATCTCCAAACATCCCTGGACTTTTGCCAGGGATTTCTTTCCCTTCCATCTGTTTAATAAGTAATTGAGAAAATTCAGGGGAAAAAAGGTAAGCTTTCAGAGGTCCTTGGAAAGTTATAAACCTATCTTCAAGAATTGTAACAGCACTTTCAGAATCTGCATGGTAGCACACAAAGACAACACGTTAGAACAAATACTCAGTGATTTGAGTTAGCAGTCAAATGAACAGAGATGAGGCAAATGATACGTACTCGAAGCTCTTCTATTAAAGAGCTTATATGAATGGATTGTGACATTTCTAAGGGTTCTAATTTTTCACACCAAAACTCCAAATTGTCTCCAAAAGCCCTCTGAGTTTCTTACAAAACAAGGACTACCTGGAACAGATTCTTCTCAAGTCATCAAAGTTTGTGTTTCTGGAGTTTATATTTAGCTGACAATATTGCTGTCACTTTATATAGCTTAAGACTGTTCTTTGGACTAGAGCTCATATGTCTTGGAATGCTTTGACTCATGAATTGTTTCTCCTGATAATGTTACATCACGTAACCATCTCAGTCTAATTGGTTAGTATCCGCTGGAAGAGACAAGCAACCAGCCTTAAGGACTGGCCTGCTGACTGACTGCCTATGGAAAACCTATAATTATTACATTTGTCCCTGAGTATCCAGTTTCTTCCTGGGATCAAAACAACTTGACTTCTTGTAACCTCTATACTTCTTGCTTGATTGCAATAATATTGAGTTTTCTTACAGTTATCTACAAGTAGCTGGTTTAGGATTTTTGCTTTGGAAAGCCAGGACCAGAGTATATAAATAAAATCAGTGGCTTAACAATAAGAGTAAAACCAAACAATAGCTACTATAAATATGTACTAACTTGGGGGATTTTAATCAGCTCAATGACTTTATAGCTCAATTGAAAGACCTATATGTGACTTGAAAGAAAGTTATCTAAAATAGTAGCACAATGAATTTCTTTTTCACTTTGAATCTTCTCTTTACGTGAAATGAGAAGCATAATTTCTAAAGTGAATAACAGAGATGACTTTGTCAATCTGAAAAGAATCCACTAATGTGGAAGTCCAATTAAAGGATATCTATCTAATTATTAATAAAAACCGTAAACTAGAACAATAACTTCACAGAGAAAGCTAGGGAAGCTGTCACCATATGCTTTTCCATTCCTACCTCTATTTTCCCTCTTTGTTTAATATCGCCAGGAAGAGAAAAATGAAAAGTGATACTACAGAGAGTGTTTCAAAATATTAAAGTTCACACATGGTAATACTGAACAAAATTATGTAAAGAAGCTATTCTCTGAGGTTCTCCTTCAATTAAATAAAGCTATCTAGCATTTTCTCTCTTTAATGTCATTAAATAAGGGATAAATTTCAGGTTCCTATCAAAGAAGGACAAGATGAAGATCAGGAGGGAGGGACAGCAAGGAGAAGGAGGAGAGGAGGAAGAAAAGGGGAGGAGGGAAACAACGAAGGCTTTGCAGTTCATTTTCAGTTTGTCTACTTAATGAAAACCTCATTGTACAGCCCTGAAAACCATTTCCAGCAGGCAAAGTATTTCTGATTCAGCAGAGGTTACACAAGCATCAAAGCAGTTAAATATAGGTGCCAAGCCGCATTGCCAGGAGCTCTTAGTACTGTGAGTTAGTGTTACCTGACAGCTTAGTGAATATAAAATTACTTGTTTCTCCAATTGAAGACAATCAAATTGTCACCTTCCATTGTAATAATGCACAACTAGTGATCAGCAAAGTGCAAACATAATTACCATGAAGAAAACAAAAAATCAAATCTAAATCTCTCTACAGAGTAAACACATCTATCTGTTTCCCCCCCAAAAAAGGAGTGCATTTTAATCCTGAGTGCTATGATGCAATCTTCGTGTTATTTAACAATAAGGCTTATTAATCTCACATCAAATAAAAGTGAAAAACAAGAAATACCAATTCATGAAAAGTGAAAACAAATATCAGAGACTGCAACTTTCCAGACACAGTACAAAGGCCTCCAAATTATATCACTTAGACCTATAATGTGGTATCTATCACAGCATGTTCATCATAAAAACGTTGCTTCTAGAGGTTCCTTTCTAGCCTATAAACCTTTCTTAAGGTTGAAAAGGACAGGTGGAATCTAATCTCAAAAGCTTTTGTTTCCATTTTTCCTTGAGAGAAAAAAGTTATGCTGTATTTTTGTGTTCTAAACTGGCCTATATTCACCTCACAAAATTGATTTACTATTTCTATCCAAATTTAGAAAAATAACAGTGTTAGGATACATATCTGCAACTATTTCCAAGACATTCAACATCTGGAATTCTTGTCCAAATTTGGTGACCACATTGGCTCACTATCACAGTAATCTCAGTAACCCAAAGCTGGGTTAGTATCAAAGCACTAAAAATTTGAAATGGTTCTCCCACACTCTGAATGATTGTCCCATTCTCCCAGACTCATAATGTCCAAATAAAAACAAATACCATTTATCATCCTTCCAATGAACTGTATTTTAAAAGCTCTCTTAGAAAAGTAATTTTATTTTAGATCTATCTAACTCAAAATTTAAAACGTTCATATTTACATCATTCCTCCCAGTAGCAAAAACTCCCATTCTCAAAATACTTCCACTTAGAGGATTTTTTTCTTTCATCAATAATGTCCTTCTTTTCATCAGAAAGGTATACTATACAGCTACTGCCTAATATTCCATTTAACCTGATACCACTAGTCCAAGTAATGGCATGTACAATCATTTGACCCCCAAGTGGACTAATTTGGGAGGAGACGAAGAAGCACTGCCCCAGGATGAATGAATTAAGGACCTTCGTCAGCAGACATAAGATTCCCTGAGCTTGTCTGATAATACAAATCCAGACATTGACAATCTGCTATCTCATCCCTTAGTATTGCTTTCATCCTATAAAAGTCTGAACTGGGCATTCAATCTTGCATTATTTCCCTCCTTCTCTATTCCTCCTGTTTATTAGGGAAGGGTTAAAAAAAAAGATGGAAATGAACACATTGGGTAGACTTGGTGGCTAAATCAAGAGAATAAGGATAGGGAGAAATAGGAGAAAGGGAAGTTTAATCCATAGGTGCAAGTTATTTTGTGATTTCAGATCAATTTCACATCATTTAAGTGTTTAGATGTGAAAAGCCCATTGGTTTAATAAAACATCTTTTTTCTTAATCTTACAAATTTTAAGAAATATAATACACTTTTTTCTCCAAGAGACCCTACTTATCACTTTACACAATAAAAAAATCCCAGAAAAGGGAATGCAATCAGTATTTTTTGAACTTCAATGAAGAGAAATTTAGGTCCTGAAATTATACTCCTACAGAGTATTTTTTACAATAAGTAATAATAAAGAGTATCAACAAGAGGAAGAAAAGGCACCTCTTATCAAAGAAAGTCTTTGATAGATGCTGAAAGTCTGTGGGAGATAAATGCTAGCAATGGTTTTATCATAAGCTATGGTAAATGGAAGAAAAAGAGGAACCATTTAAAGATTTTATCTGATTTTTTTAAAGTTTATTCCAAGTTGGAGCAGTGGCTCAGTGGTACAGCGCTTGCTTGGCATGCACGAAGACCCAGGGTCAAACCCCAGCACCACGTACACAACTAAGTGTCAGAAAAACAAAAACCAGATGAAAAAAATAAATAAAATTGATGCTCTCTTTCCTTCTCTCTCACTTTCTCTCTCTCTTAAAAAAAAGAAAAGAAAAAGTTTATTCTTCATGCTCCATGAAGACAGGGATCATGTCTGACTTATTCATTAGTGGATATCCAGTGCCCAGCACAGTGCACAACACTTTGTAAACAATCCATAATACTGGAAAGAAAGAGGGAAGGGAAAGCAGAAAGGGAGAGATAAACAATATTATTATTTTTAATTAAAGTGCATAGATAATCACAGATAATACCACTCACAATCCATGCTGCTAACCTAAACATTTTTCTCTATACTCCTTTTATCAAACATCTCATTACATAACATCTAAATCATATGATTATGTTATCTATATCCTCAACACTGAATCATCTCCCTGAAACACAACAGTCCTAAAAATGACTACAAGGTATTTATAACAAGACATCCTCTGCAATGTCATATGAAATGAACTTAAAACAAGATTCATTATTATTTTCCTCAATGCCTTCCTTCATTCACTCACCCAGAAGAGTATTATGCTCACAATCATCCGGCTTCAAAACAGTCGTCCTCGCTCTTCACTGCCAGCTTAGCATTAAGCTCCATCAATTCCTCCTTAATAATGTTCCTTGGGCTCATCCTTCTTGCCATACTCACACTCATCTTGGTACAAGGCTTTATCACACCTCATACCTTCACTCCTACAGCAGAGTCTAGATTAGTTTATCTCATTTCAACATCTCCCTCTCCAAATCAATCTTGGGAGTGGCAACTTCCTGCCTAAAACTTTCTCACTTTCCTGATAAAAGCCCATTAGAGACTCTCCCCTAAAGAGAGAATGAAGTCCAAACTCTTGACCCTGGTATTCAAGGCCCTCCATCCAGATCCAACTACTCTTCTAAACTTACCTTATAGTACCCCACACTTAAACCTTCTATTCTAACTATTCTTAAATACTAGAACTTTACTTATTGTTGCCTCTCAGTTGCCTTTCTCCCACTATTTCGTCACCTTCCTTTCTCATCACTAGCTAATCAACTAGAATTATTCTATGTAACTATGATTCTTCCTTTCTCTATCCCCTGTAGGTAGTGCTCTGAGAAATTATTTTTATATCATACATTGAAAACTCAGTGCATATACATGAAATAATCTTAAGTGTATTATATCATTATATTTTATAAGTAAACCCAGCCAGATTACAAAAATTTCAAGGATGAAAACAAAACTATACTTCTCTGTATTCCCACAGTAGCTAGTACAAAGTTTTGTGCAAAAAAAAAAAAAAAAAAAAAAACCTCCGTAAATATTGACCAGCTATTTAAACATTAGCAAGTAAATAAGCAGAAATAAATTAAGGATATTGCACTTAATAAGAAAAATAGTACCCATGAAAGAACTTAAAATAAAGCTTCTAGATCTTTCTACATAATTTTCTGGGAGTGTCACCTCTTCCCACATTCCCTGGCCCATTAGATTCACTCATACATTAATGTACTGCAGTGGCTGGAGCAGTGGCTCGATGGTTACAGTGCTTGCCCAACATGAGTGAGTACACGGGTTCAAACCCCAGCACCATGTACACAACTAAGTGTCAGAGCAATGAAAGCCATGTGAAAAACTCAATAAAAATTGATTCTCTGTCTCTGTCACTGTCCTTCTCTCTTTAAAAAAAAAAGAGGGGGGGGAGTTGGGGATTTAGCTCACTGGCACAACGCTTGCCTAGCATGCACAAGGCCCCGAGTTCCGTCCTCAGCCCTAAAAAAAAAAAAAGGTTCTTCTTTAAAAAAATAAAATAAATAGATAAATAAATGTACTACGGTTTTAAAACCCAAAAAATCATCAATAAATGTTGTCAGAAACATTAAAAAGATGGACAAGTTGATAGATGTATGGATGTCAAAGAAATGGTTGGAAAGATGCACAGTTTTCTCCAAATGCTTAGTAAGTACCAGTCACTGTTCTAAGCACTGCTATATATATAATCTCATTTAGTTCTCAAAGTAACTGTACAAATTAGAAAATGTCATTATTCCTGTTCACGAATAAGAAAACTAAGGCACAAAACTGTTTATTAAAAGAAGAAAAGCCCGGGGCTGGAGCAGTGCCTCTGCAGGTACACCTGAGCAGGGACACAAGTTCAAACCCAAGCACCACGTACACAAAGAAGTGTTGGAGCAATGAAGGCCATGTGAAAACTAAACAAAGTTGATTCTCTCTTTCTCTCTCTCCCTCTCTCACTGTCCCTCTCTCTTTAAAAAAAAAAGAAAGAAAGAAAGAAAAAAAGACCCTGCCTAAGATCATATCTAGTAAATGCAGAAGGTAGAATTTTAATTCCAGTGGTACCATTCCAGGGAAGATGGTATTAGAATCAAAAGTTCTTGAAATCTAAACTAAGTAAATTATTAGCTATTTCAATTAAAATCTGAATCATTTTTTACCCTTCCTGTATAATTTTATTCTGAATATTCCAGTATATATTCTTAGCTACTCATTCAATCAAAGATTAGTCAAAGAATTTGTTATCTTTAGTTTTTCTAGAGTTGGAGATATTTGATTATCAGGTAACAACCGGAGGAAGGAAGGAGAGAAAGAAAGTAGACCAGGTAATACTCTAACCAATCCATTTAACTCATTTTTAGGCCATTTGACAGCAAAATTGGCTGAAGTAGTTAAAGCTACAGACAGGTAAGACTTGGAGGTTCACTATAGCTTTTATCCATAAATTTTCTGAAAAATATTTGTTGGATGTTAACTACGGATGCTTTCTCCAGCATGTTGGAGTTTTTTCTAGCTAACCTAGATGATCCTTAAACAGACAATGGTGAAATAAAGCAAATACGTCACTGTTCATTCATTTCAAGGCCCAGAGAAGTATGAGATCCAGATTCCACCTTTTAGTTCTGGCACACACACACAAAAAGCCACATAGACACAACTGGAGGTGTTTTACTACAAAAGTAGGTGTTAAGGACAGCCTTGAAGGAAAATAAGATGAGGAACTTGAACAATATATATTTAATACACTATCCATCTAGAATGTATTTAAGGAAATGCAGAATAATTTAGATATGCTCTTAAAATCTACCATATAACATTGAAAATATCCTAACTACAGAGGAAATAAATGGATAAAGCCTCATATACAAGAACATGAATTTTTATAAATTATAACTATCTTTAAAAACTGAAGAAAGGTTTTGGTACCAACCCAAATTTCCACATTTTTATATATTCTAAGCGCTCTAGTTTCAGGAATAACTAAAGTTCTGAAATTTTATATTTTTTCCTCACTACTTCCACTGCTCCCTCCCTTCCTTATAGCTATTTGCTTTAAATTTCTCACTTGCATTTGATGGTAACATATTATCATAAACAGCTCCAGGAGAACATGAGAATCCAATTGTTTCCATGAATCATTGCACAGAATTGTTTCAGTTATCATTATAAAAGACAAGTACGACTACCCGCTGTCTTGCATACTAAAAGGTTCTTTACCAAGTTTCTA
>PVKS010000168.1:145000-245598 GCA_004027875.1 Aplodontia rufa
CAAATATTTGGGGAAATGACCTGATAGTCCAATCCATAAGAGAGAAGAAATTATCAGGATTTTTAAATTAAGCTTTTCAAATGGTAGTTTACTACAGTACTTTGAAGGAAAAAAGACCCTGGTTTGACCTTAAGGAGAAAATAAGTCCTTCTTCTCTGGCCTAAATTATTTAATCTATAAAATGAGTATGTTTCTAACACTAAAATTCTATGATTTTAAGGAAGTGACTCTAAGGCAATCCTAAAAGAAGAAATGCTATAATTTTGGCTAGTAAACTAGAGAAATCCTGGGTCCTGTGTCTACTACCTCTTTCGTTAAGCCTACAAATATTTACTGAATATTTGCTCTGTGTCACATATTGACAAATGTATACTGGCATACAAGACAGTGATTTCAACTGCAGCTGCTTGACTTATGGTAGGGTTCTGTCCTGATAAATCCATAAATTGAAAATAATATAAGTCAAAAATTCACTTAATATACCTAGCCTACCATTGATTAGTAACACAGTATACTGTAGAACATTAGTTGTTCACCACTGTGATTCTGTGGCTGACTGGGGGCTGTGGCTCTTTCCCACTTCCTAGCATCATGAGAAAGCATTATGCTACACATCACTAATCCTAGAAGAAGATAAAAATTCAAAGTACAGTTTCTACTGAATACACATTGTTTTTCCACCATCATAAAGTCAAAAAATCATAAATTGAGCCATTATAAGTTAGGGATTATCTATACTTCAAAGTCTAACAAGAAATATAATGGAAAATAAATCATTATGAGGTGATAATAATTAATCAGGTGCTAGACAGATATATTGTGGAAGCCCCAATGAAAGGGCAAATAACTCATTTTGGAGGATCAGAGGCATTGCAGAAGCCTCATTACCTGGATCCTAAAGTATGAGTTGAAGTTTATCTGGTGGAAATAAAAGGTAGAGATATTCTAGGATGCACAAAGGTAGGAAGATTCACATTCCAAGCAGAAGAAATTCATGGTACCTGGAATATGGAGTGCATGATGGGAAGTAGCAGAAAAAAAAAAAAACATCTGGTATAATAGGTGAACAGATTGAGAAGGGTTTCAAGTGCAGTTCAAAGTAGTTCCGATTTTATCCTCTGGGAAACAGAAAATTATTGAAGAAATTTAAACAAGGGTGTAGTATTATCTACATACTCCTTAAGAAAAAAAGTCCTAGGAGCATAAGTAAGGATAACTCACCCAAAAGATTGTGTATATGTTTATGCTCCTGCCATTTATATTTATGTGTGCTTAGCTGCCCTTTCCTTATCTTGTCCTTGGTGCTCTGCTGGACATGTGGTGCTAACCAGTTCCCCTCTACCTCCACATTCTTTCAAGTCTCTGTTTTCAGTCTCTACAACCACCACTGATAAATATTGTTGAAAGAAGATAGATGAAAAGAAGAGCAGAGGGAAGAAGGAAAGAATATGAATAATTATCAAGTAAATATTCAGGGGACAGGAGAAGTGCTATATTAATAACAACATAACAGCTAATAGTCTTAGTCATACTATGTGCCAAGAACATTATTTGTGCCTCATTAAATCTCAAGACAACTCTGCAAAGAACCTATTAACTTACTCCCATTTTCAGATGAGCTAAGTGAAGTTTACAGCAGTTAAGCAACTTGGCTATGATTATAACTTGTAAGCAGGGCAGAAGAGTTTAAAATCAGTCCTCTTTAATTTTAAATACCATGTACTCAATGATATCACTTACTAAATGTTATTTATGTCCCAAAATTTTGCTTGTTGCTTTATGCAAGTAAATATCATGTCTCCACTTTACAGAAAAGAAAACTGAGGTTTTCTTTTTGAGAGATTAATTAACATTCCTAAGGTCACACAGCTAGCCACAGGTAGCACCAGAGACTAACCCTGGTCTATTTAGCTGCACTCCTTCCACTACATGTTGATATGCACATTCCTATTCCCTACTCCTTCCATTCATTTATATTTCCAGATTCCATCTTAAATGTGCTCAGCTAATATCTTTCCTCCTCCAGAAAATCCTTTCAGGCAAACATTAGTTCACCATTACATTCTTATTGCAACTATTTGTATAACATGCATTTAACTCCATCAAGACAGATTTGGATTTGTTCATTTCCTCTTCCGTATATGTTCTATGTTCCCAGTCAGTCAATTCAGAGAAGTACCACACAGCAGGCTCTCAGGAAGCCTATAGTGTCCAAACACATCTTATTTTGAACTCAGTTTGAATGGGGAAGGGGTAAAAATTATGCGGTAATACTTTATATTCTCCAAGATGCCTGGTAGATTCTTAGCATATAATAGGGTTTAGTAAATAATTTGTTGATTTACTCTAATATACTCTAATAGTAGGAAGTGTTCAATAATAATAATACCTATCTCATGCATATGTATATGAATATAAGTATATATATATATACACATATATATGAAATCCAATGATGCAGGTACTATTGTTATCCCCATTTTACAGAGGAAACAGGATTAGAAAAGTTAAGTGACTTGTTCAAGTCCACACAGTCTTACTCCAGAGTCAGCATTTCCTTGACTAATTTATAATACTATCTTCACTCTACAGATGTTGTTCCAAGATTAAACAATTCTCACACCTTGAAAAAATGGTAAAAAACAAACTCACACTTCATTTCTGCTATAAACACTGTTTGGAGGAGGTACATAAAGAAGAGTCTGTTTGCATAAAGTAGAAAATCTGAGCAGCAAATTCAAACTTGCTGGAAAAATAATAAGAAAAAAATTAATGTGTTCCTCTTTTTAAAAAATTGGAGTTTGCCAAGTATGCCATTTTTGCACAAGTTTCTGTGATTCATAAAGTATTCAAGCCAACTTCCTCTCACACTAAATTACATAGCATACCTCAGAGTGAGAAACCATTGTTAGCAAAAACACTGAAACCCTACACCAGAATCATGTCCGCCTGAACCAGCAAAATCCAACCACCTCTGGACTGACACATGACAGCTGTTCAGGGTATCAGAGCAATGGCCTGATGAAGACTCAGGGAAAAACTGGAAAATAATGTAATTTCCTAAACTGTTACACTTGATTAAGTTGTTGCAAAAGTCAGGAAGAAAAAGTCTCCACTTTATAAAAAGCAACGAGAAATTGGTAATAATTTAGAGATAATGGAAAATAAAGGTGAGTGATTTTTTTTCTTTGTATGTATATTCCTGATTTATTGTTCACAAGGCCTTAATTCTATAGATTATGTCTTAGGAATCTGGTAAATTCAGTAGTATTATCATCTCTGCAAAATCAGTATCTACAAATGAGGCTTGGAAAAAATAACTTCCCACAGTTACTTAGCCATGAAGCAGGGAAGCCAGAAGTAAAATTCAGGATCTCTGAAATAAAGATCCTTCCTTTTTACCACGTAGTTCCTCTTGAAAAAAAGAGAAATATGAGCCCATTGTGATACAGAGGGGAAAAAGTAACAGTAACTACAACAGACAATAACCAAAGCTTTAAAGGACAAGACTCATCTCTCTCTCTCTCTCCCCGCTTGCCACCTTTTTTTTTTTTAAAGAGAATGACAGCAAGAGAGAGAGAGAAAGATTTAATTTTATTTAGTTTTTCATTGGCTTTAGTTGCTCTGACACTCTGTTGTGTACGTGGTGCTGGGGTTTGAACTCCCATACTGGCACACGCCAGGCAAGCACAATACTGCTAAGCCACTGCTCTAGCCCCTCTACTCCTCTTTTAAGGAGCCTCCACATCTTCCCCTTTGACAGTAAAATAAGAAGTAGTGGTAAAAAACCCTCCTGATTGTTGTCCATCACCACCAGTCCCTAAATTCACTCCTCCCAGCACTGAACTACAACACAGTACCAATATAGCAATATCATGTACACATGAGAAACAAGACCCACAACTCTATTCAGAGAAATGCAAAGAAAGACTGAGAAAATCTAGAACACTGAAAATAAAGCGATTTTCCTTATAGCACAGTGCAATAATTCTCCAGAGAAAAGTAAAATATAGTAAGAGTATACAGATGCAGTGTCTGTCTGCTGTGCTGTATATATGGTTGGGGAAAAGAGGGAGCTAGGGTCTGAAAAGGCAAGAAAAAGTAAGAGCAGGCAAATCTATCTAGAATTTGCTATGGCTGCAGAATTCTATACCACATTGTAAAGGAAATTGCCTGCTTCTAAGTTCTATAATTTTCTGAGGAGCAGAGATCAATGAGCACATCAACTCTTTCTCAGAAACAAGATATAAAACTTTTTAAAACATTCATATTCAAGGAATGAAAACTCAGACATTTCATTGCAGAAGTAGCCAGTGTGGCAATGGTCGCAGAGGATAACCATGTGCACATCGCTGGTCATAAAGATGTTCATAAGTGTTGGCACATTGCCAATCTAGCATATAAACACATGGTTCCAGATATGAAAAATTCTACTTAACCCAAGTTTAATTTTTAATGTTCTTCTTTCATTTAAGTTGTTATTTATATGCATGACACTGTTCTAGATTCTGCAGATAGGGCAGTGAACAAGATAAAGCCCCTGCCCTAATAAACTAGCATTCTAATTCCAAATTAAACCACATCTAAGATATCTTCCAAGTCTAAGATTCTATGCCTCCACACTATTAGCAAAAACCTCAAATTAAAAATGTCCCCATTTGGGGCTGAAGCGGTGGCTCAGTGGTTGCAGCGCTTACCTGGCATGTATGAATGTGCGAGTTCAAGCCACAGCATACAGCAAGGTCTCAGAGCAACTGGAGCCACATGAAAAACTGAATAGAATTGATTCTCTCTTACACACACACACACACACACACACTCTCTCTCTCTCTCTCACTGTCCCTCTCTCTTTAAAAAAAAAAAAAAAGTCCCTGATAGAGAGATATTTAGCACCTAAAGGAGGAGGAACCTCCTTCCAGCCTCAACATTTAGCATAATTCTTAGTGCTCAAGAAAGGTTTTTAAGTGAGTTAAAATAAACTCTATATTGTGGATATAGAAAAAGACTTAGGTTGGTTAAATAAATTAGCTATGGTTAAATAGATGGTAAGTGGTAGAGCTAAGAACTACACGCTTACCTCATGCTAAAATAGGGTTAACCTTATTTTAAGAACCTCAGTGAACAAAAGTCAGCTCCCCAATACTGAGTGCCTGCATCTTTGCTTACCTCTGTACCTATCAGAACCACACAACATAACATTTAATTTCTCTCAATCAAGGTTGAGACAAGATTTGAAAGTGCTACTAAAAGTCATCTAGTTCTACCCTCTCACTTTTTAAATAAGGGCTAATCAGAAAAGAATAAAAATTTTCTTGAAGTCTCACAGCTAACACTTGGCAGACCTAGCACCAAAACCTAAGTTTTCTCATACCTAGCCCAGTGTACTGAATTGTCACTCCTAAATTCCTTATGGCAGAAACTACTTTTGATTTTTGTATTTCCATCAACACTTAGAAAGTATATAATGCTACTACCATGTTACATTATTTAACAAATTAGCTATAAGAATATTTTATTTTTCAAAGCTAACTTTTCCTCCTCTCCCAACCCTCTTTATTCCAATTGAACTAGAAATTCCCTTCCTTCCTTCCTTTCTTTCTTTTTCTTTCTTCTTTGCAGTACTGGGAATTAAAACCAGGGGACCTCTATCACTGAGCTACCACTCTACCCCTTGTGTTTTATTTTGGGTCAGAGTATCACTAAATTACTGAAACTAGCCTCAAACTTGAGATCCTCCTGCCTCAGCCTCCCTGTTACTAGGTTACAGGCATGCTCCATTGCACTCAATTTACAGAATTTGTAACAGCTTCTAAACTAAGACCCTGGCTTAAAAGACCCCAGCAGGATTTTGCTAAACTTAACACATAACAAGAGTAACCCTATCCTAATAGTCTTTTCATGGAAAAAGTTTGCAGGACAAACTCCTCCCAAATGAATTTTTCCTAAAAGTAATTGAGTGGCCCAAAGACTTGCATTTGCAGGCAAAGACTTAGCCTGTTAGCCTAGCTGAAGGAAATTTTCTTGAGCTACACTTACACAGTTTTTCTGCTCCCTAGCCAGACCTCCTTTAGGGAAGTGGCAGAGATTAAATAGGAGCACTAAACAGAGGACAGCAAGATTGTTAAGTTGTCACTGATACATTGTATGACATGGGGCAAAACTGCTTATCCTCTCTGGGTTTATTTTACCCATATGTAAAATATTTATACTGATACAAGGTAACCAGGTATAGCACATGAGCTATATATTTGAAAAGTATAATAATTATTATACTTTTCAGTATAATCAATTATTAGTATTATTACTCAGAATTACTGTGTATTTCAGGTACCAGAAAGCCTCTTGTAGGGTCAGTTAGAAAAGGGCAGAAGCAGTATGACACAGGGAGAATACCAAACACTGAAGTTAAATAATCCTAGGTATGAATCCAACCTCTACGACCTTGTTGACTTATTCAAAGTCCTTCAGTCTCAGTTTCCTCATCTATACAATGGCAATAGTACCACTATAGAAAAACTATGAATAAGTAACAAATAAAGATCTATACATATACATTTTATATACAATGGTAATTACAATTATCATAAATTTCCTCTTCTAGAGAACTTAGAATTTCAGGGTTTTGTTTAGCATGCACACAATGTAAACATCTGTAATGTAAAGCAACAACAAAAACAACATTCCTGATCAATATAGTGCAACAAAAATTTTAGATGCTAATTGATCAGCAAATTAGCAATTAGGGCAAAGTTTAGGAATCAGTTCTGTCAATGGGTATTTTTTCAGTCCCTTGGCTCAACAATTGTGCTTATTTCAAATCCAATGCTCTGATGCTTTGTGAGTTGGATTGCTGCGTGCATTTGTCTTCTATGAAAACGCCAAATGTATAGAAATTTCACTCATTAGATTACATACTCATCTTGACAATATATTATGCTGTTTGGTGTCATGTTGAAATCCTATTGATGTTGTTCATGACTTTTTCAGCTTTTATTCTGTTCTTTGGTTTGAATAAAAAGAAAAGTAAAAAGCCCTTGGATTAATGAATTCAGATTCTTTTTAAACACAGTGCTGCTTCTCTTCCATGAGATCAGGAAAAGGATATATTTCTGGTTGCAGACATATGTGGCACAGACATGAGATCACAGCTTTAAGCTTAATAGGAGAACATTACAATCTACTCATTGTTTACCCTTTAACCCAGAGGGCAGCTGGAAATCACAACCAAGCATATGCAGAGCTGAACAAGTGGTCATGACTTTATTAATAAAGCCAAGCATTAACGAATAAGATTCTGGGAATGGTACAGTGAGGGGAAGGAGACTCTTTCCCTAGGCCCCTCTAAGTACTAGGCATAGGGCCCAGGCTATTGTTGAAATGTCCTTTGGGATTAAACTATTCTCTCACCAGGATTTCATTTGCCATCTTTCCTATTTCCCAGTTCTCCCGTATAGTGTTTAATCAGCTGTTAGGGACGGGTTGGAAGGGACTCCCTATTCTTTTACATTTTGACATTATGAAAAAGGAGAAAATTATAAAATTATCTACATATAGAATTAAATCATATGTAGAATTGAGTTTTGTACCATAAAGAACGATTTCAAATAGAGAAAGAGATGCAAAGATACAATCTTTCCAAGTCTATGACAGGTATAGGTAATAGTATCCCTAATTTATAGACAAAATACTGATATTGAGAAAAGGATAGTGTGATCAAATTGCAGAACAAAGAATTATACCCAGGTCCAAATCTCATGGTTCTACTGTTCAATGACTGCCATAGAAAACAAATTACCTGATAACCTATTACAATTTATTCTGCTTTTAACTAAATACAAATTTACTAGGAAAATGTACTATGCAAAATGAATCACTGTTTAACACTGAAGCATTTCTTATACACATCAATGTCATGATTTACAAATTTTCTATGTTTTGTTTCATTTTGTTTTCTTTGCTGGGGATCAAACCCAGGGCAAGCACTCTACCACTGAGCTACTTCCCAACCCTGATTCCTTCATTTCTTTTCCATACTTAAACAGAGAGTGCTATGTCATAAATTTGTAACACAAATGCAAAACTCACTGGACAACTGTGGGAACACAGAAAACTTAAAACATCTACAAGCCTTCATCAAACTGAATTGCCCTATTGGGATAGCAGAAATTATATATTCAACAACTCCTATAAAAATGGCTACTTATATAGATAGTCCAGGCATCAGACACTTGCTAGAATAACTAATTCATCCAAAGTGATGTTTATTTAAGTGCAATAAAAGGGAAATGTGAATCTGTAGTCTAGCTGCATACACTATGTCTAAGGCATAGTTTGAATTATTTTGAAGCACATTTTGCTTCTAAAGGTGTTCTGATTTGGGTTTTTCTTTGTTTTGTACCTGAAACAGAAGAGAAGTTTCTGAAGTATACTAACATTTTTATTGGAATTATCACTTTCAAACCAAATATACCTTTACTTTTCCATTTGGCCCAAGATAAGAACTAGAAAAAGAACTACAAAGGAGAGAACAATGTTTTAAATGTACCCTCCTTCACACCATGCCACATTCAATAACAGCTTAAGAGAAACAGTAAGCTTTCTACTGAGGTACCCAATGATACCACCAGTGTCCCAAATCTTTCACAAAATTATGACACAATGCAACCACATTTTCTTTCTTATAGATTAAAGGAAAGAACCTGTTCTCAAACCACAGAGAGTAATGTGTACCCACAGTCTGAGGCAAAAGTAAGAGAACAGTACAGTGAACTGAGATTTATCTCAGTAACTCTTTCTGCAATTACAGATCTCCTTGTAATACTACACCTTTAATGTCACCCTCAACTTAAAACACATAATAAAATGAAAGGAGTGATTAATAAATTCTAGAAGCTTATAGCCAAAAGATGTGAATAAAAAAGCCAAACTGGCCAAAGTTTCCAAAGTTCTAAACATAATATTAGCATAAAGAGAAATTGTTATCTTGCATATCATGGTAATAAATGTACACAAAGTCTAACACTTTATAAAAGTAACTTTCCTAAAAAGTGTTAAACCTAAAACTGTTTTCTTTTTGACTGCCACAAAATAATTATTCAATTAGATAGTACTTCTGTTTTACAAATATAGCAAGAAACAGACAACAAAAAGAACACTAACACTAGAAAAATGCTGTACACTCAAAGTCTCTAATTCCTTTTTTCTTAATATCTAGATTTTTAAAAAGTTTATATTAAAAAGTGAAGAGGTGTACTTTCTAGAAATAGTTCCGGTATATCCACAAACCACAAATTGAAGCTGAACCCTCACCATATACCAAACACAAAAGTTGAGTGGAAATGGACCAAAGATGTAAACTTAAAAGCTAAAACATAAGGAAAAATTTTAAAACATTGTATTTGTAATAATGTCTTAGGTATGACACAAAAGCACAAGTAACAAAGAAAAACATAAAAATTGAACTTCATCCACTTAAAAACTTTTATGCATCAAAGGACATGATCAAGAGATTGAAAGATGACAGTTAGGAATTCAAGAAAACATTTGCATATCTTATAACTGACAAGAGATTAATATCCAGAATATATAGAAAAGTGCTGTAACTCAGCAACAACACAACAACCCAATTCATTGATGGACAAGGGTATGAACAGATATGTCTCCAAAGATCATATACAAATGGCAATGATCATATAAAAAAATTCAAGATTCATATGATTCAAGATTATTTGTCATTAGGCAAATGCAAATCAAAGCAATAAGATACAATTTAAAATAAAAAGGCAAAATAATATTCCCCTCCCAGGGCTAACTCCCTGCCTTTTTCAATTCTTTGCTCAGATGTCCCATATTCTCAATGAGCTATATTTTGTTATCCTAATGAAAATGGATATTTCCTTTAACCTATTTCATATTCTTTCTTTTACTACAGCACTTATAAACTTCCAACATACTACATAATTTACTTACTTGTGCTTATTGTTGTCTGTTTCTCCACTATGTAATATAATCTCATAAGAACTGGAAGTGTTTGTTTTACTAATTTATGCATCTTAAGTACAACAGTACTATTCAGAGCATTATAGATACCCATAAACATTTGCAGCATGAGTGAGTTGACTAATTTCTTGCCTGAAGACAGAAGAGTTTAAAAGTTTTGTAAGCCAAATCATTCTTAAAATTAATCAGTTCCTGTCATCTTCAATACTGAATACTGTTTTCCATTTATTATCAATAACCAAAATATTATGGTTTAAAATGTAAAGCATTCCATTTTTAATGAACATTTCAATGGAATTAGGTCTCAAAATTTTATTAATGTCTTAATATTCATAATACATGTGCCAGTTATTTATTTGCTTTTTGTTTGCTTGTTTGGTTGGTTGGTTGGATTTTTACTCCTGCATCACACTTCAGTCCTCTCCTCTGTGATGCTGTGACACAGCGTTTCCCGGGTTTCATTGCCAGCTGGCTTCTTGTTAGGTTCTGTCAATGCGAGTGACTTGTAAAAAGAGTGAAGAGACTTATTTTTTCTAGCTTCTGCAGCAGCAAAAGATACCATGACTCTACCATTTCAAATTTCCACTGGAGCAACTATGACACCAGTTACCTAACCCCCTCATATATACCAGTACCAGCTGGCCACAATACTCCCCGTGTTTCTTATTGCATAAGCCACGCTATATTCTCCTCAGTGGTCTGAGCAGAAGTTACACAGCACACCCTCCTCCTGAAAGCCCAATCTCCAAAAACCAGCTTATCTGCTCCCAGTTTTAAGGAAAACAGTTTCTTCTATTTTGTTTCATTAAGCCCACAGCTGATAGCTGCTTCACTAAGCCCATGGCCAGTAGCTGCTCCATACAGTTATTAATATTTGGGTTACCTAGCTTCCTCTTTGCTTTTTTCATCTTCCAATACCTGTACAACAAATTCCTTCAATTAAATCTCATCTGTTTTATGGACTTAATGTTTATTGTTTTGATTGGATATAATGTATTTGGTACAGTATAACTTCAAGCAGACAAAAAGACTGATAAAAGTATAAATTTATATTTTCATCACCCATAATTTAATGTAATTCATATTTTATATTATCATAACCAAAAGATGACAAAAAAAGATCTTTAGAATGGAACAACAAATGGATTGAAATGCAGAAATACAGAGAGGCTGTGGTTTCTGCATCCACAAACTGAACCAACTGTAGAGCGAAAATGTTGTTAGACCTGTAAAGTTTACTTCTGTACTAAACATTTACATAAGTCATATTTTTCATGCCACTTTTCCCTAAACAATACAGCATAACAACTATTTACATCACATTTATATTGTATTAACTAGTATAAGTAATCTAAAAATGATTTAAAGTACACAGGAGGCTGTGCTACACTATATGCAAATACTATACTACTTAATTTTATAAGGGATTAAGTATCTACAGATTTTGGCATCTGTAGGGTGTCCTGGATCCAATCACCCATAGACACCAAGGGAAGAATGCATCATGTTCATATCCATACATTCTCACAGAGTCATAAATTTTTGTTTTCAATCCCCTTCTTCTAATGCCCACATCTCCATTTGGATGTCCAACATGTATATAAAAATTAACATGTCCAAAACTGAGTTCCTGATATTCCCTCTAAAACATTTCCCAACTTGCTTAAAGGCAATTCAATCCTTAGCTTCTCAGGTCAAAATCTTTGAGTCATTTTTTACTCCAATATTTCTCTCATCCACCAATTCCAGTCCGTTAGAAAGTCCTGTTAGTTTTTCACTCAGTATATGTTTAGCATACAAGTACTTCTCACCACCTTCACTAATATTGCAAGCCACCAAGAACTCTTGCTTAAATTATAGTAAGAGCCTCTTGGGTAGTCACCCTTTTACACTCTTTTTCCCTTACATTTTGTTCCTGGCAACACCCAAAGTGATCCTTTTCAAACATAAATCAGATCATATCACTTCTTTGCTCAAAATGTTCCAATGGCTCCCCATCAAACTAAATAATAAAAGCCAAAATCCTCACAATGACCTACAAGTTTCTATTGAATCTGGACCATTACACCTTCTGACTTTATCTCCCAATATTTCCCCTTCACTCACTTTTCTACACACTCTTGTCTTGTCCCTGTTCCTTGGACATGCCAGGCACATTTTCACTTCAAAATCTTTGCACCTGCTGCTCCATCTGCCTGGAATACTCTTCCCCAAGATATCTGATTGATTACTTTTATGTTATGTCAAATCTTTGAGCAAAAAATTTCATCTCATTGAGACTTTGCCTGATCCACCTATTTTAAATTACACACACTTTCACCCTAAGTACTCCTTATTTCCCCTTTTCTGTTTTATTTTTCTCCACAGCATTTATTATATAACTTGCTATATAATAACTTATTCACTGAGGTTTCTTTCATATACATATACATGTACATATACAAATATACACAGCCTGTTTCCCTCCACTAAAATGTAAGCTACTTAAGGGCAGTAATTTCTGTTTTGTTCACCAAGGTATCTCCAATGCCCAGATGGTGCTGGCACATAATGTATGTTCAGTAAATACTTGTTGAATAAAGTTCCAAACTCCAGAGCACAAATGAATGAATGAGTAAACATATGCACACACAGAAATAGTGTGTAACATATGTTGTGCTTGTATATGTGCATATCATATATATATATGAACTTCACTTTATTCCAAAAAGTTAAATTATTTTACAAACTCAATTACTATTCAAAATTACTTCTGTTTTTCTATCAGAATCTCAAATTTATAATCCAACCACACAAAATATGGAAGCTCTCTAGCATAACGTTTAAGAGACAGTCTGCGTGGCCTTTTTAATCCCTAGCTCTGTGACCCTGAGCATGTTTCATGACTTTTCTCTTCATCATAAAATCATAAGATTAAGGGTTTGGGGATTTAGCTCAGTGGCAGAGCGCTCACCTAGCATGCGCAAGGCCCCAAATTCAGTCCTCAGCACTAAAAAATTAAAATAAAATAAAATAAAATCATAAGATTAAAACTGAGATCATAGAAATGAAGTAAAATATTAGATTATGTAATACATCTAAAACATTTAAGTACAGTGCCTGGCCCATAGATACTAATCTTAGCTATTATTATTGTGCAAGGTGCTAATATTTGTTGAATGGCAAGTAAAACTCCCAAATTAAGCATTTTATACTGCCTTAATTGGTTTCTATTACAACCTTGCTGAAGGCACAAATCTTTTTTTTTTTAAGAGAGAGGACAGTGAGAGAGAGAGAGAAAAAAAGAGAGAAGCAATTTTTATTTAGTTTTTCATGTGACTTTCACTCCTCCAACACTTCATTGTGTACGTGGTGCTGGAGCTCAAACTCGCATACTCGAGCATGAGAGGTGCCATAACCACAGAGCCACTGCTTCAGCCCCTGAAGGCAAGAATCTTTTATTACTTAATAATTGATTGGTTGAATGATTGATGATTAAATGTCATAAAAATATAAATTTCCAAAGCTAGATTACTCAAAATGACCAGAATAAATAACACAGGACTTAAGGAAAGCAAGTTTGTTGGATTTGTCCCTCATCCTATCACACTATTTGTTATACTAAACTATAATGAAGCATACTAAATACCGTTTTAAAATTACACAGTAGGGATTGGAGTGGTGGCTCAGTGATTACAGCACTTGCCTGGCATGCACAAGGATACAGGTTCAAATCCCAGCACCACATATGCTAAGAAGTATTGGAGCAATAAAAGCCACATGAAAAACTAAATAAAAATTGATTTTCTCTTCCCTCCCTCCACACTGTACCTCTCTCTTAAAAAAAAAATTAAAAATAATAATTAGGGCTGGAGTGGTGACTCAGCAGTTACGGTGCTTGCCCAGCACGCTCAAGTACCCGAGTTCAATCCCAGCACCACATACACAAGGAAGTCTCGGAGCAACGAAGGCCACATGAAAAACTAAATTAAAATAATAACAATAATAATAATAATAATAATAATTACACAGTAGACTACCCAGGAACAGTGGCACATACCTGTAAACCCAGTGGCTCATAAGGCTGAGGCAGGAGAATTGCAAGTTCAAAGCCAGCCTCGGCAACTTAGTGACTCCCTAAGCAACTTAACGAGACTCTGTATCAAAATTTAAAAAAAAATACACAGTAGAGATAAGCATGTTATCTAGCAGAAAATAAATAATGATAACTTATTGGCATATGAAGAAAAGGGAAAAAAGAAAGGGAAAGTAGAGACAGATGGCAGGCTTTAGAATTGAGAAACTAACCAATGAAAGGTGCCTGCTTCATGAGAGAAAACGAAACACTAAGGAAAATTGGTGCTGATGGCTAAGAGTGGGACTTTATTGTAAAAGCTACTATGCCAAAAGATCGCCCAAAGATAAATCAAGCTAAGTGAAGACCCAACTGACTCCAAAAGAAGTATACAGGGGCTGGAGCAGTGGCTCAGCGGTTACGCCGCCTGCCTTGCGCACAAGGAGGTGAGTTCAAACCCCAGCACCACGTACACGGCGAAGTCTCAGAGCAGCAAAGGCCACGTGAAAAGCTAAATAAAGTTGTTTCTCGCTTTCTCTCTCTCTCTCCCTATCTCTCTCTCTCATTGTCCCTCTCTCTTAAAAAAAAAAAAGTATACAGTTAACCACTGATCACAAGAAGCATAAACACTGGAATTTCACAGGAGGAGAACTGCAGAATTAAAATAAAGGCAAAGATCAACATCATCAACTATGTTCAAAATGTTGGACAGAGTCAGGGTAGATGAGTAAACTCGAGATCACCTGCTAAACACCTAGATGGAATAACTGAAACTAAAAGATCCTCAGGAAAAAAATTAAGATTTTTACTATACAAAGAGTTTTCATTTTCTACGAACTCTACCCATAGCTTGGAAGACATTTCATTTTTTTCTGATACTATAAAAACTCACATTAGTTAATGTAAACTGTGTTTGAAATTTGTCATGCTTAAGTATATATTTTTAAAAAACTCTTCACAAATGTAGTTTCACTGTATATAAATGGATTTATCATGAGGAGAAAATGGAATTGTGCAGAATGTTATTCACAGAAGAGAGTCAGTATGTGAATGCATGCACGTGTATGAGTACCAATGCACAGAAGGAAACATAATTTCATCATAAAACAGTAGTTTGACCTTAAATGTTTGAGCTTTATGTCCCTAACATAATCTCATTATTCATAGGCAGAATAAGAGCCACAAACGACAGACCACAATACAAAGTTATGTATTTCTACAGCATATAAAGAAATAAATTCTAGACATATGCAAAAAACAGATATTTAGCCCACTCTTCCTTTTGTACTTTGTTCTTCTCCGTTGGGCCTAACTCCCTTCTTTGGTTTGTTCATTCACTCCCAAATAAACTTAAAATCCTACTCTTAGATATTTCTTATCATCTGCAACATCTCCCCCTACTGCTTTGGAAATAGTGAATCTTGGAAGTAAATGATGTGATATTATACCTGAGAATTTAATTGATGGGTTTCTGTAATTTCCAGAGTAACATCAGACCCAGGAATTATCCAATTTTTATAGCAACAGTTCACGGTTTTATGGTTTACATGTGCCTAACTGTAATCTTCAAGAATGAAAGTATACAATGAATATACTGAATAAGCACACATATTATATGTATATATAATGTACATCCTGCATATTAAATCATGGCCACGCTGAAAAGAAGGCAAATGAATGTACTTGTTTATCTTGATTAATATAGCCACTAAACCTTTGGTATATTTAATAAATCCTCAAAGTTGTGCTTTGACCTATGTTTAACTCAGAACAACTACTCCAACCAGCTTTTATGCAGATGTCATCTCACAACATTATACTGCATCAAACTGACTTAAACCATAAAATCAAATCTTTCCTTCTCTGAGCTCCCTATGTGCCTCTTCATCACTAGAAACATTCTATACTGAATATGCGCACATCTGGGAACTTATCTTATGAAAGCTCAAAAACATCAGAAAAAATCTGTAATACCTGTTCAGAATATTTTCATTGTCCAGGACTTGATTTTTTCAGTTCATTATAATCTTTACTAATTATAACACACAGACCTGCAACTTTTCTTTCTAACACTTCTGCATTCTAAGTGATAATTCAGGTAAACTCATGGCAGAGCATCTCAAACTAATTCTAAAAATTAACTTTTACAGCAACGTAAATGGTATTTCAAATACAAATACAAAATGTGGAATGTATTTTAAAGTAGAAAATTATAACAATATTAATATCTTCATCATTTTCTCCTATCTAGAACTTTAAGACTTATTTCCCTACTCTGCTTAAACATGTCATAATATAATTCAAATATTTTAAATAATTAAAAATTCAACAAGTGATGAGTTTTTGTAATGCAAAAGAATAAAAACAAATTAACATGGTAAAAGAATTATACCCTGTCATACATTGACATATTCTATGCTATTCTTGGGTAATGCTTTGCCTAAATCTAAGGAAATGGGGGGAAAAAGTAGTGTTTGAAGGTCAAATATTTAAAAAGAATTACTCAATTTATTTTTATTCCTTTCATATTCATACTCTTATCCTCCACATTTTCTCCATTCTATTTTTGTAATTACTGATGTTTCCTTATTTTATATCATCTTTTTACCACAATCAAAAATCATGGGATTTAAGTCAAACTTAATACAATACTAAAACTATTAGTTTTAAGAATTAAACTTCAAAATAGGTATTGGATCTTCAAAAACTTACTGTTACCGTAAGTTTTGTATGAGGAAAAGTAAATTTTCAAATTATATAAGAAAGTAACCTTCAAACATTCACTATTATTAACTGACACTTCCCAAAACTATTTCAAACCTCACAAGCCTACACTGATTAATCCAATTAATATTCCAACCACCCACTCACACAGAAGTTATACACCTTATCCAACAAGGTAATGCCATCTTCTCATATCAAACTCAATCTCTTTAACTAAGATTAGGTTGGTTGCATCATGGAACTAGAGGTTGTTACAAGGGAAAGCAAAGTAAGGCCTACAAAGCTTAAACAACTTGTTCAAATTCAAGGAATTAGTACCAGGGTTAGCATTAGAACCCCATTCTCCAAACTTCAAAACACTAAAGAGATTAGAATCCAGATCTGAAAACCGCAAAGTACTGAGAATTATACAGAAAATAGAAATATCCCTAGTCCTAAAGAACTTACTAAAAATCTAGTTACCTATTTCTGGTGATGTTGATCATTCTATCACAGAAATGGGCCAACTGAAGAGTTAATGCAAATAGGAATTTTCTTAAATTTGTATAATTTCAAATAATTTGTATATAGTTCTGACACACCTAATGTGATTTCTTTTCCCTCCTGGAACTATACTTTCTGAATTAGTTTGACTTAAGATCAATATTAAACTAGCATTCCAAAAAACTGATAAGGGATGGGAGTAGACATGAGAATAGAAATAGGGAGAGAGGCAACCAAGTTAGAAGCATGCTGGCTGTTAGGGGAAAGCCATCCCAGAACTAGAAAATTGCTATATTAATCCTCAAGACAATCCATGCATGTTGACAAAGTTAGCGAAAAACCTTCACCCCCACCCCTTTACACTCCTGTCTTTAAGAGACTGAAAGATCATTTAGATGATACATACTGAGATCACAGGAAGAGGAAATGTGGAAGTTGGATTTTAAAAACACAGCACTCATTACTGGCATTGAGTTTCACATTGTCTCTATGAGGTTAAAGTGAAGAAAATAAGGAAAGAAATCCTCCTGGTCATCACTGAAACTCTGACTACATTCTACAGGCCCAGCACTGATCAACTTGAGCCTCCAAGCAACGGTTGAACATGGGGAAAACCTACTGCACTGCTCAAGGAACATCTCAGACATTAGAACTGACAGTTGTTCTCTTTTTAATTCTCACTAAGCTTAACTCTAACAGGAAGAAGAAAAGGAAAGGAAGGAAAGGGACAGAAAGGAGGAAAGGACAAGGAGAAGGAGAAAGTAGGAGAGGAAAAGAACAAGAAAATGAAAAAAGGAAGAAATACTAAAGGGTGCTATTCTCCAGGAAACTAAATCTCATAAAGATTCTACAAAGAAATCTTTCATACAAAAATAGTTGTTAATTATTAAAGATGCTGGTATTTAATTTTAGGCAAAAAAGATTTCACTTTTTAAAATAAGTAGTAATAACTATCATCAAGATTGAGACCTTTTCTCTCTACTCTCTTTTTATAGTATGAGTATTCTATCAAGATAGGGAAAAGGGAAGAATGAAAAGTGAATCAATAGATCAATAAAACTGAAGGAGCGAGAGTGCTTAAAAACCTGTTGCTTATTAGCTTCTTGCTGTCCAACAACTCAAAACTGTAATATTAGTTTACTCTCTTGTTTAAATCTCAGTTTCCAGGTTTGCAAGGACAAAACAAAATAAGCCAAAAATTGCTAGTTAAAGCTAATTGGTCACAGGAGTGAACCTATTCATGTCAAGTATTAGTGAAATATTTTATCATATGAAAACTACACAAGCAATCAGCATTTGTTTTTATCAAAAGATAAGTGATTTTACCGTACAAAGAAGAAAAACATAGGAAAAAATTACCACCTGAAGACATTATTCTAAAATAATACCTATTGTTTTCTTTTTTATTATTATTATCACCATCATCTGGTCCCCAGTACATGTGACTATGCCCAGGTAAGTGGAAAAACATCTCCACTGGTTATTTTAACATCTATAGCACAGGAAATATGATTGCACTCTAAATTAAGTAAATTTTATGTTCCTTCTATCTCCTCCAAATTTAGAAAACATGAGCAAACTTTTAAAAAGTAAAAACATTTATTTTATTATGAATTATTAATTTCAAACTCTACAAACTGGTACTGCACTTAACAAAGGAAAGACAAACAAGAAACTGATCCAGGCCCTATGTTTCAAACTGTTATAAGAAGTATAAATTTACACATCCTTTCAGGGACCTAATTTGACAGTATGTATCAAAACATTAAAAAATACTGTATGAGGCCTGGAGCAGTGGCTTAGCGGTTTTGGCGCTTGCCTGGCGTGTGCGAGTACGCAAGTTCAAACCCCAGTGCCATGTACACAACGAAGTCTCGGAGCAACGAAACCCACATCAAAAAACTAAAGAAAATTGATTCTCTCTCCCCCACCTCATTTTCCCTCTCTCCTTAAAAAAAAAAAAATACTGTTTGAATTGGAATTTTTTTTTTTATTTCTTGAGCTCAAGTGATCCTCCTGCCTCAGTCTCCTAAGTAGCTGGAACAACAGGCTCAACAGCTCAACTGAACTAGATTTTAAATAACTAAGCATTTATTCCACAAAAGAAAATAAAGATGTTCAAAGATATTAAATAGATTAAATATACTCACCAAACCATTGCTTATGATAGAGGAAAAAAATCATCCTCAGTAGCACATGCACACAAAAATAAGTTTGCCAAATGAATAGGCACATCAATTAAATTTAAAAAGGGGGGGAAAGCAGACCTGAATCTCTCTCAAAACTTAGTTTATGAGATTTATATCTGAAGGTAGATTATATAATTAATATGTTTGGAATAATTGTTTCTTCATATCTTTATTGCATATCACACAATAAAACATTCCAAGTGAAGTAAAAACTTTTAAAGTAAAATAAAATCATGATAATATTATAATAGAATATTTGTAAATACTTGTATAATATTCTGTGGGAAAGACATTTCCAAAAATGACACCAAAGGCAAGAATACAAAAGCAGAAAAGTAAAACTTTATATTTGATGAAAGATATAAGATTTTCCAAAAGTGTTAATAAAAAGTCAAAACAGAGCTGGGTGCAGTGGTATGTGTCTGTGGTACCAGCTACTTGGGAGGCTGAGGTAGGAGGATTACTTGAGTATAAGAGTGAGGACACAGGTTCGAACTCCAGCACCAAGTATACACCAAAGTGTTGGAGCATTGAAAGCCAAATGAAAAACTAAATAAAACTGATTCTCAAAAAAAAAAAAAAAAAAAAGTTCAGTATCAGTGTGGACAACATAGCAATACACCATCTCAAAAAAGGAAAAAAGAACATTATGGCAAAAATTTTTATATCTAAGGGTTAATATTTTTGCCATATAAATTTGTCTTAAAAACCAATAAGAGGGGCTGGAGTGGTGGCTTGGTGGTTATGGCGCTTGCCCAGCATACGTGAGTACACGGGTTTAAACCCCAGCACCCAAGTACACAACTAAGTGTCAGAGCAATGAAAGCCATGTGAAAAACTCAATAAAAAAAAATAAAAATTTTTGATTCTCTCTCTCTCACTCACTGTCCTTCTTTCTTTAAAAAATAAAATAAAATATAAAATAAGAATCAACTGCCTATTCAAACCACTGTCATCAAAAATTTAACTCCAAAATCTATGCTATTTCTCAAAGGATATGAGTAAGAAATGTGTTTTTAAGAAGAAATGCAGGCTCTGGAACGGTGGCTCAGCAGTTACGGCACTTGCCTGGCTTGCACAAGGATGCTGGTTCTAACCCCAGCACCATATACATAACTAAGTGTGGAAGCAATGAAAATACGATGAAAAGCTAAATAAAATTGATTCTCTCTTTAAGAAAAAAAAGAAGAAATGCAAATAGTCAAACAAATAAAGATACATTCCATTTCACTACTAATCAAAGAAATGCAAAATATACTAAAAATAAGATGCCATTTTCTAGTTGTCATATTGGCAATGTTTAAAAATAATGATAATAAGAAGCATTAGTATATATGTGGCAAGATGAGTATTCTCATTCACTGATGGTAAGAGTAAATTGATTCAACTCTATTGGAGGGCATTTTGACAATATGAGTCAAATGCCTTTTAAAAAGGTTTAAGTAGGGGCTGGAGTGGTGGCTCAGCGGTTTCGGCGCTTGCCTGGCAAGCACGAGGACCTTGGTTCAAACCCCAGCACCACGTACACAACTGAGTGTTGGAGCAACTAAGGCTATGTGAAAAACTAAATAAAGTTGTTTCTCACTTTCACTGTCCCTCTCTCTTTAAGAAAAAAAAAAAGATTTAAGTAACCATGCATTTCTGGGAATTTAAACTAAAAAAAAATTATAGATGTGTGCAAAGATTGAGCTACAGAGGGGTTTACTACAATGTTGTAAATAATGATGGGAAATCAGAAATAATTTTAACTATAGAAAATCAGATAAACTATGAAATGTCCACATATGCAATAGTATGTAATCATTAAAAGTAAAGATGGTAAAAGAACTTGTGGTACATGTGAAATGTACCAATATAATAGTAAATAAAACATATTATAAAACATGTTACCATTTGACTCCATTTTTATTTAAAAAATATGTACACTAGATAAGTGGATAGATGAATAAGCATAAAATTTTAATATTATAAATATATATGCACCTTAGTGTTATAGTTGCTATATCTGGACAAAGGAAACAATGAGGACAAAGGGTTTTTATTATTTTTATTATTTTTCTTCATTTTATATGTATTGCCTAATTTTCTTGCATGCAGTATTTGATTTATTTGTAGTAGATTATAAGAGTGATTTTTAAAAGAAAATGAATACAGGAGAATACTTAATAGCATAGGGCTTTGCTATCGCAATGCTGACTTTAAAAAAGTAATAATTTGTACCAAGGCTAGGTGTTTGTTGCTATAAGATTATATTCCTTAAAGAAGAGAGTAGGCTTATAGGTATTTTATTTACAAAAATAAGTTAGAAAATATATAAAGAAAGAAAGCCACAAAAAGATCAATTATAATAGTGTTAATATAATTCTGTGACTTGAGGATAAAATTATATACATTTTAAAAAGGAAAGAAATAAAACACATTAATAACATTTCTCTGGATATTAAAAGTATACTTTTTAAATTTCTTAATTTTTCTCTGTATTTTATAATTCTTTCATCATCAATATATAACTGAATAAATTTTATTTTTTTCAAAAAAGTTTATAAAACAGCACTTTTAATAATTTTTCATTTTTCTTTTAAAAATGTATATCTAGTTAGAAGAATATCAAGAACATATTCTTGTAAGCATTTTGAGGTTTTCATGTGTTTGCCTTTTTGTTTGCTTTTTATATTTCCCTATTTTCTCCAATAATAAGTTTTTTCAATTAGAAAAAAAAGGAAAAAGAAAGACTATAAATTGACCATTTCTCCAAACTCATTCTACCAATTGTTTAACAAGCCCATAATTAAAACTAAAAGCAAATAATAACTTACTGACTTCATATTGCCAAAACAGATACCAAAAAAGATAGTTTTTCTAAGAAATGCAAACCTCCTAAACATATTGATATATTCTGTCCAATCAGAAACTTTATCTAAAATGAGGAAACACATGAGTATACTAACTATATCAAACTGCAAATGAGGTTTAAAAATAAATCAGATGGGGGCTGATGCAGTGATTCAGTGGTTATGGCTTTTGCCTGGCATACATGAGGATGCAGGTTCAAACCCCAGCACCATGTACACAAAAAAGTGTCAGAGCAACTAAAACTGAATAAAATTGACTCTCTCTCTAAAAAAAAAAAAAAAAGAAAAAAAAAGCAATCAGACAAGTCATATTGATTTGATTCTATTAGCAGATCGGTAGATATACTAAAATAAGATGATTGCAAAATGGTTCAACAATTGATTAAAAAAATATGCTGATATTGGTCATCAATATAACAAAACAAAAAAAATCAATTTTTTGTCAGCATGGCATTGAAAAAAGTTCCATCCTGACAAATCAAATAATTACTCCAAGTTTTTTGATTCTTTGACTTTAGACTTACAGTAAAAAATAAAATAAAAAATAAAAACAGATTCTTCAACTTTAAAATTATAGAAATTTATGCAAATGTGATGACTTTTTCTATGACAATGCTAATAAAAAACCTGAAGTACCTTTGAAATTTTTATTTATTTAATTAAAAGTAGATGAATATGGGAATGACACAAGACCAAAAAAAAAAAAAAGAGTTGTAAAATGAAAGAAAAGCAAACAAAAGAGTGCTCAACTCCTTGATAATGAAGAGGGGTTTTTTATTTGTTTCTTTATTTTTGTTTTTGTTTTTGTTTTTGTTTTTGTTTTTAACAGGTAATCAGGTTCAGGAAAACCTAGCAGCTTTGTCCTGTTGCAGAACTGGGAACTAAATTTTTTTAATTTTGGCTGCTAGCCTCAAGCCTAACTAATCACTCAACAGCACTTCTCCACCTGGAGAAACTGATATAGCATCAACAAATTCTTTATCAAAATAACACTTTGTAACACTGAGAAAATTAAGTGTTGCAATCTATAAATGGTAGAACTTGCTCTGTTAAAATTTTATCCCAATTGGACACTATGCTTTAAAGTATGTTGTTTTAAAAATTGTCTCTTTATCCCTGGTTCACTTTTAAAAATCATATACATTTTCTTCTTCCATCTCTAGAAAGTTTTTTTGTTCTTGTAATTTTCAATATTTTTTTCTGTTTTTGGTGGTGCTGAGGCTCAAACCAGGACCTATGCTAGGAAAGCACTCTAGCACTAAGCTACATCCCCAGCCCTGTAATTTTCAATATTACTTTTATACTTACTCTTCATGGAAATATTGATAATGTAGTCTGCTTCATTTTTCCCACTAAGGGAGAAAACATACTTGATCTTTTATTTTTCAGTACAAAATTCCAATCCCCTACATCAACTTTCACTGACTTTTCAATGCCTTACAATTTCACCTTCTGTCACCAACCCCCAATCCAAACATACACCCACACATATATGTGCAGGTACATACAGACACACTGCTAAAACTTTGCTGGTAGATGGATGGAAATGGAGAAAATCATGCTAAGTGAAATTATACAAACACAGAAACAAAGGTTGAATGTTTACTCTCATGTGGAAACTAGAGTAAATTAAAGGAAAGGGTGAGGGAAGGACAAAATTATATAAAGATCCATCAAATACAAATTAACTGATAAACTAAATGAAATCTAATAGAATAAAGGAGAGAATGGGAAAGGAGAGGAAGGAAAAGGGGGAGGAAACAGGGGAGATACAAATTTTGCATAGTATACCTGGCACCTCTGAGCTACTAAATAGTTTCCATACAAGCCCTAAAAATTGGAAAAGTCAAAATAAAATATAATCAAAAGGAGATCAGTAGAGGAAAGGGACCAGGGAGAGGGAAAAGGGACGGGGAGCACTGGGGAGGAGACTGAACCAAAATATATTATTAGAGTGTGTGCATGTATGAATGTGTAACAACAAATCCCTTCAATATGTACAACTATAATGCACCAATAAAATTGTTTAAAAAATAAATAAAGAAGATTCTCTCCAAAAAAATAAACATTTAAACATAAAATCACCTGAGAGTGATAATAAGGTTCTAGGCTCTTTTCAAAGGTGTTTGTTAAGGTAAGGAAAGAAAGTGTCATATATTCTAATCAAAGTCTGCTAAATTTTTTCTCTAAGGCAATGTTAGTAACCAAAAATAGTAAACCACTACTATAATAAGCCAGTTCTCACAGTTAGTCATTATAACAAAAAAGCAAAAGTCTTTGCCTATCAAAATACTTCATGTTCTTAATTTTACTTATTAATTACAGGTTCTCTGGATATCCCAGCGTTACTTCTCTCCCAGCCATCATCAAAATATCCAAAGTACATCTTGGTCAAGCACACTGTCACATCAGCTCATAGACACCAAACATACCTGGCACCTATATACATAAAGAACAGCCTAAAGGCTTAATGAAATACCTCTATGGCAGGAATTAACTTCTCTTTGTCCTTTGGTGGCCACAGTTTCTTCATTGGAAGCGCCTAGTGCTGTCATTATTTCTAATTGAAATCATCCTCTACCCCCACACCCTTCCACGAAGGAAACATAATTTTTATCTCTGTCTTGCATATGCACACCATGGAGGTGGGAGGGGTGTAAATTGCTATTTGCAATTTTCTTTCAATAATAAAATAACAAATTAAGATGGGATGGTCACTATTACAGGATACCAATACACATTCATCATCAAGTCCGTTGTTGAACAGAACTGCATTTTTCCCTGCACTTTTTGCCTATGTAGCAGCAAAGTTTCAAAAGAGAAAATCTTACAACATTGGGGGAAATTATCTGAAGGCAAAGAAATACTATATTTAATACTTCACCTAAAGTTTGTATCCATTCTGAACAAAGTACCACAACTTTGGATTTTTCTGTGCTTAGGTCCAAGAAATAGACTTAAAATGAAGTTACAGAATTCAATGTGATATCAGTGTCAACTTTATAGGACATCTTAAGGAAAGGAAGACAGAATGATGAAAGTCTATGTTAGTTATTTGTGAAATAAAAAATAAATTATATTGATAGACAAAGACTTCTGTTTTTTAAAAACTGCTAGTAGTCTTTATGGAGTCATGAGTTTTGAAAAGTGGTTTAAAATTCAAATTAGAATAATAATCACTAACACTTGTAAATCATTCATTATGCAACAAGCTTTATTTCTCATTGTTTTACATACGTTAAATCATTTAGTCCTGGAAACAAACAACCCATTTTGAAGTAGGTATTGGTACATAGGTTTTACTAAGACTATTTCCCATTTTACATATGAGAGATAGACATATAGACATGAAGTTATTTGAGGCTGTCCTAGTAATGGAAGAGTCAGGATTTGAACATTCCTGTTCGAGAGATTGATCTTGAATAATCTCTTTAATCAAGAGATTAATTATAGATCAATCTCTTAACCACCACATGATCTCTCTGTTTTCTCTGGCTGGCACCCCGCTGCACACCCTTGCCATCACTTAGTCTCTAAACTACCATAAAGAACCTATTTGAGGCCTTTTACTTCTTGAAATTGCCCCTTTTGCTTCATGTATTATTGAGATTAAAATATATTTCCCAGAGAAATATAGCTATGGACATTAAGATCAATACAGGGATGCTTTGACTAATTATTGTACTAACTTCTTCACAAATTCCTAAGTCAGTCCCCTTTGAGATAAGATTCTATGAATTACAAAGATGAGGCTTTTTTAACAATAATATGTATTGTTCCTTCCTTGGTAAATTTTTAAAGTTTCTTCTTTTAGAATTATTTCGGTCTACATATTGAGATCCTTAGATTCTTCCACATTTATAACACTACTTTTTCCCATAGATCCCTTATACAGCAACATCCCTATAATAGAGCAATGTGAGACTCTGACAGAAGCATAATCCAAAACAGATGTCTCAAGGTAATACATTAACCATAATTTATTTTCTTAAAGGATAATTACTCAATTCAGAATCTTACTGAATTTACTCTTACTTAAAGATAACTATAGCATTTACAATTATTTGAGGAGCACACCTGGGTTCCAATTCTTATTCTCCCACTTACCAATAATAGGATTTGGGGCAAGTTACTCAACTTCTCTAAGTATTTTTATCTGTACATTACTCCACACCTTGCTGGAATAAACCCAAAAGACACGTAAAGTTCTCACCAGAGTGCCTACCATATACATAGTGATCCTAATGGCTCTTTGCTATTCTCCAAAAAAATAACAATTCAAGAATTGAAAATTAAATACTAACTTACGTGAAACAACAACATTGGTGCTATACAACAAAAAGCTCAATAAAGCATGAATTTTCCCTCAGTTCTTATCTAATTCAACAGACTATATACGAATAGAAGTACAGCTTATAAGAATAGAAGAGAATTGATCTTGCCAACAGTCAAAACACTAACTACACAGAAACAATAACTTACAATCTGAAACAAAGGCCAAGACAGAAAACCTAAAATGCTGCCACAAGAATTCAAAAAGCACAGCAGTTTGCGGGCCACTCATTATAGAGATAAACAAATTTAGCAGACCCTCAACTCTAAGAACACCTCAGGAATTGGATGTTCAGAGCGATAACCTTGAGCTATCAAGGCAAGTTGGTAAGGAAATAAACTGAAGAATCATAAGATAAAATTGTATATGATGTCACCTCAACTGCAACTACATCTATATTACACTGAAATATCAGCAGTAGCTATAGCTGTCAATGGAGCTACAGGTGATTTTAATTATATTCCTTAATTTTTATATATTTTCTGAACAATAAACTGTTTAGGAAATTAGAATGTATAGTTAAATTGTAAAAATAATGTTGATTCTTAAAGTCTAGAAATCTAAAAAATGCATGAGTAAATAATAGATTAATTTCAGTCTCTATTACCTACCTTTTTCAAATAACCTACATTGTTCCTAGAAGAATAAAAGTTTACAAAAATGTAATTATTACAAAAAACATTAATTGTTGCACAATAAATTCACTTGAAAAAATGCTAAAATTAGAGGTACTATTTTAAATAGTAGTCAATATCAACACAAAGCTTGTAACACGAACCACATGTGATTACCTCTATCTTTGCTGGCAACAATTCTGACACACCCTTATTTTTAGGGTAAAAAATGTTTAAATAACTCTAGGCAAAGAGCAAAATAAACTGATATAATGGAGGAATTTCAAGGAGCACAGACATAAATGAAATCCAAATTTTTACCTTCTAAAATACAAATTAAAATGCTTTAGGCAAATTTAACTATTATCATATAATCACTGACACTGCACAGACAAAAAAGAAAGAAAAGATGGCAGCTCAGAAAGCAAAACTATAATGTAAGAAATGAACCTATGGCAAAACATCTCTTTCTGATCTGTAGCATATATTTCTCTTTGGAATTGTTCCACTGAATACCATGTACAATTAGTGGAAAACATGCCAGAAAGCTTATACGGCAGAACCCAGAGGACTTTTTCAGCTTAAAAATAAAAAATGGGTATCTTCCCAGAAATATATTTTCCTGATTCATTAATCAGAGCCCTAACTTTAAAGAGTGAAAAGCAGAAGAATAAAAAGATACAAAGTTTTTGGGCATTATAAACTCTCAATTACTTTAAGTATTAATATTGTCAATATTATTCCTGTGCTATTGCAGATGTGAGATGGCCTAAAAGAAATAGTCACAGGGTTAATCTATGGCAGAATTAGGACCAGAATTTATATGAACATATATCTCTTTTTTTATATATATACTCCAATTTCTCAGAGTTAAAAGCAATGGACACAATTTTTTTTTCAGGGCTGAGGAATGAACTCGGGCCTTGCTCATGCTAGCCAAGCACTCTGCCACTGAGCTAAATCCTCAACCCCAACACCCACAATTTTTAATAAAAGATGTTTTGATATTTTGAATTAAAAATGGGTAAATCTAAATCATGACTGTAAATATTTTCTAAAGTGCATCTTTTCCTTGGAAAACAAACAAAAATGCCTTTTATGTATGCTTTACTCTCAGGAGTGTCATTATTTTCAAGTTTTATTTTCTTTACTTAAAAGAAAAACTTTAAACATAAAAATAAAGAAAAAACCGAATATCTTTATTATGATGTTTGGTAGCATATTTTAATCTATCTTAAGTTGGATCACCCAAGTCTTAGAAATGCAAACTCCTATGATCACAAGAGACACTGAGTTTTTCATGATGCTTGAAGGAAAGAACAGAATAATAAATAAGTTCTTGATTTTGAATCTTTATTTTTTTTGCTCTTTTGAATTAATTAATGCTGTGGAAATCCCAGGCATCTATTTTATTTGTGACTGAATTGAGTCTAAAGTAGAAAAATATGTAAAACATTATTTAATTATAATTTTGTGGGGTTTTTACTTACTTTTTTTCCAACTAAAATGACAGTTTCATGTTTGTTGCTATTGAATTGCCTTGGGCTTCTTTCATATGTCCAGGGATCTGTGATATCTGGGGCCATATTGTTCTTCAGATCAAACCCTTGAGTGTGGCTCTCAAGCTTTTGGACTTAACTTCAAAGCCATCTTTGGCAAAATATAAAACTTATAAGAAGACTGCTTGTATTGGGATGCATATGACTCTCGAGGAATACTAGTAGAGATTTTTTCCCCTCATATATATGGTTTTACATTTAGCTTAGAAAGTAGAATAATGAGAATTGGAGAAGTCCATTCAACTTTAGTAATATACTGCAATTCAAGAAAAGCACACTTTTGTTCTTGTTGTTTTGTTTATTTTGGTCCTGAGATATCCTAACAAAATCCAATCACATCAATTTCCTGCTTAAAAACCTTAGTCATTTCCCCTAACTTACTGAATATGTATTCTTTAGCATGGACACAGCACTCATTAATAATCTGATTCCAAACCATCTTTCTCATTTTAGATCTTGGCACCTTTGAATACATTCAGCAACATAAGACCTGATTTTCTGTAACTGTTCTCTGTTGTTTATTCTCTAAACCCTTTGCCTGATTTCTCCTCCTAGGCAGAAATCTATGGCCTTCAAAAAACACTGTCCCCAGGGCCAGAGCAGTGGCTCAATGGTTAAAGCACTTGCCTGGCATACACAGGACCCTTGGTTGAACCCCAGAACCCCAGCACCATGTATACAACTAAATGTCAGAGAAACAAAGGCCAGATGGAAAAATAAAGTTGATTCTCTTTCTCTCAAAAAAAAACTGTTCCCTCTTACATTTCCTTTCAACAAATTATCTATAACTCATCTTTTAGGTCTCAGCTTTCATATCACTAACATAGGGTCTTGTCACCATCCTTAATCCCAGTTAGATCCCCTTTTTCTTTCACAGTATTTATTATCTTAAAATCAAATATTTACATGACGCCTTCATCCTCTTTGAATTATAAACTCCTAGAGAAAGGGACAAAACACATTTTAGTCCACTACTGTATTTCCTGGCCCATTCCTACATGGCACTAAATGAATTCAATGATTCTCTTATTATCTAAATACTGATTGTTCAAGTTGCCAAAATTACATCAGAAGTGAAAGTTTTAAAAATATAAAAATGTTCACTAATGAATTTGTCAGTATAAAGTTAGTCTTCATTCAAATATCCCTCATAGATTAACTTAACAGGTATCTTACCCATTTGGATCAGTATCTTTGTATTTTGATAAAGCCTGCTCAGTGGTTTCAAAGTTGCCTGCACACTAGAGTCACATGAAGATTTTTAGAAATTATTGACACCTGGATCTCATTCTAAAATATTGGTTTGATTGGTTGAAGTATACCTAAGTAGAGGGCTACTTTAAATAACTGTCAGATAATCATTTTTGTCAAAATTGAGAATAAGGCTAGCTGATTGATAGATACTGCGCTGTTCAATATTATAACCAATATTCAAAATTAAAATGTTATGGGACTGCAAAATGAAATCACAAATATTGTAAAAGTTTCAGAGTTTCAAAGAGTAAAGAAATACATTGTTGGAGGAAAGCTCTAACTATTGAAAAATAAAAGAATTGGAAATTAGACCATATTAAAAAACCAAAGAACCAAAAACTGGCAGAAATAACTGAAATGGTAGATTATTCAAAAGAGAATTATTTGAATATAAAAAGATTGGGCAACATCCTTGGGAAATTTTCTTTATAAAAATGATCTTTGTACTGATGGTACAAGAATATTAAAAATGACTATGCTATTAAAACTTTTGACCTGATAAATTATTCTTAAAACTACTCTAAAAAAATAACTTTATTCTTCCAAAAATTGATATATAGTTAGAATTACATGTGAATACTGTTAAGTATATAATTATTTTTACTAATTTTGTTTTAATTTTTAAGACTAAGTCGAAATGAAATCATTTCCCCTTGTTTACCATGAAATTTTGATCCCCACCCAAGTAAATTAAAACACAAAATATTAACCTTGTATCATACAATGCTGCCATAGAGTAGACACAGTTTTACTCTTATCCTTTCATTTTTACACTTATTTGTTTCTTTGCTTTGCCTCATTTCAAATGGTTAGGACCTTCAAGTGGGATGAGGGGGCATGGGCATTAAATATCTTGTTCTCTATCATGGGAAGAAATAACTTCACAACATGATTCTAGTTTTAGGTTTTTCATAAATGCCCTTTTTGGATGAAGGAAGCTTTATTCTATTCCTAGTTTTCCAGGAAGTTTTAATTATGAATTAATGTTGTCATCAAATGATTTTTCTATATCTAATGATATTATTATATAGTGCTTCTCATTTGTTCTGGTAACAATGAAATTTTACAAATGTTAAACCTTTCATTCCTAGACTAAATCTTACTTGATCATGATATATTTTCCTTTTTCTATAATGCCAACTTAATTAGCTGATATTTTGTAATTTATATCTATAATAATAAAGAATATTTGTAATTTTCCTTTTCTGTAATTTTTTTTCAGGTTAGTCTCACAAAATGAGGTTAAGAACTATTTACTCCTACTGTATTTTTTGAAAGAGTTTTTGAAAGATTGGTGTTGTTTCTTAAATATTTGATAGAATTGTCCAGTGAAACCACTTGGGTCTATAGTTTTTATTACAGAAACTTTTATTTTTTTATTAATAAATTTAATTTATTTCATAGATATAGTACTGTTTAGGTTTTTTGTTTCATCCTGTATCAATTCTGGTAAGTTGCATTTTAAAGGAATTTATTTCCTCTAAGTTATATACTTTTTTGACATAAAGATGTTCATAATATTTTATAATCTATTTAATATCTATAAGATCCATAGCAATTATTCCTCTTTCATTTTTTTAATGCAGTTAGGAAACTAATTCAGATCCTTGCACATCCTAGGCAAATGCTCTACCATTGAACAATGCTCCCAACTCCTCTCCTTCATTTTTGATACTGGTAAGTTCTGTTCCTTTTTTTCTTGGTCCTTACAAAAAACAAAAACAAAACAAATAACAAAAAAAAAACAAACAAAAAAAACCCTTTGTTTATACCTAGGGTGTGGTCTTCTTTGAATTTATCTTGCTTGGAGTTCACCAAATTTTTTAAATCTGTAAATCTGTATCTTTCATCAAATTTTGTGGACTTAATGTCATTATTTCTTCAAATATCATCTTCTTTATTATCTGAGACACACATATTAAATCTTTCAGTATTGTCCCACTTATCCCTAATGCTATATTCACATAATATCCAGGTTTTTTTCCATTCTTTAAAATGGACAACTTTTATTGTTTATCTTCATTAAACTCACCTTTTCCTTCATCATCTCTTTTCTGCTGATTGTCCCCTCAAATACTTTTCATAGTTTATGTGTATTTGTATAGTTTTAAGTTCCCATGTGACTCTTTTTTTATAGTCAGCTTTTCCCCACCTTGTCCTAAGATGTCCTGGGTTCTGTTTTGTTTCACATTTTCCTGGATAGTCACATGTTGAACAATTATGAAATATAATGTGGAGACTGGATACTTTTATACTACTTTAAGGAGTGTTGCTGTTATTTCAGCAAGCTTACTTGTGGAGACCCACACTGAATATTCTACCTTACCTGCAGTGCACAACATCTCAAATATTTGCTTAGTTCCTTTAGCCTTGCCCAAGCTGCTTGAAGCCTGTCCTGTGTGTGCATTGGTTTGGGGATCAGCCAGAGATTTGGACAAAGTTTATATATAAATGTCCACAGTCTCCTTCTGTGGCTCTTTACTTTCCAGGATTCCCCAGGTCACCTCCCAGCAGCTTAGGTTACCTGAAGTTTGTTCTTTTGGTTTTCCAGGCCACAAAAAATGTTGTTGTTGTTGTTCTTATCAGAATTTTATTAAATTGTCTGGCACATACTGGAGCTTCCCCTCATAAAAGAAACCTTAAAAATGACAAACTTAACAAATTTCCCTCCCAGCATTCTTCCTTTCTCAAGATTAAGAATGCCTTTTTTTTCTTTTTCTTTTTTTTTTTTTAACTAAAGAGAGAGGGACAGTGAGAGGAAGATAAAGAATCAATTTTTATTATTTAGTTTTTCTTTTGACTTTTGTTTCTAGACACTTCGTTGTGTGTGTGGTGCTAGGGTTTGAACCCGTATCCCTGCACGTGCAAGGCAAACACTGAAACCACTGAGCCACCACTCCAACCCTTAAGCCTGCTTTTAATTTGCTGTCCAGTGCCTTCAGATAATGATTTTTGTGTTTTTTCCAGAATTTGTAGTTATCTCTAATCAGTTTTCAGTAGATTAAAGTGGGCTTCTCTCACTTCCAATTACCCTCTGAATATAAGTACTTCTTGTATTGCCTTAATGACAAATTAAAAGATATCATAGTTTTTTTTCGCTTCTCCATGCCTTTATACTGTATATTCCTCTGTGTATAATGTTCTTACCTTTGTCTGTTCAGTGAAAAATTAGTAAACCTCTAAGGTTCTATCTCAACTATTACCTACTTCTTGAAAACACTCCAACTACACCAAGCACAGTTAGTTGTTCCCATTCTTGATTTACTCAAGCTTCTATCATAGTATTCAGTATCTATTAATTCATTTATCAGTCTTGCCCATAAATATGTAATATTCTTTTTTATTTTTTGAAGAGAGAGAGCCAATTTTATTTATTTAGGTTTTCATCTGGCTTTTGTTTTTCCAACACTTACTTGTGCATGTGGTGTTGGGGTTTGCAACGAAGTCCTCATGCATGCCAGGCAAGCGCTCCACCACTGAGCCACCTCTTCAGCCCTGTGATATTCTTATATATAGGAATCATCTTTTTAATTTTATCTCCATTGTGCCAGGCATATAAGAGCTGAAAATTGATGTTTAGTCAATAAAACATATTCCTCATCAAGACAATCATTACAAGAGAAATGAGGAAAAGAGGTACTAAGTCATCACCTTTGACAACCTTCAGACTGATGATTAAAAATTCACTAAGCAATACAAGTAGCATATTTGGGAAGATAAAAATGAGAACATAAGCAATCACATGTCCATATTCTTTCAATCCTACTCTCATGCAAAATGATTTAAGGAAAGATGTGGGGAAGCGAAAGGATTCGTGTTTATTAAGGGTCCCCTGAGTTCTAGTGCCTTTATCTACCTATGTAATCCTCGTAACCCTACCTATGACCAATTTATGTATTTTAGGCAATAATCAAGTTTTACCATCCTCCAATTTTTAAATACCTGATGTTTCAGTTGACAGTATTGAAATCAGAAATAACTCAGATGTCTATTAACATAGCAATACATAATATAAAATATTATGCAGAAGAAAATGAACAAATACTATATAAACTGACGGTTCCAAGCCAAAATTTTAAATGAAAAAAGAAATATGTAAAGTATAAGGCAATATATATGTAAAAGGGGGAAGTATCAACCTCACATATAATAAAACTTCATATTTTTATGTAATTGTATACATTCATATATGCTTATATAAAAGAGGTCTGGAAGGATAAAAGTCAAATTAAAGATAGTAGTTTTACTTGAAAAGAAAAATTGAATTTTGGCTGGGGATAGACAATAAGGAAATTTTCCTTCACTTTTTTTCAATAATTATTCATTCAAGAAATGTTTGGGGGGGCTGGAGCGGTGGCTCAGCGGTTACAGTGCTTGCTTGGCATGCACAAGTACACGGGTTCAAACCCCAGCACCCACATACACAACTAAGTGTCGAAGCAACGAAAGCCATGTGAAAAATTCAATAAAAATTGATTCTGTCTCTGTATCTCTCTTTCTCACTGTATTTCTCTCTTTGAAAAAAAAAAAAGAAATGTTTGGGGGCTGGAGTGGCATCTCAGCAGTAGAGCACTTGACTGATATGCACAAGGACAAAGGATCAAACGCCAGCACCACACACACAAGTAAATTTTGGGAATACTAAACCCAGATGAAAAAAATAAATAAAAATCAATTCTCTCTTGCACACACTCTTAAAAAAAAGTTAAAAAAATAGAAATATTTGATGATTGTCTGCTAAATGCCAGGAATTTTTCTATAAGAATGAATTTTGTGTAGTATTTGTGTAATTTTGAAACACTTTCAGTTTCTTAATGAAAGTATAACCTCAATAGGTAAATTAATAAGTCAGAAACCAATAAATATAAATAAATTTATTATTTTTTAAAATCTGTTCATTTCTTTTCTCTCTTCTTCCCTGGGCGAGATGGTGATAGAACCTAGAGCCATGTAAACGCCAGGCAATTACTCTACCACTGAGCCACACACCTAGCCCTAAAATTGTTAGTTATGGATCAGAGATGGACTCTGTGGATAAACAAACTGATTTACCTCATTTCCCTTTATGACACAGTTCTGTTCTCTCACATAACTCTTCTGAGGTTTGGGGTTACCTGCTGAAATCTACAAGTTCTTACTGTAATGCTAAGTATTGTCCACCTGTCTACAGATTAGAAACACACAATTTTTAAAAAATAATTTAGATGCTTAAATAACCCAGAAAGTAAACCTGGACTTCATGAAGTTCATTCTTTATGAAATGGAATATATCTTTGTCCCTTACATGTGGAGTCATTTCCATGTCTTAGCCAGGTGACTCATAAAAGAAAACTTCTCATAAAATTTAGTATTGAAATAACTTGGTGTAATTCAACATTTAAATCTTTCTCCCTGATTTTCACTGTTGGCAAACTTTTTACTACTTTACAAAAGAAATCATTGCATTTTAACAACCATAATTTACAAGAGTACTTCTTCTTCTTGCCTGTGACTATGATTCCCTGCAACTTTTACCTGCTAGCTTAGGTCTGGACCTCCACAGTATAAAGTCCTTTCCTTGTTGCAGCACTCTAGCCATCTCTGGCTAGGAACTTCTCTTAAAACCTATGTTTCAGAATACACATGACTGATTCTTTAACGTAATGGAAGCTTCTGCCAAGCAGCCCAGGAAAGTGTGAGAAACTTAATTTCACCACAATCAAGCTATTTGTCCAACTGAAATATAGAAGAATATCTCAATGAACAACAGCCTTCTCAGGTAATCATACCTTCTGGCATTTGTCTTCAAAAAATATCCCTCCACTTGCTTGCACACGTGTAATATGCAAAGCACACTGTCCACCACTTCTTTTTAAAATTCTTTAAAATAGGTACTTCTCTAAATAGCTCATGTGACTTGAATTTGCACCCAAGGGCCTTATACCCTCTGCTTTATCACATGGTTTCATTTGAGCTACAGTTGACTTACTTCAAATTATGTTACTTCATTCTTTTAAACTCACATCTGTTTCGCCTTATTTTGGAGCCCTAAGATATCAGGCAAGGACTTGATCCATTATAATCCACCCAATAATCCTTAATATATAACAGGCTTAGCAAAGTGTCTCCATTTAATTATCTGAATTTAGTAATCTAAGTTCCATTTGTTGGTAAATGATAACTACTTTGCATCTTTGGAAACTAACAGCTACTTTGCATCTTTAGGAAATTAGGAAAATAAAATTTTCAAGTCTAGACAACATATAGGGACATCTACCTAATCCACCTTGATCTTTAGAAGAATCTAAAAATACCCTCCAATTTCAACCTGCTTGGGGAAGTGGGAGTGTTATGAATATTTATTTTGCCTATTGCTAGCTATACCTAGGAATTAAGAAAAATATGTTTTAGTCCTAGCTCTTATCTGATTTCTGTCACAGCTTTCCTAGCTGTGAAACAAAGATAGTAAGAGTCCTACTTTAATTATCTCAGCATTACAATAGGAATTGTACAAGATAATACACAAAACTTCATTTAAAAGAAAAAATTATAATAAAAATAAAAGATACAATATTGTTAATAACAGAAGCTTCTTCTCTGACTACAAGTGAAACACCTACAAATCACATCCATGTAACATTAAGACATTTTAATTAAATTCTCTTTATCATCCTCTTTTTTTTTAGCCTTCTTCACCCCCCCCACCACCAAAAAACATTTCAGCATAATCTCTTAACCTTGGACTTTAATTACAAATGCTAGCAAAGATTTACATAGAATATAGCATAAGTATATTCTGACATTTCGTAAACCCCAGTCCTCCTCTCAGACTGACTTCATTTTCTTTTTGCTTTTTTAATAACCTTTGCTATAGTCTCTTGAAAAAAAATCAAGCTGTATAGCAATATTATAGCCACTGTCACCACTATGAAAATTTTAGTTATAATTATCTACCTTAAAACTCTTACAAGTGGCCTTAGAGCTTTTTTTTGCAAAAATACCAGGTATATTTCCTCAACTGAGTCTTAAATTTTCAGAGTCCTTTATAGTGTTTCCACAAAATGACTATAGCTATTGGAGCTGCTATCTAAATTTGTAATTTGAAAGCTCAGTTCCTGTGTCCAGGAATGTAGATTCCTTAAAATTATTGCACAGAACAAGTAAGATTACACTGAAAAACAAGAAAAAGTAATGAAGAAAAACTGTTAAATGTTCTATAGCTAGATAGTAAGAATCAAAAAGATCCCTAAAAAACTCCATAACCTCCCAATCTTTGCTAGCATCAAACTGAATAATTTTATCTAAACAATATATCCAAAAGAACCAATGAACTCATTTTTATAAACTTTTCTTTCTTCCCCTAAACCTCCTTTTTCTATTCTTTCTCATTCATTACATTCCTCTTCCTAATAACAACAACAAATATTTATTGAATGCCTATAATGTGCAAGACCCTTTGTGCTACATGTTAGGAACACATCCAGGAACAAAACAGGCCAGTACAAAGTGAAGGACAGACATTAAATAACAATCACACAAATACATAGTTTAAAATTATAGTAGCTGTTATGAAATAAATTTAAAAGTGATAAGAAAAGGGGCTGGAGCGGTGGCTCAGCAGTTATGGCGCTTGCCTGGCAAGCGTGAGTACGCGAGTTCAAACCCCAGCACCACGTACACAATGAAGTGTCCAAGGAATGAAAATCACATGAAAAACTAAATAAAATTGTTTCTTTCTTTCTCTTTCTCACTGTCCCTCTCTCTTTAAAAAAAAAAAAAAAGTGGAAAAAAAATCTTTACAGGCAGAAAAAAAAATCGAGTTGGATGAATCAGTGAAGGTTTTCCGGAAAAAAAATGATATTTAAACAAGGACCTAAAGGATGAATAAGAATCATCCTGATGAAGAGTGGAGAAAAGAACATTCTAGTTGAGAAAACAGCACTATATGAACACCTTGGGGCAGGAAGGAACTTGAAGAGTTCAGGAAATTGACATGAGACCAGTACAGTAGCTGGTTCAGAAAAGAAGAAAAGTAAGGGCTGATGCTGGCAATGCAGAGCCAAACTTTGTATGGGCAAGGCCTTTTATGCTAAGAATTTGCCCATGTGGTTGTTGATTTGTTTAATGTTAATTAAAGCACAATAGGAAGCTAAGAAGAGGTTTTTATTCTATCTCAACGAATATGGAATTTAAGCCTATGTATAAAGAAAAGCCTAGTACAAAAAGCACCAAATTCAAGAGAGTGATTACCTTTGCCATGAAGCGAGGGGGATATAAAATTGAGAAAGGCTTCAATTTTATTGGTAAAGTTTTAATTTTTATAAATACATAGTTATTTATTATACTATTCTTTGTACACTTTAACACATTTACATGACTAAAATTTTCATAACAAAATAATTTGAAAGAATTAATAATTGCTAAGAATTCATGGTTCATTTCCTCACCCTCTTCTTTCCTAGTCTTACATTAAATCAATCTCAATTTTCAGACAAGCATATCATCTTAAATATTCCCCTTTACAAATTTTGGTTCCTGTTCCTTTGTTCTCTCGATTCTCAATATTAAATGTTAGGGACTTTTTAATTAGCTTATCTTTTGTTTTAGCATACACTCTAATCCTCACACGTTTCCAACAACCACAGAGTTAATATGAGGATTAAATGAGATAAAACAAAGCATTTAGCTCTAAGAGCTTCATAAATTTTACCTATTTTTTTTTCTTTGATTTACTGAGGTCTACTATTCCCAGTCCTAAACACAGGCTAAAGCATTATAACTAAAAAAGAGTTAAGTATGTAGGGGCAAATGGAACTCTTGCAATTTGAATGTATATGTACTCTCTACACATATACACATACACACATATATGTATGCACACAACTAGATGCACTCATATAACATATTTCCAACACTGAATTTATAGTTTTTGAAAATGATACTTTTCTGTGCTCATTTCAGCATTAAATAGCAAAATTTTAATTTGAGATTTTTTTATTGTCACTAAAGATATACATTTAAAGAAAAGGTAAAAATTCTGCATTCATTCATTCACTTTTGGAATTTAAGGCAAGTTTAATATGTTGACTAACTTCTAAGAATAACAATGTTATTTTCAAATGACTTAGTAATTACATAAAGCTTCAGTAATTTTCATTATACCCCACATTGTGATATAAAGGCTTGTTTTTTTAATATCAAGTAATCCATGCAAAACTTCAATCATATAGAATTGAATATTGACATCAAAATTTCTGCTACAACAGAAAGAGCAGTCTATGGTGGAAGAACATTATTAAAATCATATCTTTTCACTTAATTTTCTTTGTACAAATATCACAGATCCTCTCATTTCTCTTTCCTTCCAATTCACAAATACAATAAAAGCTGTCTTTAGAAAGGTCTTTAAATTAAACATAACGATAAAATGAGTCCTGGGACCCCAAAAATATCAGAACCTATGACAGCTTTTGTTACCAACAAATTTGAAAAATATCTCACTGAGTCTTTATGTGAATATTATACTTTAAATTATATTTTAATACCAAAGAACTCAGAATTTGCTCTTATGGAGGGTAGAGGAGAAGCAGTTTTTCACTCAGGATTCTTCAGTTTATATTACTTGAGGTTTGAACTTAGATTGTTTTCGTAATCATTCCTCCGTGCCCACTTCCTTGTTCTTAATCGCAAATCTAATCATGTATTTTTATAAATATTAAAAATTAAATATATTTATCAACTTATGTAAATACTTCTCAGTTAATTTCTACCGATAGCCTACATCAGGATCTCATTAACAAACACATTTAGAACTTTTTAGATTTGAGCTAGCAGTTTGTAAATTCATATTATGCCTAATTGTTTAAATATATCAACATTTTATTCATTTTAAAAATGAATATAAAAGATTAATTCCAAGCTTTGTTTTACTTACCAAGCTCTGCCATTCCACCCCACTGACTGAACAATATTATCAGCTTTTCGGATACTCATTCTTGCTAAGTAAAAGGATATTTCTTCCCCAGCTGGATTAATAATCAACTTTCTAGATAGTTCATTTGTAATTCTCTTCTGGTTAACCCTTAGCATTACAGCAGTCTACCAACTCAGGCTAATCAGTCTATGGAAGGGGAAGGAAAAGGGGAGATTTAACAATGTAGATAACAAATACAAAGTCAAAATGAAGAACAGTTTGGATGAGGCACAAAAGAACAATCAGGCTTACCTATATTTTACTCTAAAAAATATAAATCTTTGTTAAGTATTACAAAAACACTCAGGTTATGAGCACAACAATCAAGATACAGGAAGAGAAAAACTTAATAGGCTTAAAACATCACAGTCCAGCATACACAAACCTATGTTTACTCCCTTCTTACATGAAAGATAAACACAACTCAGCTCTGGACATAAGAAATACATTTTTGTCTTAGTAGAAAGATCTGACTTCCAAATTCTAAATGTCACCTCTCTCAACAGATTTAGCCTCTAAGTCCCTTATTGTACAATAAGTGCCATCCCAGGATTGAGAGCAATATTCTTCAAATATGATCTGTAAACACTTGCATCAGAATAATCTGTGATGCTTGTGAAAAATATAGACACCCAGGCCCCACTTCAGAAATCCTAAGCACCCAAGTGATTCTTTTTTTTTTTTAAGAGAGGGGGACTGTGAGAGAGAGAGAGAGAGAGAAAGAGAGAGAGAAACAATTTTTATTTAGATTTTCATGTGCTCCAAGACTCTGTTGCGTACTGGTGCTGGGGTTTAAACTCACATGCTCGTGGATCCCAGGCAAGTGCCATAACCTCCAAGCCACCGCTCCAGCCCCCACGGGGTTGATTCTTAATGTACTTTAAAAGTTTGAAAGACACTGCTATAGGACCATTTCTGACCTCATATCAGAGAGACTCCAACACAATACCTTGGGTCTCAGAACAAAATTATTTACTCTTGTTGCAAGTTTGACCTTGATATTTTGCCTTAATTCCAAACTAAGATTCCACCTCATTTTTCCATATCTAAATACACGGATCCATTTAAGACCATGACTCTTCCACGGCCTTGATAATCTTCCACAAGCAGACCACTCAGATATTGGAATCTGTATATTAACTCTTAGTTTCTACGATTGTATTATGGTCCAAATTTCTAAGCACTATAGGCCTATGGTTGTTGGATTTTATTTTTGCTTTTATTTTTGTTTTTTCCTTCTATTAATGAATGCTTTAATCTGTTTTATGACTCTCTTGTATAATGAATTACACTTGCTGGTGTCCATGTTCAACTTTTTAACTAAAACATTTTGTCTGTTGTATTAACTTATTTCCAGGGCTGTTCCCAGGCTAGTTGACCCTTACCAACCTGCTGTGTACTTGCTATGATGAACATGCTTGCATAATCACATCCAGGGATGTGAAATGAACATTTAGCTAAAAGGTCAAAAGACAGACATAAGAGCCAATGGTTTTGTTAGGTAGCCATAACAATTTCACAAATTGCTACAAAAGCCTCATATTCATAATCGGAATGAAGGAAAAGATAATGACCATGGAAACAAAAAGAACTATCATGGAAAGCTAAAGGTAATTTCTTGATAATTGGCATATTAGACCAGGTAAAATAAAAATTAATGTTTTCGTTATAATTATTTATTTTTATTTTCATGGAATCCAACAAGAAAGTTCAAAAAAAAGATAATTATTTAACCTGGAGAGAAGTTTATTTTTTTTTTTTTTTAAGAGAGAGGGACAGTGAGAGACAGAGAAAGAGAGAAACAACTTTATTTAGTTTTTCACATGGTCTTCATTGCTCCAACACTTAGTTGTGTACGTGGTGCTGGGGTTTGAACTCGGGTCCTCGTGCTTGCCAGGCAAGCGCCAAAACCGCTGAGCCACCGCTCCAGCCCCTGGAGAGAAGTTTAAAGAGACTAAAAGCAAATAAACAAATAGTACTGGATTAGTAAACTCAGAAGATCTGAATTTCTCATGGCCTCTCTACCACTCATTAGATTTATGATCTAGAGAGTCTTAACTTTTCTGTGCCTCAGTGCTTCATCTGTAGAACGAATATAATAAACCATGCACTGTGTGTCATATAGGATCATTTTTTTTAAAGAGAGAAAAAGAGAAGCAATTTTATTTATTTATTCATCTGGTTTTAGTTTTTCAGACACTTAGTTGTGTATGTGATGCTGGAGTTCAAACCCAGATCCTTGTGCTTGCCAGGCAAGAGCTCTACCATTCCAGCCTCCCATTGGATCAATTTTATAATGAAATAAGATTATTTTTATTAAAGAACTTTTAAAATATAAATACTATATGAGGCATTACTGTGGCTATAGAAATTGCTATTTTATAATATATATAAAAGATTACATTTAATACATCCACAAAGGACATAAAGTGGTGTTTTTGTTGTTTTATATTACTTTTATATTGAAATTTTTTTCAAAGACAGGACAGTGAGAGACAGAGAGAGAGAATCAATTATTATTGAGTTTTTCACATGGCTTTTGATGCTCTGACATTCAGCTGTGTACGTGGGTGCTAGGGTTTGAAACTGCGCACTTACGCATGCCAGGCAAGCACCGCAACCGCTGAGCCACCGCTCCAGCCCCCTATATTGTAGTATTTTTAAAGTAAAGTAGAAATAATACATAGGGAAAAAAAGCAAATAGTAGATTGCAAAATGTATTTCCTGAATACATTTCAAAAATAGAACCAATATCAATTAGGAGCAAAGTAAGGTAAAATCATTCCAAATTTAAACAATCCAATTAACCTAAGTTTGCCCAGGTCAAACCAAAAACCTCAAGTCTTACCAGAGGACTTCAAGGTGAGGAAAAAAAAAATCATTTGGAGTGACAGTGTTACTTTTCATTTAGGAACATCTACCTAAAGCTAGAGTTCAGATTGACTTCAAGAGGCAAAAGCTTGGAGCATTTGTTGCAAGAAATTTATTATCCAACACCAGCCTAAGATTCAGTCAATGCTATGATTTACTTCAACAAGATAATGTGTACAGGGTTAAAGCCAAGAAAATGCAAGTCCTAAATCAGTATGCAAATCACTTGACAAGAATTGTTTGTACCAAGAAAAAAAAGGATTGATTCTTGACTTAAAAAATAGAAACTTCAATTTTTTCTGAATTTTTTTTTTTTTTGAGAGAGGGGGACATTGAGAGAAAGAGAGAATCAATTTTGTTTAGTTTCTCATGTGGCCTTTGTTGCTCTGAAATATCATTATGTACGTGGTGCTAGGGGTTAAACTCACATCCTCATGCCTGCCAGCTAAGTGCTGTAACCACTGAGCCACCACTCCTGCCCAATTTTTTTTTGAATTTCAATAAACTTGTTCGATGACTTTTGTTGAAAATACTACTTCTAAGCATTACTCAAGACAGTAGGGAATATCAATAGCCAAAACAAATGTTCCCTGTTATCACAGAGCTTATATTCTAACGTAAAAGAAATTCAATAAATTTTAAAAATACACTAATTATATGGTATGTTAAAAGCTTTTGAAAAAGACTGGGCTGGATAGGTGGCTCAGTGGTACAGCAATTGCCTGGCACACAAAGGACCCAGGTTCAATCCCCAGCATCACATACACAACTAAGGGGAGGAAAAACAAAACCAGATGAAAAAATAAAATTTAACTCTCTTTCTCTCTCTCTCTCTCTCAAAAAAAATTTTTTTTTTTTTACTAAGACTATGGAAACAAATAGAATAGTATTAGAGAGATCAGGAGTGTTTGAAGGGTGGTCAAAGTAAATGCTATGGTTTAGGTATTAGGTGTCCCAAAAGTCAATCTGTGAGAATGCAAAAAAGTTCAGAGGTGAAATAATTGGGTTATGGGAACCCAATAATCCCTTGATAAGGATTAAGTGGGTGGTAAATGTAAGCAGGTATGATGTGGCTACAGGAAATGGCCTTTGGGGTATATATTTTGTCCTTGGAGAGTGAACTGTTTTCTCTTTCTGCTTCCTGGTGCTATGTCCTGAGTTGCTTTACTCAGCCACACCCTTCTCTCTTGATGTTCTGTGTCATCTCAGGTCCCAAGCAATGGAGTCAGCTATCTGTGAACTGAGACCTCCAAAACCGTGAGCCCCAAATCAACTTTTCCTCTTCTAAAATTGTTATTGTCAGGTCTTGGTTATAGCAGCAAAAACGCTGACTAAAATAGTAGACCTCACTAAAATAAACTTTAGCAAAGACTAGAAGGAAGTGATGGGATTTTGTAGATGCCACCATCAAGAGGGTTTTTTCCCACAAATCTTACCTCTTTAAAAATATATATGATAGTCTTATAAATTAACTTATAATAGTGAGAAATTATAAAGGAGCAATTTTAATTGTAAAAGAAACTGTGATATATCCATATGATGGCACATGATGTAGTGATTTAAAAGATTCTCAAAGGCTATTAACATGAGATAATCCAGTAAAATGATTTTTAAATACAAAAACGTTTATATAGTCTGACCCAACTTCGCAAATTTCTTTTCAAGTACTCAGCAGATATTTTCCAAGTACCTAATACAATCCTGGTACTATTCTGATGACAAAAAAGAGAGTAGCAAATAAACTACACATGTTCTTTCTTCTCGCACAAATAAAAGACAGAAATATACTAAAATGTTACAAAGGAATAAATTTCTTTAGATGAAGTACTAAGGTGAAAATTACAGATTATTTCATTTCCTCCTTTATATTTAAACATAGTCTAAAATTTCTAAATATTTTCTTCAAGACTCCAAATATAAGCCACCACATTTATATTGATCTAAATATTATGGTCCATATTTGTTTTGGAATATCAGTGTTTGAATAAAGTACAAATATAAAGTCTTAAAATATTCTAAATTTAAATAATTTTCAAAATACACTGCATTTTTCAATCATATACTGATTCTTATATTTTATCAGGTCCCTTTCTATAGGTAAATTGAATACAGGTCCCTTTCTACAGATATAAAATCTAAGAAACAGAAGTTAACTAATTTACTACACTATAAATAAGTGCTTAAATTGTAAATCTCAGTAATACAAATCAAAGTATCTCACATAATGCCTGAATCAAGAAAGGTTTGAAGATTCTGGATCCTATGCTAGTACCTTAGGGTGCATCTCTCCCCAGTTATGCTGGGGAGATGTGTGGTGTCTGTTTTGGTTTTGACAAGGAATAAAGAAAAATTCCATTTACTTAAAATGGAGCTTTAATAGTTAACGAAAAATCTTATCTGAATCCCAGCCCTCCACCACGACCACTATCAGATGTTAGGTTTATTCCATCTCACCTCAACCTCTAAAATGACCAGTAAACAAATCAAACATGTTCCTATAATGCTTTTTCACTCTAACTTTGATTTCAGGTTTTTATATTTAAACAGTATAAAAAATGGAAGCCGTTTCTCTCTCTCTTAACTGGATGAGTCACCTTGGGAAAGTCACTTCAATCCACTCTCACTTCTCTTATTTTTCATGTATAAGAATATGACTAGATGATCACTAAAAACCTTAAGCTTTCAAATTGTATTTTAGTACCATGTCTATGAAGTGTCTACAACAAATTAAAGGAGCACACCTTCTTAAAAGAATAAAGGTTACATCAGTAAGAATAGTTGTCTGGAAAAAGAAAACAAAGACTCAGAATTAAGAAAAAATTTGAAAATTTCCCCAAACCCCTGGACCAAGCACAATTTCAATTGCACAAGGATTGTACTGGGATAATAGAGAAGAAAAATTGTGAAGGTTTCTTAGATAATCTAAAGGAGTTCTTTTCTGCTTACAAAAGGTGAAGTACCATTTGTTCCTACACTGCCTCTGGTTCTTAAAATGCACACATGCGTACATATTCTCACCCCAACAATAACAACCACAACCAAGTGTTTAATATTAATATGGAGGAAAAAAGGAAGTCACTTATTTAGGTGAAATAAAAAGTATTTTAAACCCAGAGAGGGTTATTTGGTTTTGAGGATTTTAAAGAAATAGCACTATATTCAATCCTTTTCTATCACCTCTCTATATACAATACCCCAAATAGCTTTAAAAATTGTGGCTTTTTCTATGTACATAGAGAAAATTTTGCGTTGCTATTGCAGCAACATCTAAACAGTTTCCTATAAACTTTCTGTGATGAAAGTCATAGAATTTATGATAAAACCCTGTAGAGTGCTGAAACAAATTTCTTTCATATTTATCATTCATTTTATTCAGTGTGCATTTGAAGGAAAACCTTCTAAGAGCACCAATAATGTGAGAAAGCTACAACAACTAAATTTATTGTTAAGTATCACATCACAGGTCCTCCCGGGAGTTCAGGAAGAAAGCTTAAATCATATTTCCTAACACATTGGAGAGCTTCCCAGAGATGTGATGGCCCACAGAGGCAAACCATCCAAAGCACACTGGAATCTCAGAGACAGTGACAAAGAAATATCACTTTGTTTAATAGAAGCAAACTGGAGTAACTTCTCTCTCCCTCCCTCCCCCCTCCCACTCCCTCTCTCTCATTTCTCTCTTTGTTTTAGCATAGGACAAACTCTCTCTTACCCCATTTTTCTCCTTTCCTTCCCCCACCCCTGCCTGTTTCACCTGACTAAACTGTAGGTATTTGTTCCATCACCTGACTTAGGGGTTGGCTAGAAATATTAGAAAAAAAAACAATCTACCATTGTTACATGAGACAACAACCTTTCATGTCCTTGAAGCTCACCATGACCTTTCATCTTTCCTATCCCCAATGGTCTCTCCTAAACAACTAAAACTACACTCAGTTGGGCTGAATTCCAGATTGTCATAAAAAGAACCCTGTCCTTTCAAAACAAAACCAATTTTTACACCAAGGTGGGGGAGAAACACAAGTCCATTGTTCCCTCACAGATGGAAGTTGGAGTTACTAAGGCAACTGCTCTAATCCTCCTTTTTACCACCTTTTTCACATCACTGGCCTATCAAGTATGCTACCTTTTAACTCATAAGCTCAAAAGCTGGTAGTCTAACTGGCTGCCCTAATTAGCTACGATTTTCACACTACAGACAACATGATGAGCTAATCGAAATTTGCAAAATAATGACGTACCTCCAGCAAATATTCCTCCTCCTGAGGCCCAGTCTTAGAATAACAATAATGAGACCATTATTAGAGAAGGGCATTAAAATGCTGCACTGCTGCTAAACAGAGAACTTAATTGTTCTGGTCTTGTCCATTGAATCAACAACCTATTGTTGTGGACTTGAAAAATAAAGGACTGGAGAATGGGTGCCATGATGATTGGTCTGTGCAGCCATACCCGCACTCTGTAGAATTGTTTTCTTTTGAAACTCTTGATGGACTAGTAGTTTTGTTTAAAAGTAACATAAAAGGCGATTGTCTGGATAAAAGTCCTATTTATTGAAATCCTTAGAAGCAGTTGCATGGATTTGTTCATGACCCCGAAGATAAAAACATAGTGACCATAATAACACCATTTGTAGAGAGCCCTGTTACTACTGCCTACAGTAACATAAGATAAGAGACAGTCTTTTCTAGCTACAGTAGGAAGGAAGGAAGTACTTCTGAGCAGAAAGCAAGAATGATAAAAGGTCAAATACTGGATAAGGCTCATTAATCTCTGAAAGGGAGACTTTAAAAAATAATGCTAATTTAAGAATTCTGTACAATTGCTACAGATTCAAGCACATGTAAAGAGGCATGGTCTGTGTATGTATGTCCCTCCCCCCTGTCTCTCTCTCTCACACACTCTCTATCTCTTCCCAATTTTGAGCTTCTTTCCTTTAGAGAAAGCCGATTAAAATGGTCATTAAATAACTGAAGCAAGATGTCTCAATGTCTCAGGATAACCTGGAGAAAAAGAAACTGAAAGGTTTCCAGATAATTATTCTTATGGTCATCCCCAGTCTATAGCAAGAATAATAAAATACCGAAGTTAAAGGTTAACTAGTGTAGAATTCTTAGCAGTAGGAAAGCACTGTTTACACACTGTAAAAGTGTCTTCCATACGAAGCCACAGTACATGTTTGTTTTCAGTAAAGTCAGGCAAGGATTTTAATGTTGGATTACGAGGTGGGGGCATACTTTTTCTTAGCCACTATTTTAGGTGAGGATCTGTTTGTTTTTTTACCAAGTAAAATCTACATTATGTAAAAATGTATTAAATTGTAAATAAGACCTCTTGCTTCATTCAATCTGTGCTTTGCTTCATTTATCTTCATCTTGTTAGGCTAAATTAATTAACAATCTCACTGTTGCACACTTTCTCTTTTCATTACATCAAATAATGGCCTGTATATGGAGAAAGCCCTCACCACGGGAATTCTGCAACTCTACTGCTAAGCAGAGTTTCTGTGTATCAATGTAGCAATATTTATTTTATAATCATTCATTAAATGTACTTTCACTGTTAACACTTAAATTCTTAACATATTATCAATAGAAAACTATTTAAAAAAAGAAAAACCTAAAAGTCACAAGATGCTTTTAAAAGGGGAAAAAACATATTGTATGTCTACAATCAGATAACACTGTCTATTTCACCTAAAATAAGAAGAAAAATGCAAATTTGTCAGGTATGCTTTCACAAGTAGAACACAATACTGCATGAAACGTTTATGAGACACACCCCAAGCTGTTCTGCTCCTTGCTTTGGAATGTCTAACACATGATAAATTGGATAATTAGAATTTCATTGGAAAATCCCATTATTTTAAATCTATAAGAGTGAAATGTGTTAAACTCTTTTGTAAGTTTCTTTTCACCCTGAAACTCTGTGGCATCTGGAGTAATGCAAATGGACAAAACAGCAAAGCTCTTTTTAATCTTTTCCTTGCTCAACCAGTGCTTCTTTCTCCAATCACAGCTTTGTGCGTGATATCTTTCTGCAAGTATTTCTTATTTAATTAAAACAGACACTGACAGAAGGACATGGATTAGTACTGTAATGATGCATTTACTTAGATTAATCGGAGGCTCCTTTTAGAGTAATGGCTTAAACAAAGAACAAAAGGAAATTGTTATGAAACAGCCTTTTATCCCAGGCAAAGGTCGCATTATGAGGTTTTTAATTTTGTCAGCTTCTGTTATACTCTGCCTTGCTAGTGGAACATGAGAAGTGCTTTTACCCCCAATAAAGCCAGTTATTATAAAAACAGCCATTAAAGCTGCAAATTAAAATGTCTGATTTTAAAACAGGTTACTTAGCTTTCAGAATCCTCTAATTAACATGTTGTGCATTGTTGTGAGGATAAGAAGACTAAAATGCTAATGACCTACCGCCAGGTGACCACACTGCTGTGCAAAATAATAAGGACCTTTCCAACTAATATGATGATTTAAGCAAGTACAGGTCCTTCATCCAACATCCTTTCTCCAACTACAGCTCCAGATGAATGGGAGGCCATAACTGGTAAGATATGTTCAGTAATGTTCTGTCTCTATCCAGAGGACCCTCACCCAACTACTTTTTATATAATCACTTTTTTTAAAAAGTAGACTTATTGCCATCACAAGAGAAAAATAAATAAAACAGCTTACTCTATAATAGCCTGAAATTAGAATAGCCATTTGATTTCAAAAAAAGAGCAAAGAACCATGCACCTAAAAAACTACCCCTTTGTTTCTTTTTATCTAACTTTTCTTATTTTTTTAGTAAGTTGGATTTGTAGAATATAAACAGAGTTAAGGCTTGAAAGTTCTATCTTTATTCACAGCACTTGTACACCATGTTGTCTTTAAGTACTCCACAGGTAAACTGAGTTTTGCTTTTCTGAGCCTCATTTCCCCCATCTTACAGACTCTACTGAAGATACATCTAGCTAGTCAAAAGGTGATCTTGCAAAGGATATACAAAAATGTGTTACATGCCAGGGATATGGAATTTTGTTGTGTGAGTATCATAGACTACTTACACAAATGAAGATAGACACATCATCACTAGGTGAGAAAATCTGATGGGATCATCATCATACATTCTGTCTATGATTGACCAAAATATATCACTAAATGTTATGGGACTATTATCATTTTTTTTCCTACTATACATACTTACTCAATCACTTGCCCTACTTGCATTTTCTGCCTTATATTTCTTTATGGACTACATGATTCTGTGTCCAAAAGGTTGCCAAATATTAGATGATAGGGCAGACTAGGAGGGGAAAATTTCTAGAATTCTTGACAGAGAAAAATCTATTCTACTCAAGTCTCACACAAGTATCATTGAATGGCATGCTCTAGGCACTCCCTGAAACCAATGTGAAACAGAAACTGTTATTGGAATAGCAAGAAACCACTCAGGATCATTAGTGACATTGGCCTAGATGCATCTTTTGAAAGAATCTGAGGATGTTTCAAATATTTATGGCAACAAAAACACTGCAGGTTTGACATTCCAAAACTTAGTGGCTAAAAACTAAGAATTTGGCTCCTGTGTATGCAGGTCAGCTGAGCATTTCTCTGGTTTTAACTGTACTCACTAACATATTTCATGAATGGCTCTCTGATCTAGGATGGCCTTGTCTGGGACAGAATAACTAAACTAAGTTCCATATGCCTCATCCTTCACCGGAATAACCTAGGGTTTTTATTCAGTGGTGACAGAAAAGGACAAAAGTGTGAACAGGAATGTACAAGAGATTTTACAAACCTCTATGTGTGTCATATTTACAAATATCCCATTAGCCAAACCAAGCTTACCCCAGAGTCAAGGGGTAAGGCTTTCTCAATAGTTATGGCACTTGCTGATATGCACAAGGACCCAGGTTAGAGCCCCAGCACCACAAGCACAACTATGTGTTGGGGAAGCAAAGGCCAGATGAAAAAAATAACATTGTTCTCTCTCTCTCTCTCTCTCTCTCTCTAGATTTAAAAAAAAATAATGTTGATTCTCTCTCTTAAAAAAGAAAAAAAAAGAGTGGAAGGGCACTGCAAAATTTTATGGTAAATGTTGTGAATAGAAAAAAAGTAGTAGAACTGAGGCCTTTAAAATATCAGTCTTAGCAAACAAGTCATGATCATTTGGATGATTCCCAAAGTTCTTCAATAGAAGTTTCTATTTAATTCCATTTTAATTAATGTGGTCTAGATAGCTACTCAAAATTTGTATCATTTTTTGTTTTAATAAATGAGAAAATTCCCAAAATGATTAATAAACAATTCCATCACATTTTATCTTCATTGATTTCCAATATTAAAATTAAAAACATTAAGCTAATCCTAAAATGTGACCTACATAAATTCACCATTTATTTTTATGTATGGATTTGCTATAAATCAATTACAATTTAATAAAATATTTCAAAACTATAACCTATTGTGTCCTACTAGCAGCCTCTCTTCCACAAACAAAAGCAACTAATTTTAAGGAGATACCTAATGAATACTGGAGCCAAAATTTTCATGCTTATATCTCAATAAGTATAAATAATTTCATTCTAGAGAATATCAGAAAACAATATTTCACAGTCCTTTACTATAGCAGAAACAGCAATAACAGCAGTGTTAAAAAAATTTTAAGCTCATTCCCTGTCCCACATCCCTATTGTTCCTAGAATACTCTAATATCTTTGTCAGAGAGAGAGAGGGAGAGAGAGGAAGAGGAGAGAGAGAGGAAAAAAAAAAACTGGTCTTAGTGCGTAAGAAGGTGATCCAGATTAAGATGACTGTTAAGAAGCTAATTTTGGGGCTGGAGCAGTGGCTCAGAGGTTATGGCACTTGACTTGTATACACAAGTTCAAACCCCAGCAACATGTACACAGCAAAGTCTCGGAGCAACTAAGGCCACATGAAAAACTAAATAAAATTGTTTCTCACTTTCTCTCTCTCTCACTGTCCCTCTCTCTTTAAAAAAAGAAAAGAAACTAATTTTAAGTTCAGCAGATTCCCTGTTTCTATAAGAAGCAAATAATCAATGAAGCTTTAAAACACCCATTATGACTACATCAGTCTCCCAGAGTTAATAATTTGGCAGGAGTACTATGCATAGTTTTAGAGAGATACCTAAAGCCAGTTACCAGGTTTTCTACTCAAAAATACTTATCCAGTAGGAGTAGGAGTGATTACTGGCAGAATTCCTAAACCCTGTGGCAAGGGAAATACTATCCTATAGCACCACTCAACAATTATTCCTGTGAGCAATTAAAATAACCAGTGAAGTGGGTCGCCAAAAGGAGCCTTTGGCCATTCCTTCATTTGAGCCAGCATTGACAATGAGGCCGCCAAAGCTGGCACTAACACCAGCGGTGCAAGAAATAAAAGGCCAGCAAAACCCGATCTTGCATCCAAAGGTATTAAAAAGGACATTAAACAATATGGAGGAAACTATTTTAATAATTACCCACTTTATGGAAAAAAGAAAAATAGCATAAAATTCCTTTAGGTCCTTTCACATTTCAACAACCATTTTCAACCTATTTTAATCACTATTTTGTTTCAAAGCAAAGTCTTAAATTATGGTTTGCCTTTAGAAACAAGAATGATACCAGGCAAGAAGCAATCGACACTGGTTTTCTAGTGTTTTGATCAATTAAATTCTCTCACCTGGTCTTTAGCAAGAATCAATCATTGGAGCAATGATCCCAGGCCACAGAACAGAGCAAAGGTAGTAAGTCCATATAAGAATCAAGACCAGCATTGTGCCCTCATTAACACTGAGTTCTAAACAAACAATAGGTCATGTTCAGAGAGCTGTACTAATTCTTCTCAATGGAAGCAGCTTAACTCAAATTTTCCTTTAAAAGTCTCTTTACTTTGACAGAGATGCAAAGAGAAAGAAACAAAAGCACTTCTATATCAGAAAAAGAAAGGGCTATAGAGAAAAAGGTGGAAAAAGAAAGATCAATCTCTTTAAGAACATCTCTCTGCATATCTAGGACTTGGTATATAGTACATGCTGAAACACTATGTACTGATTTAAATTGTCACACATTTAGAATAACAGATAAAGATAGACGTAAGCATGCTCTTTTTCTTTTTTTAAAGAGAGAGGGACAGTGAGAGAGAAAGAGAGAGAAAGAATCAATTTTTATTTAATTTTTCATTTGGCTTTAGTTGCTCAGACACTTCGTTGTATACGTGCTGCTGGGGTTTGAACCCAGGTCCCTGTGCATGTGAGGCAAGTGCCAAAACCACTGAGCCACCACTCTAGCCCCAGAATGCTCTTTTTCTTAAAAGAAATTATATCACTAGTCATATCAGATATGCAGGAAGCCCAAACATAAGAGTTCCTAACGTTTGTGTTATGTCATTTTTATAGAACAAATGAGATGAAATGTGGGTCAAATTGCACTACTAGTAAGTTTCCTCTCAGGTAGACTTAATCTTAAATTGCAAATAACTCTAAGGAGAGGAAATATCATGACTTCTCTTTAGACTAAGATGTGTACGGCTCTCAACTCATTGTATAAAGGCTTGAATATTCTTAACTCCAAAACAAAATAAAACTACCATAAGAAGAGAAAGTTATGATATCTAATTTATGAACACAGATGTTAAAATCTTTTAAATTTTTACTAATTCTATAGCATAAATGAAAATCTATTGAGAACAAGTAAGGATTTATTCCAGTTATGATAGGTGGTTCAGAAAATCTGCCAACAATACCATATTCACAGATTAAAGAAAAAAATTCTATCAATATTCAAATAGATGCAATAGACATAAAAAACTTACAGAAAAGTTTTTAGTTGTTATTAATATTTTAGGATATATTTGCATAAAAGACAGGAATAAAAAAGTTCTAGGCTAATTTTGATGGTATATCTTAAGGCCATGAAGAAAGCTATCTAAAATAACACCCAAAAGCCCAGAAAGTCAAAAACACATTTATATATGGAAACTAAAACAATCAAATTCAAAGAAGCAGATACTAAAACAGTAGTTACCAGAGTACAGGATGAGGAAAAATAGGAAAATGTTCATTAAACAGCACAAAGTTGTACATAGGCAGGAAGACAAAAGGTAGGTATTTAAGATAATAAATATGCTAATTATTTGATTCTATCATTCATACTATATACATATGACATAACCATGTGCCATATAATCATTTATAATTATGGCTTAACAAATAAAAGAAAATTTTTTGATTTTTTTAAAGAGAAGAGAGAGGGGAAGAATTAAGGGGAGGAAGTCAATTCTAATTTTCATCCGGTTTTTGTTTTTCCTGCGTTTAGTAGTGTATGTGGTGCTGGGGATTGAACCCAGATCTTTGATCATGCAAGACAAGCACTGTACCACTAAGCCACCTCTCCAGCCCCAAATAAAGAAATTTTTTCTTTTCTTTTCTTTTTTTTTTTTTTTTTTTGAAGATAGAGGGACAGTGAGAGAGAGACAGAGAAAGACACAAGCAATTTTTATTTTAGTTTTTCACATGGCCTTTGTTGCTCAGACACTTCGTTGTGTACGTGGGTACTGGGGTTTGAACCCGTGTACTTGCGCATGCTAGGCAAGTGCCGTAACTGCCAGGCCACCAACCCAACCCTCCCCAAATAAAGAAATTTTTAAAAATAAAAATAAGTTTTAAGAGAGTTAAAAAAAATGAATGTCCAAATGGAAACTGTTACCCAAAGAAGATATGACACACTAGGGCTTCCCTACATGTCTGTATGGATCATGACAAGCTCTCTGTGGTGGAAAATATTTACTCTATAACATTAAGTTTTAAAAAAATAAAGAACATACAATGACATCTATGCTTTGATTAACTTACATTAGTTATTTGTTAAAATGAACAAGGACTGTAAATAAGCTAGTAAAAATGAAGACAGGTAACCAAAAAATAATAATAAAGGTGTGGAAATCTACCATGTGATACTATATTTTTAGCAGTTTTAGGACGAAGAGAGAAATACTGAGTGACTAAGAAAAAAGATAGATTACCATGTGGAAGGGATAAAAGCAAAGGAAAGAAGGGGCTCTTCCTAGGAATTTCACAAATTTTAAATTTATTTGATCTAGGAACAAATTTTGGGTCTTTTGGAGAAAGGGAACATTCTATATAGTAACTGATAACGAAACTTCAAAATCCAATATCTCTGAGAAACTCCATTCCAAATGTGCTATATCCAGATTTTTAAAGGTTAAAGGGCTGATTCCATTTGGTCATGGTCTTAAAGTGACTCTGAGGACCTTACTCTTATAAACTAGTTAGCACCTCAAATTCTGAACATGATAATTTCCTGAGGAAATTATCAACTCCCAGGAGGTGTGGACCTGAGACTTTTAGATCTGAGTGGCAAATATCTAAGGGTTAGGGAGAAAACTAGCAAAAGATAACCATGGCACATAAGGGAAGAAAAAATTGGATTGAGAATATACACCCCTGGAATATCAGGGGTAAAAAGAAAATTAGGATCTTATTTTAATGTTGGATTTTTTAAAAAGTTTTAAGCAATAAACTCTTACCACAAAGTGGTCCAGCATGAACCATGGTGATGGAGAGATGATCACATGTCAACCTAGTTTTTATGTATGTATTTCAAGCTATGTGAAAACAAAGACAAAATGGAGACCACTTAAAAGTCTATAGAAGAATTGTAAATTTAAAACATTGCCCCTTTCAGTGTGATTTACCAAAATCAAATAGCATTTGTATAGCTATATTTGGAGAATAAATTTCCTTCCAAATCGAGATTATTTTTCCCAAACAGCAAAATTTATACTACAGTATTCAATTTTGATTCATTTTCCAAAGCAGTAAGAAGATCTCTAATTTGAAGCAAATCCATTATAGTTGATTTTAAGTAGAATTTTATACTAATGAATAGGATTAGCATAAGAAAATGTCATGGGCAGATCTTTCTTCAGAGCATAGGCAGATAAAGTACTCTCTCTAATTCCTGTTGAAGTTGTGCATCTAACAAAAATATCAAACTGCAATAGACAAATGAATAGTTAAAATATGATCAAATTTCAATTATTTTTACTTAAAAGGAAAACTACACTTTTAACCTAGGAACATCCATAAACTTGTTCTATTTTCAAAAAAAAAAAAAAAAACAAAGTAAAAGTTTGAAACTTATCTAACTTTGTTATCTAGTTTTCAGTTTATTCTTTGATGATGTTAATAGAATTAATTCAGTAGGAACTATACTTGTTTAAACAGTAATTATTTCATCATATCATCTATTCCCCTTCCCTCTGCTGGAAAGTAAAGTGTAGCAAATAAATTGCAAAAAGTGGATGATGAAGTGGACATCAAAGTATTTCTCCAAACTATATATATATCCATCTACCATATCAGCTATGCATTCATTATGCAATTCTGGTTGTATCATTACAACACTTTTAGTTGTAAGTGATAAGAACCAACTCAAAATAGCTTTATAAAAAATAATTTATTGGTTCATGTAACTAAAAAATCTTGGCTTCGGACACAGCTGGACTTGGTACTGAAATGATGTAATTAGAAACTGGTCTTTCCGCATCTTTCTCTCAGGCAGACTCTCCCTCATCTGGGGAAAAATGACTACCAAAAACTCCATGTTAATGAACTCAATAGACATTGACTCCTCACTAATTCAAGAAAAGTCCCAGGAATGAGTCTCATTGGCCTAGTTTGGACAATATGTTCATTTCTGAACCAATCACTGTGGCCCTATGGAATGACCCTCACTAGAACTTGGGAAGGTAAGGGCAGCTCCAACTCAACTACATGCACCAAACATGAAAGAAGAGTTGTTGGCCAAAAATAACCAGAACAAATGCTGAACAGAGAAAACAGTAAACAGTGTAATTCTTAAGTTTGTTTTTCTAAAAATGATTGCAATGAGGTAACTTCAGGGGAAGAAATGACTGCACATTCTGTAATAGCAGTTACATAGCAAAGATTTCTTTGAATTGTTTGTAGTAGTCCCAAAAGAGGTACAAAATCTATAAAATAGCAATTCTTTTTTTTTTTTTTTTTTTGAGAGAGAGAGGGACAGTGAGTTGGGGGGGAAAGAGAGAATCGATTTTATTTAGTTTTTCTTGTGGCTTTAGTTGCTCGAACACTTCGTTGTGTATGCAGTACTGGGGTTTGAACCCTCATCCTTGTGCATTCCAGGCAAGCGCCACAACTGCTGAGTACCACTCTAGCCCTAAAACTAGCAATTCTTAAGGTAAAAAATAGAAGGACTCTTCTTTTGATAACTTTAGTTCTATCCACTCACTTCAGAGGCAGCTACTCCAAAATACTCTCTATTCTCCCCTCTTGCTATTATTAAGTTTGAATTCTTAGAGCACATAAAAAGATTTATAGAGACCTATCTTCAGCTACCATCCTGAAAATTCCATTCATGGGTCTTAACCACTACAAAAACTGCTTAGAGGTTAGCCATTAAAAAAAGTTTCTTTAATAGGTGAAGTAAACCAAAGCCTTTATTTTGAATGCAATCATTTAATTCTGGAAAAAAATCACAATTATATATATATATATATATATATAAACATTTATATTTGTTATAGGGGCAAAATATAGATGAATCAAGAGACTGGGTTGTGGACCATGTGGGGGTAACTCTGGTTTAGGATCAAATGCATTTCATGTTGTTACTTTATATGCATTTAGGATTATACAACAACTCAATTCCTTAATTAAAATAAAATGAAATACCTAGGAATTAAAAAAAAGGAAGAGCATGATAGTGAAGTATCATGCCAAATCCTTCTCTCCCCACCACATTAAAAGTTCCAGATTTTCTTCAGGATCTCATGATAAATAACACATTTTCTATTTTTTAAAAATTTTTATTTCAGGCTGGAGCAGTGACTCAGTGGTTACGGTGCTTGCCTGGCATGTACAAGTACATGGGTTCAAACCCCAGCACCCATGTACACAATTAAGTGTCAGAGCAACAAAAGCCACATGAAAAACTCAATAAAATTTGATTCCCTCTCTTTCTCTCTCTAAAAAAAAAATTTATTTCACTTGGCTCATGTAAGAAAAGCTAAATGTAAGAAGGGAAATGTAAATTTGATAAGCTGTGAAAAGGATTGAGAGTATGGAAATTTTTAGAATTGTTTTTTTTACAATGAGAGAGAGGAAGACAGAGGGAATCAACTTTTATTAAGTTTTTCACGTGGCTTTCGTTGCTTTGACACTTAGTTGTGTACGTGGGTTGCTGGGGTTTGAACCCGTGTACTTGCGAATGCCAGGAAAGCGCTGTAACCTCCAAGCCATTGCTCCAGCCCCAATTTTTAGAATTTTTAATTAATTCACTCAATCATTATATACTGAATGCATTTCAAATAGTGGGCATTATACAGTCATGTAAGTTATTTAAGATGGATTAGAATTAACATCCCTAGGGGACTATCAAAATTTTTTTCATTCAGAAATTAATAGAAAAGCTGGGTGCAGTGACACACACCTGTAATCCCAACAACTCAGGAGGCTGAGGCAGGAGGATCACAAGTTTAAGACCAGCCTGGGCAATTTAGTGAGACCCTGTCTCAAAATAAAAAGTAAAAATTATGAAAAGGGCTGGGGATGTCACTCAGTGATAGAGTGACCCTGGGGTTCAATTTCCAATACCATGAGAAAAACAGACAGCAGGAGGGGTGGTGCGGGGGAAAGACTGCTCACAAAAGCTACTAAAAACACAAATTGTGACAAGCACAAAAATGAGATACAAAATGCAGTGGGAGTTAAGATAAAGAGAATCTAGAAGGAAAAAAATGCCACCCAAGGACATCAATTAGGAGCATTAGGAGGAACACTGGTGGGATTTGAATTCTGGACTGTCCTTTGATTTTAAATAGTCAACACCAAATTTAGCATTTATGACTTCATGAGGGATTTGTGCCAGTATGTAGCTGTTTAGAAAACATATAAGCTGACCTCTCCCTTATCGTACAATAAATATGATCACAAAGATTATCACATAGACATTATCATCCAGTAGGTTAAGGCAGGACTGAAGACAATCTGGTTGTCACATGTATGATGGTCAGCTTGAAAAATACGCTTTCACATTTAGATTCACATGAAGACTAGTCATTCACAAACTTTGATGGAAAGAAAATGCATATCCAGAAAGAGACTTTAACCAAGCTTCCTATTGACCAAGGTGCCAACCTTTCCCACTGGTCAATGACATTTCTAACATCACTTTTAGAAAAGGAAATATAAAACTGCATATAGACACAGAAATTTTCAAGGTGGTCTCTTGTCTCTCTGATACTATAAAAATTATTTACTCTGAATTCTAGGCAGTTTTCCAAGTATGACATTTTAAAGAATTCCACTGCCTTCCAAAATATCAGACTTGAAAACCTGAATGATACCTGACAATTCTTGAAAACAACAGATGGCTACTTTGTATTAGCTAGAAAAGTGTAAAAATCTGTTAGAAAAATTTAAGGACACTTCATTTCAACAAGTTACCAATTAATCCCAGAATTTAGACTTCAAGTGCCCATAAGCCTAAGCCATTCCCAATAAGGTCTTTCAATAATTTTATACTCTTAAAATTTCCTATACTTGCACTGATTCACTGAACAAATATTTATTGAGAGCTTACTATGTGCAAAGCACTGATAAGTGACAAAGAACCAGATGTATCTTCTCAATTTGGGGGCCTAAGGAAACTGTGACAGAACATCACAATAGTGACAAAGCCACTACCAAGTACTGTAATCTAAGCTAGTAATTGGATGGGCAGGGTGAGATACATAATATAGAGATAAAGATAAAACAGAAACAACACTGTCTGTCTCTCACTCTGAACCACAGAATAGAGTCTAAACCTCCTATGAAAATTTAATACCCCTTCATAAAAGACCAATTCAACTCTCCTAATGCCAGATTTTCTGGGAAAGTTGAAGTCCTGTCCTGCCTGAAGAAAGGAACTAAGCAATAACACTCAGAACTGACAAATCCAAATGTACTTTTTTAAAAATCCGTATATTGGCATTTTTAAGCCAAAAATTACAATCTAATTGACAAGAAAGCAACTGGCAAAATATTTACTTTGGGTTTCACCCAGACTATAACAGCATTGCCTCCTAGCCATTCACCTCCCTGGTACCTTCCATTAAAGGATGGCATTTTGTGTTTTCTATCTAAAAGATCCAAACACAGGACTAGAGTATGACTAATTCAGTAAAAATTTACAACTGCTACTGAGGTGGTATGAGGGTATGAGATCAGGCATTTATAACCTGTCCCTACCACACAGGTCAGTTCAGATTTCTCCCTGACAGATAAAGCCAAGGCTTCAGGATTAACAAGGATCCTCTTCTCCAAGAGAACCAACATCTACAAACAAAAAATAGAGAGTAATAGAACAGAATAAAAACCAGAATGCAACAAAAGAAAAAAAGGAAAATATTTTACTACAAACTTCCAACAACTTGGAAAACAATTATTTTACTTTAGACTTCTAATTCTCATATCTGAATATATTTCTTATTTTTAAAATGTTAAGTGAATGTTAAGTGCCCCAGCTATTTTTATAAAAGAAATGTAAGTATGCTCATGGAACATAACTCACTAAGCCTTCTACACACATTAGTACAAAGAAATTGCCAACAATTTGAATTTATTTTCAATTTCTTCATGCAAAGAGATCCTTCACTTATCTCTCTTGGTATATAATATTAAAGTACTTTGTACATTATACATTATTTCTCTTATTCTGTAACTACCAATCTTTCATTTTACCCACAAATGGATAAAACATTTTGAAATGTTCTTTAAACAAATTCTAACATTCCTGATGCCACAGTTTTTAAAAGTCTGATAAAATTAAGGGAAAATTTGCATTTTCTAGATTACTCATTCAGGTGCCTTTGCATATCATTCTATGCTTCTACATGCTGAGAATCTTTAATTTATACATTACATCACAAGCATTTAAAAATGTATTTTGCCCTCCCCTAACACCACTGTATCTCTTTTTTTAAGAGAGAAAGAGTTAATTTTATTCTTTTCATCTTGTTTTTATTTACTGCCACTTAGTTTTATATGTGGTGCTTGAGATGGAACCCAAGTCCTCGTACATGCCAAGCAAGCACTCTGTTGCTAATCCACCCCTCCAGCCCCACACCACCAAATCTTAATAAAGCTATTAAAACTGATACACACAGGAGCTGGAGCAGTAGCTTGCCTGGCATGCACAAGGGATGTAGGTTCGAACCCCAACACAATGTACACAAGAAGTGTTGGAGCAATGAAGGCCACATGAAAAGCTAAGTAAAATTAATTCTCTCTTTCTCTCTCTCACTGACCCTCTCTCTTTAAAAAAAAAAAATGATACATACAGGGCAGGAATTATGCCAATGAAAATACAGAGAATCTCCACTGCAAACACTCCTGAATTAGTATTTCTCTACCTTCTTTAGATAACAATTCATTAAATAGATAATTTTAAACAAGTGATGTGATAATTTGTTTCTTATTTTTCTAACATTATAAGAAAAAAATAGCCTAGGATCCAAATGCATTGTGAGAGATTAGAGAATTTAAGATAAAAGTTTTTGTATTGTAAAAACATGGAACTCCAACTCAGGCAATGGTAGCACCACAAGGTAACTGTCAACTAAAATACCATTGAATGTTTCTACAATCAGGGCAGAATATAACAATTAGCCTCAAGAAAAGTGCATCAGAGCTAGCTGTAGTGGTGCACACCTATGATCCCAGCAGCTCAGGTGGCTGAGGCAAGAGATCACAAGTTCAAAGACAGCCTCAGCAATTTAGGGAGGTAGTGAGAACTTGTCTCAAAATAAAAAATAAAAAAAAGGCTAGGGATGTTGCATAGTGGTTAAGCACCACTAGGTTCAATCCTTGGAATCCTTGGTACCAAAAAAAGAGAAGAAAAAAAGTGCATCAGAAATAAGAGAAATGGGAAGAAGTGACAAATGTCTAGCCTGAGGCAGACTTCAATCTGGCAGACTTCCCCAGGTATTCCTAATACCATTCAATAGATCCGATATCCCTGGCTTTCTCATCCATTTCTGTTGGATTTGAAAAACAAAAACAAAACAAAAGAAAAAGTTGTAGACAAAGGGCTGAGGGACTAAGAGGGTGGAGGGAACCTGGATGCCAGACTTCAAACAGTTAAACACAAGTATGTTCAACTAATATGGAAAGTTAAACAGAAAATTTTTACAAGCTGGCACCCGCTCACATAATGAGATATATTGTCAGTCCTCTCTAAGTGAAATATTTGTGTTGCCATGCAGCTAAACAAATGCGTTTTTTCACTTTCACTTAAGACAGGCTACCACTCCTGTTTCTCTGAACAGTAGTGGCGGGCCTAGCTGGGTAATGTGTGTAGTCTGGGCAGCATGCTTCGTTCAGTCCCACAAAAGGAGGATTTATATTAACATACCAGATTCATTGGGAATTATAGAAACTCAATGCATTAAAGCCAATGTAAAATTTCTGCTATTTTAATAACTTCACTTATCAATCAATGCAACTGGCACAGAATAAAGTAATACAGTAGTATTAAAATCACTAAACATTCAAGAGTGTAGCAACATTTTTTCACATCATTTGCACATTACTATTCATAATGCTACAGCGATCTCCTATATAAAATATGATGAATTCACAAGTATGATTATCAAATTTATGGTGTGTGCTCACTACACCACACATTATGGTTTCTTAGCTTGTTTGCCCTAAAGTAACAAAGATTTGCATAGAGTTTAAATGAGTATGGTCTATACAAACTATAGTTAAAATATTATTACAGTTATATGCTTCTCCATATAAACCAGTAAAAAAAAACATATTTCCTTCTTCTTTAGGGCAGTATTTTATTACAATTAAATGAAAAGCTTAGCTCTGCTATTTCTGTGAAAACAAAATCAAGATCAAAAGACTTACATTTCGAGAATTCAACTAGAAATTCATAGTGAGGAATTTAAAAAATAAAAATTTAAAAACTCAAAGTTTAACTAAATATTTGTTTTATGTCTAAAATAAAACCATTGTTTCTCCACGAAAAAAATAAACACCAAAAAAAAGAACTTGTCACATAGCTGATTTCTAGACAATTATGATGAAAAAACTGCAGCTGGATCTTTCTAGTCTTTAAACTGCTATTTGGGGCAACCTAGTATCTTAAAACTCATTTACAGAGCCCCTCCAATAGATACTATTAGCACCATGACAACAGTTCTCCACCTGCCCAACTCAATTTAGGGGTTCCTGTACTTTATAAGTGGTTTTCAACAGGGTTCAAAGTCAGAGAACATTCCAAAGAATAATTATTCTCTTTGAGTTTAAGAAATGTTCCTACATAAGGATGAAAAGGCACAGAATGGGTCTTTAATTTTTTTTCTGAGATTTCTCAAAATGAATCAAACTCAAAGATAATCCTGATTCTGCTTTTAAAAAAATAATTAGGAAATATATTGTGTCCTGAATAATGTACAAATAATTGACATTTGTCACAAAGGTAATTGTTCTCCTCTTACTCTGACCTTTTTAAGCTCTTGCTCCAGTGAAAAGTTAAACCATGCTTGAAATAAAACAAGACAAGACAAAAGAATAAAAAATAAATGCTTCAGAGTGAATATAAATTGAAGGAAAGGTCAAAAATGACTAAGACCGGTATGCTACAATTATTAAGATTTTTTTAAAGGAAGGTAATTTTTTTTCTTGTCTAATTCTGGATTGCATTTGTTTTCCATGAGTATTTAAAGAAAACTTTGTAACCCACCCAACTTGAGACAACAGCAGCAGACACTACATTTTCCAAAGAGAAGTCTAAAATAAGTGAAAATGTGTATTCCTTTCCATTCTCATAAAATTTCAACATTGAAGCTGACATTTAAAAATGACTAGTTTCTGTGTCAAAGGGGTATGTTCAATACAACTTCCTAAACACATTCAAGCACAAAGCACATCTGGGCAGAACACTGGTCTAACGTTAACCTCTTCTAGAGAAATATTAACTGGGGAGAGAAAGTAGATAAAAATCAGGATTCTAATACTAGAGGATTTCTCACAAAATACTTTTTAAAAAAATAATTTCTCTTCAGTGTTAAGACTCCCTGTGTCAAAGTAACTAAGTTGGGCGAGAAACTAATTTTGTATTGCATTTTTCAATCTCTCTAGAATGTGAGAAAATTCTAGTTCTTATTAAGAGGTAATTAATCCTTTGGGCCACTCACTGCTTAGAATACAGCATTGTTTGGCTTATTCCATACCTACACCAGGGTAATTTATCAAAGGTGTCCATAAAGGGAAAGACAAAACAGACCAAGGACATTCTGTCTTTCAAACTCAGTAGCACTTAGAAGATTCCTGAAGCTCCAAGGTCTAACAGATTTAACCAAGACGTTTTACACAATCAGGTAAAGGACAGGCTACTCAACAGATCCCTTATTCAGATAACAAAGAGAATATTTTAGTGACAATGTGAGGAGAAAAGTGGCAAAAATTGATACAGTCCCATTGAACCATGTCTCCTTTTTTACTCTGCAGAGCACAACCTCAAATCTAACAGGGACATTATCTACATTCTTTAGCAAAAATGAAGACAATCATACATATTTAGTTACAAACACACCAAAATAAAACACTCAGAAGAAATAAGCATATCATTTTTTAAGTAAGATAACATATCTGATCTCTCTAAAGACTTAACACAAACACAATAACTATATATTGGTATTCTAGTCTCATAGAAGTAAAGAAATGAAATGGAAAGATTTTGCAGTATTTCTGGGCAATTTATCCTTGATTTCATTTCTAACTTAATATATTAGCATCTAGTAAGTCTAATGTCATTACATAAAAGAGAAAATTTATAAACAAGAGATGGTTATTAATAATCTGGACTGTTCTATTTCACAACCCTAAAAAGGCAAAAGTATTGTCATGTGAACAAAACTAACCTCAGCATATGTTAATCCTATATGTGACCCTTCAATCCATTACCTCATCTAAACTTGTTCAGAAAGGGACATCATAAAGAAGAGACTCAATAATACAAAAGGAAGCAAACTATATTATAGTTTGGACTTGAAATCAGGAAAAATATGATTGTTCTTTCACTTTTCAAAGATCAACTTTAAATAAAGACAAACAGTATTCAGTCATCTTAGACTACAATTCAACTTTTAAAAAGCTGTAAATAAAGAAAGTTTTCAAAAGCACTGTTAAATATTGGAGTGAAAGCATTGCAGGAATTAGTCAGAGCCAGTTTAGACCTTGCCTGTCTTACTATCCAACCATCTGCATCAAATATGCTTCATTAAAACAGAACCATATGGAAAATAAGCTAGCAGTTAACACAGCTTCTGCATGTGCCTCTAATACAGTAGATTTTAAACTTCTAGTGAAACTAACTAAACTACTTCCATGTTGTTGCTGTGTAGAATTTGGCAGCAGTTCCTAGACTTGCTTCATCCCCTACACCATGTCATATCGAGATCTTGCTGGGTTATTGAAGTTAAGTACATATGAAAATAAGTATTTTATCAGTTTTCTTCAGTTATTATCAGCCACTAAAACAAACCCAGGTACATTAAAACAATCAGCTAAGTGTCAACAATCTGATGGCAATTAATACTATATGATAAAAAATGCATCCACTTGTACTTTGCAAATCACATCAACAGTTTTTACATTTGACAATTTATGTCTCCTAACAATGGAAATAAGCTGTTATAATTAGTTTTTTAACATGCCAAAACATTTTCGACCTCAGAAACTCTAGTACAATGATCTATGCAAAGGGTTGACGTAAAATGTTTCATTATTATCACCACCAACAAACAAGTTACAGAACACCATGTCTGGTAATAGTGAAACAAAGACTAAGACAGTTCTGGTCCTCAGTGGCCTTAAAATTTAGTTGGAGAGATTAAAATATGCAAATCAATAAAATATTGAGAATAATGCAAATGGAAAACATTTTTTTCTTTTAATGAGCAACTTCTCACCCCTTTACCTGCCCACGGGATGGTTGTATATCATTAGACTCTTTATTTACTTCACAAGGATGCTCAGCTAAAGCAGCAAGTAGGCTGTGAATCTAGCCAACACTCTGTTAAGCCATGTATTCTGGCACAGGGCTGTAATCATCTCAGGAAAAGGCACCTAGAAGGAAAGAGTTTGCCAACTTTCCAAGCCATGCTATCAGAGGAGGCTACATTTACCCCCAAAAGGGGCTTACCACTACCACCACTACCACCCCCAGTTTATGTATCCATAGTATATACTGCTTTCTGTGACTAATATTTTAGTCCAAGCTATTTCATTTCATCTAAACACTTTTGCTTGTGTCCTGCTACCTGATGTCCTGCTCCCATATCTACTTTCATATAGGAAACTCATAGAAGAGTGATTATTTATAAGACATAAATTACCACATCTTAATACTCTCTTAAAACCCTCAGACTTTCTATCTCATTTAGAATAAAAGCTAGATCTTTATCATGGTTTTGAGGATACTGCTTGATCTAGTCACCAGCTATCTCTCTAATACTATTTTCAACTTCCTTTTTATTCACTCACTTAGCTCTAATCACACCATTGGTATCAATTTCTGTTTGAACAACCAAGCACCTCTCACTTAAAGGCCTTTCTGCACATTTCTCCCTTTACCTTAAAGCTCTTTCCCTAGACATTTGCATGATTTGCTTCCTCACTTCATTCAGGTTTCTGGTCAAATATTTCCATATCAAAGAGGCCTGACAACCTTACACAGAATAGCTGCCCTATTACTCTCAATATTTACTCAATAAGTAGATGAATGAATGCAAGTGACTAGAAAATAAGATCTTTGGTAGCATTTATTCTTGTATGTTTTGTTTCATTTATATTTTTCAGCATCTGTGAGAGTACTTTACATGCAATGAACACTGAACACTTGAAGAACAAACGAATGACCACTGAAGTGACATGCGAAGGAAGAGAAGCCAACACTTTTCTAAAGTTTCAAGTCTGGGTGACTGAGTGCTGGTATCACTGACAAGAGCACAAAAGCCTGAAAGAGAGATTGATTTAGGAAAACAGGTGGCCAACTGTGAATTTGAAGTGACAATGGTACATCCATGTAGAAATATAGAATCAAACAGGAAAAACCAGAGCTCAGTACACAGCTGGGAAAAGTAAATGTGACTTTCTTTCATGTACAGTTAAAAGGCATTAGAACACATTATAATTCTAAGAGAGAATGAAAAGTAAAAACAGCAGAGAAAGGACAAAACTTGGAAACATATGTATTTAGTTTATGACCAGAAAAAGTGGATCCATAAAAAAAAAAGAAAAAAAGGCTAAAGGGAAATAACACTTTCTAAAAACCTGTTGCAAATCTATTTATATATTAAGTACTGTTCTGAACCATTTTTAGTCAACAATATCAACTGCTGTAGAAAGTGAAAAGAAAAAGAGCTGAGAAAAAGACACTGAATGTGGAATTAAGCAATCTATTAATCGTGAAGGCAGTAGATTTCGATAGTTGTCCAGAATCAAATGGAAGCCAGATCCCAATGGACTGAGGAAGAACAGAATATAGACAGAAAACAAGGATTATTATTTTAAGTTTTTTTTTTAAAAGAGAGGGACAGTGAGAGAGACAGAGAAATAGAGAAACAACTTTATTTAACTTTTCATATGGCCTTAGTTGCTCCAACACTTAGTTGCGTACCTGGTGCTGGGGTTTGAACCCGGGTCCTCATGCTTCTCAGATAAGCGCCAAAGCCTCTGAGCCACTGCTCCAGCCCCTATTTTAAGATGTTTTGACAGCAATAAGAATATTTCAAGGGTTAACACAGTTGAGAAAAATGATTTTAAGAAGAAACCTGAATTATCTATGCACAAAGAGTCAAAGATGAAAAATAACTTGCTCAAGTTCTAAAGCCAGAAAGAGGCAAAATGGAAATTAGAACTTGAATCTCCAATACCAGGAGAAAGAAAAGAACATGTTCTCTAAAGGGGATGAGGGAGGAAAATCAGAAGTGGAGATGTTATATCAGGAAAATAGATGGAGCATTTCTTTATTTGAGAAAAAAGGAAAAAGAAGGGGCTGGAGTGGTAGCTCAATGGTTAAGGCACTTGCCTAGCATGCGTGAGGACTCAGGTTCCAACTATACTACCGTATACACAACGAAGTGTCTAAGCAACAAAAGTCACATGAAAAACTAAATAAAATCTAAGTTGATTCTCTTTCTCTCTCTCCCTCTTTACAAAAGAAAAAAAAAAGGCAGGGGGTAGAAAATAGTATGAAATGGTAAAACAATAAACAATATGAGCCACTGCAAAGGAAGAAACAAAGATTAAGGCCTAAATTCCTATGAATAAGATACACAAAGTTCCATTTCAGAGAGAAATATCTAAGTTACATACCTGAACTGCTAACTCAGAGCCAAGAAGTCAAGAGATATTCTCTGTCTCACAGGTTATATTGCACTGAGGAAAAATTACCTCAGAGTACCTGATGAGAAAAATGTTAAGAAGAGAAGGGAATACTGAGAGAAAAATCAAAAAGGGCCAGAGGGGGAAAAATTATGTGGGACTTATTGACTGTGTTCTGTCTCCCAGGAAACAGAATGGCTGTGTCAAAGCAATGGGCAGCATTGGGGTAGCAAAGCAAACACATCTGTAGGCCTAGATTCTGGGCAAAGCTATTGTGAACTTTACCCACCCAGCTTTAGGATGGGAATTTTTTTTTCCCTCCCTTCTGACCTGTTCTAGTTCATAATAAATTTGTTTTATTCTTTCTGAGGTCTGTCTCCCCTCTGGCAAAATTTTCTTTTTGTTTTTGTTTTTGCTTTTTTTCACCTCTTTTGGATGGCAATGGCCTAAGGCTTTGTTCCCTTATCAAAACCTTCTCTAATAAACAGTCTGATAGCTCTACTTTGCATCTGAGTATACAGAATGTGATAAGAACATGGACTTTGGAGTGAGATACACCTTGATTTCAAATCATTATTCCATTCATTCATTCAGTAAATATTTACCGAGCACCTAGCATGTGCTCAACCACCACCGTTGTTGTTCCTAAGGATACAGCTTCAAATAAAATAAAGTCTCTGCTCTCACTGAATGTATACTGATAAGCGGGAAAGGTTATAGTAAGCTCTGCCATGTTTTAGTAGTCTGACCCTAAGTAAGTCACTTTACTTCTGTATGCTTCAATTCCTAAGTTATAAAATGGAAACTATAGAAACTACCTCATTGTATATAAGAGAAATAAATAAATATGTCAAATAATTAGCATAAAAGTTTTAGCTCTCTGAACTTCCACCTCACAAGCAATCTTCCAGTTCTTGGAACACAATATGTATGGGAACACTGCATATGTTCTTTCCTTTGCCTAAAATATTTTATATCTTCCCTACCCCTACTCTAGCCCTTTTAATCTCAGCTCAATCATTAGTTCTTCAAGGAAGATTTACCTAACGAGGTCAATCTGCATTGTATTAGTTCAAAATCACAGATAAAACTACTTTTTATTGAGTTGTTCATTCATCCATTCATATATCTAAGACCCTATGATCGTTTATCTGGATTAATGCAGAAGTCTCCTGCTATGGTCTCAGTGTTTATGTTCCCTCAAAATTCGTTTTTTTAAAATCCTCACCCCTAAGGTGATTATAGCCTTTGGGAGGTGATCAGATCATGGGGGTAAAGCTGCCTCCAACCTCCTGTGAGGTTACAATGAGAAGATGGCTATCTATGAGGAAGCAGGCCTTTACCAGACAAGGGATTTGGCAGTGTCTTGATTTTGGAGCTCCCAGCTTCCAGCAGTGTTTAAAATAAATTCCTATTGTTTATAAGCCACACAGTCTATAGCATTTTGTTACATCAGCCCAAACTAATATATCACCCAACTAGACTTCCTGATACATTCTAAACACAGAAGGAAGTACAACCTTATTTAAATGGAAGCCAGATCATGCTACTCTCTGCTGAGATCCCACCTTCCTCTGGTTTTCTATCTTCTTCAAGATAAAAGCCATAATCCTTAAAATGGCTTAAATAATGTGTGTCCTCATCATTCACATGCAGCCATAATGGCCTCCTAACTACTATCCCTCATATCATATTCATAAATTTACTTTAGGACACTGATTCCCTCTTTCTAAAATGGTCCACTTATGGATATCCACATGATGTTTTTCTTCACTTCTTCCTGGTCTCTACTTATCACCTTGTCTATGAGCCTTTATTGTACTTTATACAATAAAAGAGCAAACCCCACCTCAGTACCTTTTACCTCTTTTATTCTGCCTGATGCTGCTTCATAGCACTCATCATCTTCTGATAGACTATAATTTACTTGCTTTTTGGTTAGTTTTCAATGTCTCTGCTACTATTGCCTTTAGAATATAAACTTAATGAGATCAGGGATTTTGTTTTTTTCACTACAATAACCATATTGACTCAAACAGTACCTGGCACATGCAGACTCTGTATCTAAGATGATAGCTTTTATAAAATAACCCAGACAGATTTCTCAAAAACAATTTTTACAAGCTGGAAAAAAATTTAAAGTTCCAGTTATCTCCTAATAGCTAGGCAAAATCCCAATGTCCTTTAGAATCTCAGTTCAAAGTACAGTTAAGAAGATAGAAGTTTTAAAAATCAAATATTCACATTTACAAACTAGATGAGGAAATAAAACTTGAGGATGAGCAAAATGGGATAAAAGACTAGAAACAGAAAAAGAATACATCCTTTTAACAACTATGAAGCATAGTAACATTTTTATAGGTGGCTTAAACTTACTAACTCTTCTAGTGTTTTACTTGTCCCATTATAGCTCAGATTCTTTGTGAAGTATTCATCATAAATAATTTTCCCCATTTCTTACCTTCTATTGGATTATAAAAGGCATTATCATGTATGGTTTAGATATGTGGTATCCCCCAAAAGCTCATGTGTGAAACAATGCAAGAAACTTCAGAGGTGAAATGATTGGGTTAGGAGAGCCTAAACCTATTCAGTACATTAATCCACTGATAAGAATTAACTGGGTGGTAGCTGCAGACAGGTAGGATATGGCTGGAAGAGATAGATCTCTAGGGTCAAGCCTTTGGGGTATATATTTTGTCCCTGGTGAATGGAATGCTCTCTCTGCTTTCCAACTGCCATGTCCAGAGCTGTTTCCACCACAGTGCTCTGTTTCATCATGCCCAGAGCAATGGAGTTAGTCATCTATGGACTGAGACCTCTGAAACTGTGAATGCCAAATAAACTTTTCCTCCTCTAAAATTATTCTTGTCAGGTCGTTTGGTCATGGCAGCAAAAAAAAAAAAAAAAAAAAAAAAAAAAAAAAAAAAAAAAAAAAAAAGAAAAGAAAAGAAAAAAAGACAAAAAAGAAAGAAAGAAAAGAAAAGACTGACTAAAATAGTCCTCATTTTGACTAAAGATCTCATCCAGTTAGATATAACCAAACCTTTCCCATATTCTGGGAGTCACTAATTCTCCATAGAAAATAAGGTGTGCAATCATAAAGAGGAGGGAAAGTAAAACCATATTATATTTAAAAACTAGGAAACGGTGTTGTTTGGGAATTTTTCCCAAAAGTCCCCCTAGAAAACCAATCACCACCAAGTCTTGATACTTTTCCCAAATTCAGCTGGAATTAATTTCATATTTTCAGGTCACTTCTTTAACTCCTCACCCCTCTACTCCTACAAACTCAAAAACTTGATGGATAGATGTGAATAGCAATTTTTAATTAGCATTACTTCATTTATGGGCCTCACCTAGTGAAATAGGAACAATGAAAAGAGGACCATTTTAAAACAGCCCAAAACTCTGGTTCTTAATTCAAAGGCACATGCCAAATTATAGTCAAAAGTAGATTTGTGGGGCTGGAGTGGTGGCTCAGCTGTTATAGCACTTGCTTAGCATGCACAAGGACGCGGATACGAGCTCCAGCACTATGTGCACAATGAATTTTTGGAGCAATGAAAACCACATGGAAAACTAAATAAAATTCATTCTCTCTCTCTCACTATCCCTTTCTCTCTTTAAAAAAAAACTGGTTTGTGAACTTGCCTCTCAAAGTCAAAGGATTCAAAAGCAATTTGTGAATGATATTGAAATAATGTACAGATTAGCTGTTCACATACTATTCTTTTTTCAAGAAAGAGGGACAGTGAGAGAGAGAGAGAAAGACAAAATCAATTTTATTTAGTTTTTCATGTGGCTTTTGTTGCTCAGACACTCCGTTGTGAATGTGGTGCTAGAGTTTGAACCCTGTACTCGAGTATGTCAGGTGAGCATCGTAATTGCTGGGTCACCACTCCAGCCCCTATACTGTTACTCTTAAGAGGTATTTTTGTTTAGTTTTGCTTTTTGGTGATGAATATTGAATCTAGGAACTTCATGCATGTACATTCCACTGTCAACCTACACTCTTAAGAGTTTGAAATTTAAAACAAATTACTTTAAAAGGTTAGTTTTCAATATCAGAATTATTTTAGATATATTCAGTGGTACATACTGCCTTAATCAGAAATCCGGTTTTACATTTGTTGTACTGTTAAGATTTCAGGTTTTTACCAAATTATTTTGTAGAATAGTAGGGGTCTCAGTCTTTGTGATGATTTAAATTATCAGAGGAATTTATTTAAATCTCTAAGCATGTAGAGATTCCAGTTCAACAGATTGAAAAGGAATATCAAGTGCCCCAATCCAGTTAGCTATGCAGTTATTTAATACAGTTGGTGATGCTTAAATCATAGTTGCAGAAATGCTCATGTAGAAAGCCCCAGTAGTAAATATTTTCTAATAATTCTTAACAAAGTTGGACTAATCACAACTTTTAGACTAGCAGTATTAATTTTACATGAAATGACTAAAAGAAATGATATTTTGCCCTTTTTATCCACCCTGAAAACATTAACAATATTAATAACAGGCTTTTCATTAATAAATCACAGCCATTCAAATTTTTCCATTTTATTCACTCTTCTTCCCTTTCTTTCCCATTCTCCTGCTTTTCGAAGAAAAAGGTCCTTCAAATGAACACTAATTATACCAAATATAAAATGTACCATTCAATAATAAATATTATGAATGCATGATGTATGCACAGATGAACTCTAGAACTTGTGGTCTATTAAAAGACCTTACAGAGTCCACTAAAACCTTATAGTGTCCACCAGGTTTGGAACATACTCTATAAAAATGCAATCGACTTTCAATCACAACCACTAGATCATCCTTTTGTCCCTTTTATTTATATTTGGATCACTTATATATTACCCCTATATAATATGAGCTATCTGATTTAATTATTTTATACCTCTTTTCCTTCTTTGTTTTGATTTCATTCTTGCTATGTGCTATTTAACCCATCCCTTAACCTCAAAAGTCCTGAGAAGGTCACCTTTTTTAATCAAATTAATAAGTTTGTGATACCTATTCCCTATTTGGAATAAGCTATCAAATAATTGAGTAATATGAGCAGGATGGGGAATGTTGAACTTGTGTAACAGTAATAGAATATTATGAAAAGGATAAAGTACAATTTATAAGCCACTAAATGTCCCTTTCATTTCATTATGATTAATGTTCAATAGCAAACTAAAATTTAAAAGCTCCCAATCATATACAGGATAGTTCAAATTCCTTAATATGACACAAGGTCCTTCAGGACTTTAAACGCATATCATTCTAGCTTTTTGCCTATCACTTTCCCAAAAAATGTAATAATGGTTTACTAATGTATTTAATGTTTTCCACTTTCCAGGAACTACTGCCAGGCAATTTGTATAGTAACATTACAATAAATAATATTAGTTATATTTTAAAGGACAAAAACATTCAGCTTTTTACCCACAATGAAAAATACTATAAGATGAAATCAAGCTTTGAATTCTAGGGCTGAGGATATAGCACAGGGGTACAGTACTTAACTACCATGTACAAGGCCCTGGGTTCCATCTGTAGCACCACCAAATTTTGTTTAATTCAAACTCTAGGCTGACTTGCTCCAAGCTGCATGTTCTTACTCATTATATTTTGTACATCTTCTTCAATCCCTCATTCCAACTATAATAAATTAAATTATGCCTTCACACATGCCATGCTTTTCAACATCTTTGTATTTTGCTCATGTTTTTCTTGCTTCTGGAAATGACCTTTTTTAACTTCATCCCCCAAGACTGATTCAACATTCAAAAATAGTTATTAAAGTGCTTATTATATGCCTGTTATTATTCTAGATACAAGAGATAGACTAGTGAGCAAGGTAAAGATGTGGGCTTTTTAGGATTTACTTCCTTTGAAATCCTATTCTTTTATCAAGATCTGACTCAAAGTCACTGCTTTGATGAAAATTTAATTTATATCTCTTTTTATTGCAGTATATCACATTGTACTATAATTGTTTATTTATCTCACCCTCTGGAACATTAAACTCTTTGGCATAAAGAACCTTTCCTATTGAGATTTGAATTCCCAACCCTCAGGATAATATCTCGTTCATAGGCAAGTGCTCAATAAATGTTTTGTAAGCAATAGAAAACTACATTAAATATTTGTCGATATACCATATCTATAGTCCACATAAATTAAGCATTAAAAATACTTGAGATAAAAATAACAATTATAAAATTAGTCACAGAAAAATTGGCAATCACAAATACTTAAAGGTATATTTACATTTTACCTAGGTACTTTTAAGAGTTCAGGTTTTTATTAGATGTTACATTTAATACTAGATAGTAGCACTCTAACCTGGATATTTAACCGATTGCCAAAATGTACAACTATTATACGGCTTCATAGTCCAGTATATAAGACAGACAACAGCATTCGCCACAGCTGAAACTTAATGTTATTATTGAGAGCTTAAGTGCTCTTGCATTAGCAAAAAAAATAACTAATGATTAAAAATGAAGAAAATAAATACCAATGATTATACAGGGTACATACAATTTGTGTATGTATATTTACTTCTATTAAATCACATGATTTTAAATGTAATCAAATTTGAATTTTTTATGAAGTAGGTTATGGTTTTAAAAACTGAAAAGTTGGCCTTAGAATGTCTTTTATACTTATTTTTAATTGCTTGCATATATATATATATATTACAAATTCCATATTATCATTAAATTGTTTTCACATAAACATATAAAACACCAATTCACAAGTGAACAGCCAAAGCGTGAAATCTGTATGCATATTTCCGTTTACTAATATAAACTACATAATAATATAATCTATTAGTTATAGAATCATAGAATTTGAGATCTAGAAGAGCCAATAACTGCTATCAAATCACCAGAAGCTAGGAAGAAGCAATGAAGTTTTCAAAGGGAGAATGGCCCTGCCAACTCCTTGATGTTTGAACTTTTAGTCTCCAGAGTGTGGGACAATAGATTTCTGTTGTTTTAAATCACTCATTAAGGTACTTTGCTATAGAAGCCCTAGGTAACTAATATATCTACCCAAAGGCTTGAGCAAAAGTATTTCAAGAAACAAAATGGCTGGGGGTGTAGCTCAATTAGTGGAGTTCTTGCCTAAGAAGGCCCTGGGTTTCATGCCTAGCACCACCACCCTCACCAACACACACACACATCCGCGCGCACACACACATACACATGCACGTGCACACATACACACACACAAAACAAGTTTTCTTCTCCTTTTTCTATCTCTTCTTTCAGCTTTCTTTCTCCCATCTCTTTCTTTCCTGATGGATTCTGATCTGTTTATAAACATGACTATGTTCTCTCTATCCTAAAAAAAATCTCTCAATGGTCTCTCTCCATTATGAAGCTGCACTAGTCACTAATCACTTGCTTTTTTTTTTTTTAGGGCTGAGGACAGACTGGGGGCCTTGCGCATGCTAGGCAAGCGCTCTGCCCCTGAGCTAAATCCCCAACCCCATCACTTGCTTTTTCAGCTACCAATCATTAGAATATATTCCATCCCTGTCACTATTTCCCCATATCATCTTCATTCCACAATCCTCATCCTCTAGCTTTGCACCTTGGCAACAACTCTCATTGACAAATCCTCATTCTTCCAAAATTCTCAGGAATATTTGATACTGCCGTATCTACAGCAATTATTGTTGGTCATTCCCTTCTTATTAAAATTCTCTCCTCTTGATTTCCATGACATAAAAAAACTTATTTATTTTTCTTCAAGTAATTCTCCACTATTCCTTCTCTGCTTCATGATCATACCCCTTTACCATTGTTCAAATTTTCAATCTTAGGTTGTTCTCTCTGTTGTTCTCCCTCTCTCTCCTCCTTCCTTTCCTATCTCTCTATTAGGAGATATTCAACTTATTAGGTGAATTTTTTTGGCAGTAATGGGAATAAAACCCAGGGTCTACAGATGTTAGGCAAGTGCTCTACCACTGAGCTATTCCCCCCAACCTTAATTACATGGTTTTAACTATCACTCCTTTGCAGATAACTCTCAAATCTATATCTCCACTCAATCACACTTTCATACAGTGCAATTTTGTGATTATAAACATAGCACAAGTCACCTACTAACTCTTCAACTTTTAACAACTGCTAGTTTATATCTTAAAAGTCTCCAAAGGCCTAATTGTTAAAAGTTTAGTCTTCAAATTGGCATGTAGTAGAAATTTTAAGAGGCAGGGCCTACTAAGAGGTCTTCCCGTCACTGGGAATGTACTCTCATAAGGAATGGTAGGACACCAGTCCTTTTCCCTTTCTATCTCATATCTCAGCCATTAGGTGAAGAAATTTTTGTACCATCATTTGCTCCACTTCACATTTGCATTTGGGTGTGTCTCACCACACACCCAAATGCAATGGGACCAACCATCCCTGGAGTGACGATTCCAAAACCTTTCTCGTTATATGTTGATTTATCTCAAGTATTTGTTGCAGTTATGGAAAGCGGATTCACAGAGCAAGGCATTTATCTCTCTAAATTTCAGTTTCCTTACTTATAAAATAGGGTCACCAATAATAACAACTACTTCACTGGGTTGTTGGAAGATTTAAATGAGAAAATGCATTCTGGGCAGTGAATAATTTTGTGTCTCTTTCAAAAGAAGCCTTCAGTAAATGTCACTTTGCTGTGGTGTCTGATGTCTCCATATAATGGTCCATTGAGCATCTTAAATTAAATATATGCGAAATCATCTCACTTTACTCTGTCTCCAAACTATGATTGAATCAGAATCCTAACCTTCCTCATGAACCAAGAACAGAATGTGTTCAAGGCTGTGAACTCACTAAAGAATGTAACAGCCTTAAAATTTCTCTCCTGATCTATTTTAAAACACAAAATAAAATTAAAATTTTCTACCCAGTCAGTATATATTTGCCCATATCACCACACCCACCTCCACTAGATTGTAAACTCCATGGCAGCAGAGTCATTTTAAATACCTTGTAGTACCTAAAAGAGAATTTCATGTAAGTATTCAAAGAATATCTGTTTATATAAATTAAGACTAAAATTCTTAGAAGTACCTAGGTTCACAAGTGAGGTTTAAAGGCCAACTAGTCTAGTCTATCACCACAGTAATCTCTATCATCATCAAAATAATTAAGAAAATCAATGAATATTGATTGAAATTAAGGACCCACCAGCACTCTCCCACAGAAACAATAATAGGCTTACTATGTGACAGGCACTGTTCTCAGCACTTAATATATTAAAATATTCAGCCTGCAAACTCTATAATTTGGGCAAATTATTTAACCTCTTTGTGCTTTTTTCCTCATCAGTGAAACTGGGGGGGAGTAGTTACAATGATAACTACCTAAAAGAACTATTTTAAGTTTTACGTAGGACAATTCACATAAAGTGATTAGTACGGTGCCCGGCACATAGTATATGTTCAGTATATGTTGGTTTTTATTATTCTTATAAAAGTATAATTTTGTGTAAGAGTGGGAAAATTCTTGTTCTTATCTTCTTCATTGGTACAAAAAAATGAATAAGCCTACAAAATGAATGAAGTTGATTTATGAAATAAACATATTGATATAAAGGAAGTATTCAGTGAGTTTAACAAGAAGAGATAAATCAAGTGTAGGCCTTTTGGCAATATGTATATGTGTTTGAGTATGTGAGTTTGTGTGAGTGTATATACATACATTATACAGATACATATAAATAAAAAATAAATAATAAACTATAACATTGACTTGTAAATAAAATTTAACATAGCAAGTAAAGAGTATATAGAAATAAGTTTAACATTTTTAATATACTAATTTGAAATTATGATAATTTTAAAAATTAAAATGAACAAACACTGAACATAACTAACATTTTTATAGAAAAAGTTTCAAAATTGGGGGATATTTACCTCTTTTCATTTATTTTGCTGGGCACACAGATTGCAGCATCCTGAGATGGAAGCATATAAAAATGTTTGCAGTTTCTTTCCTAGAAAGAGAATGGAACTAGGTATATGCAGAATTGCACATATAAGCAGCTTTTTAAAAACCTCGTCAACACTCTTTATGGATCCTTTATTTTGAAGAATATTAGAATAGAATAAATTCTTAATTTTTTCTTAGGACCATATAAATGATGTATCGGACTATGGAAAGGATCGGGTCTACTAGGACCAGGACTGATCTAGCTTCCGTCTCTGCTCTTTAAGGCTAATCCTTCTATAATTTCAGTGAAAAAGAAGGGTCAAATGGGCAGATTTTTCCTTCCTTTCGTGGAAAACAAAGAGAAGTCCACGATCAGGAATTCTTAAGCAACTTGTATAATCTATGAGTCTAGATTCCTCTTTGTTACCAATACTTTCTTCCTCTACTGCTTTACAAATCCACAGAGATAACCATAGAATAACCTTACCCTTATAAGACTAGTACAGAGGGAAATGTACTTGAATGACAAAAAACATATTGTTATGCTCCCCTAGTTGCTAGCCAAAAGATGTCCACTTTTTCCATCAGTTTAGTAGAAAAGAAAACTTACAGAATCTAAATCTCCCCAGGAGATTGATAGGAAGAATAAAATTAAATATCTCGCAGCTGAATGATCAGCAGAAAAAAAAATATGGACAATATTACTGCTATTTATCATAGTAATTATGTTACTCTTCCCATTTCTATTTGTTAAAATTTAAAGGGAATATAATCTAGAGATATAAAAACAGATAAACAGAGAGCCTTGATTACAATCACTCCAAACACAATTCAACCTTTTTTATTTAAGTTTGTGTTTCTGTCCTCTATTTCAAGTAGAATCTCATGCATTCATTTTTCTTGTTAATTTTAACAATAAATAGCTAATGTGTAATGGCATTTATCAGCTGTTCACTAAAACAAAGGAATTCTATCAAGTCTGACATATATGATTTCACTCAATTAGTGAAATGTATATAATACTCAGTTTTACAATAAAGATCACAGATAGGCAAATTCTTTTGTAATTCCTCTAAAGAATACTACATAGGCCATCCAACAGATCTGAATGAATAATAAATCACACATAGCCAACAGTACCAAAAATGACTTTAATTCTTTATCTCCTAAGGTATAGCTACTTCTTTTCTGGAACAGTTCATCTTGAAAGTTCTATTCCATAAGTTTTATTTACAAACTGTTTATGGTATCATTCCCTATATTAAAAAATGGATTTTTCACAACTGGAATCTTCACAACAGAGTGTATAGTTGTCTTTTCACAGCAAGACTGTCCCAGTAATTCCGTCACTATGTAATTTCAGTTAAAGCTTCTAACCACAGACTATAATTAAGTTTAACAGTCAAGACCTTGCTACACCTCTCTAGAAAGTGTAAATACAATTTGGCGTACAACTGGTTTGTCTGAAGTGTCTGAATTCTCCTTCATTCACACAGTTGAACTGTCCACGGCACACTTTACGTTCCACGCATAGGCACCAAGCATGAAGGAAATAGGAAGCATTATGCTAACATGACTATAGTATTGATGAATAAAAAAACATAACCCCAAGGCTAAGCTGCCAAATAAGTAGTGAATTAATTATTGTAAAGTACTTCGATATTACAAAGGTGTGTTGAAAGGTGTCTGCTCATGTTTCAAATTAAACGCACTGCTGGTCAGCATTAGCACCTCAGCTTTGAACACCAGCCATTTGCCTATAACACTTCAGGGGCTAGGAAAAACGGATTTGCCGTTCACACTGGAATAATTAGAACATGTCAGGAAGAATTAATTTCCTCATTTTTCAAAAGGATACACAGAAATTACCATGTTATTATATGACAGGGTCCCTTGGAGAATTATATTAAATTTAATTTCTAGCGCAGCCCACACAACAAATTAAAGTCATAAATAAGATGGAAAGAAACGGGACACAGAGCATATGTTTATGGCAATGAGTGAAGCCAAGGGACCAGAAACAACTATCTTCATTTCATTTTATTTAAATCAGCCAGACACTGTGTATCTGAATGACAGCACTTGTTAATGGTGCTGAGATTATAGGCGCCTCAATTTTAGAAAACAGAAGCAGTCAGTATCTAAAATACTACATTTCCTACAATGTAAAAATTAGTATAAATTTACTCCTCTTTCAAGTCCATTTCTTTTTGCCTTGCAGCAAGCTTAACAAGGATAAACTTATCTTTAATAATATTGTTTCTCTATTTGTCCTATCTTTGGATAATTTTCTTGGGCTAAAAAAAAATGAAAGGTAAAACAGAAGAGTCCCCAGGACAAAATTTTCAATTTGTCCAGCATATAAGCCTCCTGCTCCACCCTGTAAACACATCTACTCATTTAAATCTGAGAGATGATTTTCTCCAAATAAAATTTTGTTTTCCTTATTAAAAGAAAACTTTTTTATACTGCTCATGAAATTGGAGTGAAACTGCAAAGGATATTATTCAGCCACCCTAAAAGCATTGGACTTTTAAGCAATTCATTAAGTATGTGTGTGGAACAAAAGTCTGGAGCCCACTATAAATAAAGCCACCACTCAAGTCCAAGGACCCTTCTGTTGCCCTCTGTGCCTGCTTAAGAATCTCTCCTCGGAATCCCTCCTTCCCTTTCTACCTGAGGCAGGCATGGGCATTCAAGGAAGTATTCTCACTATGATCACCTCATCCACTTTGAAATCAACCCAGTCCCAGCATAAACACACTAATAAAACTTTAATAAATGTATTATAAAGTATTAATGACATTTCTCCTTGCACATGTGTATACTTTCTTTTGTTATTCAAGTTATGGGTAAAATAATCAGACTAGAAGCAAGTTTATATAACACCCTTAATTTTTTCCTCTATAGTATTTTTTAAAAAAGATTCAAGGTCTCCTATAGAAATCAATGCTCTTGCATTAAGAAGTCAGTGTTCTCTCCAACATTTAAGGCTGGCATTTTTTTCTTTACATTTTCACATTTTATTAGGTAGTTTTTCTGCAATTAGCATGCATTACTTTTATAAATCAGAAACAACAAAACTTTTTAAGTTATTTTCCAAATACAGGCATATCTCAGAGACTTTGTGGATTTTATTCTGGATCATGGCAATAAGGGAAGTCACGTGAATTTTTTTTTTTTTTTTTGGTTTTCCAGTACATAAAAATTTATGATTGTTAAGTGAGCAATAGAACTTATGTCTTTTTTTTTTAATTCAATAGACATGGCCTTACAATTAGAAGGGGTTCATCATCATGCAATCAAGAACAGCAGAGCAGAGTAATGACAGAACAAGCCAATACTGGTGCCAGACCATGGTTTCCCCACTTTGGGTTCCCCATGGTTCCATGTTTCACTTTACTTAAGCCCCAAGTTAATTGGACTTCTCGTGGAAGTTGGAGGTTTCCCTCGTATTAGATTCACCCATTCTTCCTCCCTTTGGTCCCCTTGATGTCCTTCCTAATCCCTTCCCCCCACCCACCCACGTCCCTACATCCCCCAGGAATCTTAGCACAGTTCCCCATGATAATGTATGAATTCATATATGTTGAGTTAATTGTTAGGTTAAAGGCTGGCATTTTAGACCTATCAGTAGTAACCCACTTTAATTAGCAATTATCAAAACAATTTATGTTGTGTTATTATCCATTCAGTCTCTTTTTCTTTTCTTCTTTTTTTTAAACAGGATTAAACTCAGGTATGCTCTACCACTGAGCTAAATCCTGAGTACTCATTTTTAATTTACTTTTATTTATTTTTTTTTTAGGGAGAGAGATACAGTGAGAGAGAAAGAGAAAGAGAAAATCAATTTTTATTTAGTTTTTCATGTGGCTTTCGTTGCTCTGACATTTGATTGTGTACATGGTGCTGGGGGTTGAACTTGCACCCTTCTGCATGCCAGGCAGGTGCCGTAACAACTCAGCCACCACTCCAGCACCCCCAGTATTCTTTATTTTTTATTTTGAGATAGGATCTTGCTAAGATGTGGAGTCTGGCTTCAAATTGCCATCCTCCTGCCTCAGCCTCCTGAGTAGCTGGGATTACAGGTGCGCACCAGCATGCCCAACTTCAGCTTCCTAAGAATGCATAATTACATTGTATTTTAATGTGAAATCTGTTTAGTGTATAACAATTATAAAAATTCAAAGGGGTGATGCTTATAAAATGATTTAAAATTACTAAAGTAAAAGCAATTTCAAAAATGCCATAAAAGAAAATCATCATGTATAGCTAACTTTTTCCCCTTTTAGCATAAATTTAATCTCCAGGTGTTCACATAAAATTCTAAATTATAAATGTTAAGATTACTCAGTGCTAGAAACATGCTGGTGTTTTATCATGCTTAATAACTGAAGACATTCTTAAGGTGAAAAAGGAGTTTGTACACTTTTACGCTTTAAGAAATGACGGTCTTGAAACTGAGCACTCCCTTGGGTGCAACAAACTTTAAATAATTTGTGAATCAATTAACTGGTGACTCTCTTCATAACACAGATTTCACACTCCCAGGTCACTGCATTATCAGCCTGATAAGAATCATAACATTTTGGAGAAAAGTTCATAATTGAAATCATTAATTAATTTAACAGGACTTTTAGTTATGCATTACATTAAACAGCTGTAAAGGAGCAGAGATTAATTAGTTGTTTCTCTGACAATTTTCATTGCTGCTATGACTTGGTGGAAAACTTTCTGACTTGGAAAGCACATCATGTTTTCCGTAATCTGGTGGTGACCTATCCAGGCATTTCAAAGTGAAGGAGTGATAATTTCACTAAAATGAAATTTGGAGCTTCTGGGGTGATTCTCTGGTAGAAAACAAAATTGTACTGACAAATATGGTAAAACTTGACTTCCTCTTTATGTAAAATTGAAACCTAAACCTGGAATAAAGTTTTAAATAAATATCATAAGTATTTCATAAAAACAACAAAGAAATCAAAGTTATAGTCAGCTGACACTTTCCTGAAGCTATTGAGATGATATGAATTTACATATTTTTCATATTCATTTTTCCCTTAAAAAAGAAATAAAAATAAAAATTGCTAATTGCAAGTATTTATTTTATAGTCCAGTGCCTAGAATTTAGAACATTTTGACTATCTACCAATTATCTAGCAAATTAATTGCAAATTAACTAGCAAATTTCAAAGCAACTCAAAAAGGACTACTTCAAAGAAAAGTGATTAGCAACTTTTGCAGTACAACATTCCAGAGTCCTTTCATATCATATCATACTCTGTACAACTTCATTTTAATAGTTTAATATCTCATTTGCTCTAACAAAGGCTCTAAATTGTATGTCGTGGCGAATTAATAAAACAGGTAATTGCCAAGAAAAATACATATCCTAACCAAATTAATTAGTTGAAATTAAACATCTTCTGGGTTCATATCAGAAAATAGTCAACTGCATCACCAAAATTTCAGCCTAATCTTTTCTCCCATTCCCTCTGTCCCATATATTAAACTTCTTACAATTCCCAAAGCAGACCACTTAATGTGTAAATGCTTTTATAATACTATACCCTTAATTTCAATATTCTATCTCCATGTCCTCTCCAGGTATATCTCTCCTACTCCTATAGAAAGTAGCTCAAAAATTAACCTCCTCAAAGAAGGTTTCTCCCAATTCTTCCTGGCAAATTTCAAATTTCTATGAACTTAATTTGTATCTTGATTCAAAAAGTAATATGCTATTGTAAGTTCTCTCTTTATTAGAGTTTTAAGCAACTTAAACCTGGATTTAGTGTGCTTTTAACTTTCAAATGTGAAACACATCTATCTGGAACACAATACGCCCTCCGTAGATGTCTGTTCATTGAAAATAAAAAGAATAAATGAATGAACAGGTACATATTTATTTCCAAACTTTACCTTAACAGTATTTATTTAGAACCTGTTATATAGTTCTAGGTGCTTGACAAAATCTCTGCAAAGTTTTTTAGTTAAAAATGATGGTGGGGGTGTAGTGGCATGCAAGTGTAGCTGCAGCAACTCGGGAGGAGGAGGCAGGAGTAGCACTTGAGCCCTTGAGTTACAGGCCAGCCTGGGAGAATTAGAGAGACCTCATCTCAAGAAAACAAACAAAAATAATAACCCTGTACATTTTTTAAAACATTTAGCCTTGTCTATGTTTTTTAGAATTTTGTTTAAAGCTAGTAATTATTAACTAATGAAACTGGAGTGTGACAGCAAGAAGAAAACATAAAAAAGTAAGTTATTTTAGGACACTTTTACCAAAACCCCTTTACCATCAAAAGATCTATTTCCTAGGAAATCAAATTAAATGAACAAACTAAAAATAATCTGTTCTACCAAGACTTCCTTACCTACTAGGTCAGAAGAGTAGATCATTTTCTTTTCTCAGATAGCAAGTTATAAAACTACACTTATTACAGTATTATTTAACTCTTCAGATGTACTATTTCCAAAAATTCACTTTGGAGGGCTAGAGCGGTGGCTCTGTGGTTATGACGCTTGCCTGGCATGTACGAGGACACAGGTTTGAACCCCAGCACCACATACATTACAAGGTGTCAGAGCAATGAAATCCACAAGAAAAACTAAATAAAAATTGATTCTCTCTTTCTCTCTCTGTCCTCTTTCTTTAAAAAACAGAAAAAATAAATTTAAAAAATTCATTTTGGAAGTAAGGCAAGTGGCAACTGTTCTTGACCTATCATTAACATTTCCCTATTTATATTTTTATATTTTTTATTTCTCACTTCATCCAACCAAAATGGCAATAATAAGTTTGCATCTTCCTAAAGCATTGTACTTTACATGAGATTCAGTGGCAGCTTTGCTCTTTTAAAAGCATTGTTTCCTGACTCCATATAGTCATCTAAATGCAATCATCACTTCATGGAGTTCTTGTAGGAATTCAATGAAATAACACATGTAGGTATTGAATAAATGTTAGTTCCCTTTCCTCTATCTTACCCTAAAAATATGTACAACCCAGAAAAACACATCCTAAAGCAGGTTGTTATTGTAAAATCATTCTGACATCATATGCATGATTGACTTCTACTCTGCAGACATTTGAGGAAACATATAATAACAAGTTAAAAAGTGAAGAATGTATCTCTGTTAGAAGTAGTTCAATGAACAAACACTGAAATTAAGAGTGATGAAGAGTGGGGTGAAGTCTACATAAATGGATTACAGATTGCTATAAATGTGCTGACTTTCTCTAAGTCAATTCCACCTTGTGACCAAGAAGGCTGATGCTGGTTAGATCTGAAGCCAAAAGTCATAGAAGAGAACAATGAAAGTTAACATCCATACAGTAATCATAATTTTTTGCAGCATTTGCCCATCATAAAAAATTAATTTATTTAAGTCACCTAATAACTACTAGAATGTGAAGTGCAATATGGAAATGATATCTTGATAGTATTGCATGATTGTAAGACCCAGAATAATCCTGAATCAAGAATAGACTCCATATCTAAAAATGTACAGACTTAGATTCTATCTACAGATACACATTTAAATACATAAACAAGGAAACACCAGAGTAACATTAGTTCGTTATTTTAGACTCAATAAATAAGGAAAACTGTAATTTATATGGTCTACCAACTCTGCAAATCTTTTCTCAACTAATAGTGACAATTGTTCTCCTTCATCTCCCCTCTTAAATATATATTTGCTTTCTTTCTTGTTCTGCGAATCACTTGTCATACCAACATACTTCAAATTTGCCCTTCATTGTTGCAGTCAAGTGTCTGTGGGTATTTTACAACCTTATTCATAAACCAAAACTGTCTATCCACAGAACTATTGGGGGGCTTCATCAACATATTTCAATCACGTGCCTATTATTAATCATATTCTTATTACACACTCTACCATCTCTGAAAGTACTCCTTCTCATCCTTCTCTAGCCTTCAAAGCGTGTTTTTTAAGGGTACATTTAATCTAAGTTCATACTATTCCACCTTATCTGAGCAGCCTTGAGATGGCTGGTTTTAGAAATCTGACCTCAAGTTCAGTGAGGTTTAAATCCAGTACATCTGACTGCTTTCAATTCTCTTCTGAGGTAGTATCACATATAACTACATATTGAATAAGTCCATTTCCTAGCATAAAAGTGTGCCTATAAAGCTTTATTTATAGTGTGATCAATGCCAATTTTAGCGTGGAATCTGTTTTTTTCTAAGTCATACAATAACCATAGAAACAAATCTTAAAATACAATGTAGAAGGCAACATTTCAACATTTTCAAGAATCAGTACAATATTTCTTTCCAAAACTGTGTATTTGGGACAGAGGAGAAAGACAAAGATGCAATAAGGCAGAACGGACATTGTTTTTCTAGATAATCCTTTTTATTTTTATTTTATTTGTTGATTTTTTAAAGAGAGAGGGACAGTGAGAAAGAGAGAATCAGTTCTGTTTAGTTTTTCATGTGACTTTCATTGCTCCGACACTTCATTGTATACATGGTGCTGGGGTTCCTACCTATGTCCTCATGCACACTAGGCAAGCACACAGCTGAGCCACACCTCCAGGCCCTAGATAATTCTTTTTAAAATAAGCAAAGCAAGGCCCTTTTCACTTTACCTAGAAGATTAAAGAATCATCTTTCTACTAAAAGAATAATGATTGTAATGGAGATTGTAAAGACTGAAGGTAAGAATGCAAAATTTAAAAAAAGGAACAGAGAGGAAGAAAAGGGAAAAGAAAGAAGAGAGGAGAAAAGAGGAAATAAAAAGGAAAGGAAAGAGAGAAGAGAGACATAGAAACTGACTACTATTAAATTTAGGAAAGTTCCAGGGATTGGAGAGAGGGGCGGGAAGGAAAGAAAGCCAACTGCACCTATTTTTTTTTTCATATTTTCTTATTTCACAGACTGGAAAAATGAGGTAAGTGAATTACTTTCATGAATACTTATTCTTACTTGATTTAATTAGTTTCATGGCTCCCATAATCCTACACCTTGGTTAAGAATTTTGGTGGTCACATTTCTTCACAGTTAAAGTAATCCCAAACAATTTCTCCAATGTATTATACACATAAACAAGTTTGTCTTTAAAACCAGGTTTGATGGTCATTTTTTCCTATTTCTGTTCTACAAACATAGTTATTATGGAAAATTCCACTCTTCATTCATGTTTGAGTTCCTACGATTTACTAAAATATCCTGGCCTGTAAAATAAGATGTAATTCCATGTATATCCAATTCTTCTTTCCATAAAAAGAAAACTTAGAAGATTTATATACAGCAGTAAGTTTTCCTATCCAGGGCTCCTAAGGTTTTCTATTTCTTTCTTCTGTATACCCTACTTTCCTTTTTCTTTGTTGAGAGAAAATTATTTTATCAAGAAGTTTCAGTTTACATTGTTATGCAAAAATCATTCCTTTCCTTTGTGGCATATACTCTTCAAAAAGCTCAATATTTTTAAAGACAAATTTAAGGAATTATTGGGATTGAAGAATAGAGTATGATGACTGATAAAAATAATTCTGAAATTGAATTCTGGCTCTGCCTTTTATCATGCTATTCTTGAGAAAGTTGGTATACTACTCTGAACCTCAGTTGTAAAAATGAGTATAATATCTTTTTTTTTTTCTTTTTGGTACCAGGGATTGAACCGAGGGGGTGCTTAACCACTGAGCAACATCGGCACCCAGGTTGTTTTTGTTTTGTTTTGTTTGTTGTTGTTGCTTTTGTTTTCATGACAGGGTCTTGCTAAGTTGCTCAGCACCTTGCTAAATTGCTGAGGCTGGATTTGAACTTGTGATCCTCCAGCCTCAGCCTCCTGAACTTCTGGGATTACAGGTGTGTGCCACTGCATCCAGCTATAATAATAGTTTCTACTTCACATTGTAATTATTTGAATTAAATAAGAAAAATTTCTATCTATCTAATTTAGCACAACACATGGTATAATTAAGCACTAAATACATGGTGCTACTAACAGATTATGAGCTACTAGTAGAGTACAAAATTTATCTTTCTAATGATTTTATCAAAACAGATCATGTAATTAACATCCTGTAGAGGAGTCTTAGTTCTTAGAAAACAATGGTAGGCCAAACAACACAAAGTTCGGTACTTAAAAAAATAAAATTGCATACTTTAATACAATATTTTTTAAATCATGGGTTGAATCAGTGCTAAAAATATATTTTTCTGAAGCAATTGACATTTTTCTATTTAAAAAGAGGAGAGAAGAAGAGAAGTGAAGAAAGGAGAAGCAAGGTTAGATAAGAAAAAAATACACTGCACATATTAAAAATAAATGCTGTTAGGGCTAGAGCAATAGCTCAGTGGTCACAGTGCTTGCCTGGCATGTGCGAGGACCTGGGTTTGAACCCCAGCACCACATGCACAAGGAAGTGTCAGAGTAATGAAAGCCAGATAATAAAAAACTAAATAAAATTGACATTCTTTCTTTCTCTCACTGTCCCTTTCTCTCTTTTAAAATAAATAAATAAATGTTGTTAATGAAACTTTTTATTTCTGTTACATTAAATAAATTAGCATATAAATTTATTTCTTCTTCTGAGTCACAATTACAACTGTTTCAAAGCCTCCTAACTTAATGGTTACTAGTACTTGAGAATCTGAGTTTTCATGTTTTATCCATAAGCTACCTAGTTTCGTTTGGAAATAAATCTTCATATTTGGAAGACTAAAAGACAGAACTAACCATTACAGTTTATCCAAAGGCAAGAGAGAAAGACTACATGGCTTCTAAATAAGTTTCCTAACTCTAGAATTAGGAAACAAATAATGATTTAAAATGAAAAAAAGTTAATACAATTAGAAAAACTTAGGATGTCATTCTAAATTTATATTCAATAAATTCGGGCCCTTACAAATAAGACTGAACAAATGACTCTTCTAAAAATCTAATGGGTTTGGGGAATTAAAAAACAGCAAAATATCACTCCACTCAGCAACCTAGGTTTGCTTGAAGAAAGTTATCTTTCTCGTTTCCCATTGCAGACAGAATACATGTGTATAGGAGGATGGGGAAATTGACATACAAGAGGAGGTTCTTAAAAGTAGGTGAGTTCATCTCAGTCTTATTTCAACAGAATCAGTATTGTGGTTAGCTGTCAGCCAAAGAGAACAGGGGCAGGAACAGAGCCAATCAGGCTGTGTTAAGTAGACTGGTCACTGCACAAAAATCAATACCACTCTTATTTCCTGACTGTACAGTTGGCAACAGCACAGCAGTAATTTGAGGGGTTTCCTATAGGGTGCTTATATGTTCGAGTTCACTGTTGGTTTCTTGCCACTGCAACCTATACACTTGATAGGTCTGTTTGTTTGTAACCCAACTATGTGCTTCGATGATGAAAAACCAGATTTTTCATTTGGTAGGCATGAAGTCAGTTAAGCTTTTAGATTGCCAAATGTTTCAACTTTTTTCCAAAATGCTCCAAGTTAAGAAAAACACATGACTCGTATTGCCAAGGACTTTCTCCGTACACTTTGAGCCCATGTATTTCCTTGAGAAATTAAATTCTTTCCATTTTACCCATAACTCATTAAACTATTTCTCCTAAACTCACAACTTAAATCTTTGTAATCTTTTAAATGCCGTTCCCCTCCTTTTTCCTCCACTATTCTCCTTTTTTTCATATTTTCTCCCTTAGCAATAAAAAAATGCAATTTGCCAGATTTGAAATGAAAGGAGTAAATATGATGCAAAATTGCTGAAGTTCAAATGATATTTTGCAAGTGACCAAATAACGTTTCTACTATCTACTTTCACTTTTAAATGGCTTTCTTTTGATACACTGAAAGGGCATAATGTAGTTTTACAGTAATGAATTACTCATCTTCATTTGGGTTGTCATATATTTAGGTATATTAAATTTTGAGTTAACTTCAGCTACCCTTATGTGCATATTTCACTTCATCTCATATAAAACCTAACAAATAATACATTCCAAAACTGTTCTGGTGTTAGAAATTTAAATACTCTCACTGATGTTATCATTTAAAATCCAAGAATCAAAGTTGTAGGTGGGGAGAGTAAGTAGAATATATACGATGAAAATACTCAGAATATAGTGTAAGGTTTGGTAAATAAACAGAAGTATCGGGTTTCTCTGCCATTGGACTCATCAGTGCATAGTTATAGAATGCCCCCCCTTCACTTTCAAAATACATAAATCTCCCATTGAATGTCCATTATATGTAAACAGACATCTCCGTAACGGGACCACCAGGATCACCCATTCCCTCCTACTTCAACCAGGATCAGGATACCTAGTTACTTTTCTTGCACAGCTACGGACACCAGAAAGTCCTCCTCAGCTCTCAAATTCCATCTCAAAGTGTTTTTCATTCCCACTGCTATGCACCATTAGAATGGAAGAGGGAAAAGTCAAGTCCCTCTACCAAAAATTTATCAGAAGAACATTATTAAAGTTAGATTTCAAAATAAGACTGCATAACCACTTAACATAGTAATTATCTACTACAGTACTATAAATAGTATTATTTAGACATATGAGAAAGTGGATTTTAAGACATTGCCCAAGGTACCAAATCACCATCTAGACATTGTATCTAGAGATATCCACTCCAAACAACATACTTTCAAAACTTTACCTATTAATAAGTTGGAAACTGCCTGGAAATACACTCCCAAAGGAAATTTTTTTTTGTGATATGAGGAAACACTAAAACAAAACAAAAAGTTCCAGGTAACTAATTAGCCTTTATGTAGCCTTTTATTTAAATTTTTAAAAAAGCACAATTGAAAAAAGTACCAAGAATTCAATACTAAAGTTATAAATTACTTCATTATTTTCTATATGTGAAGTCTGGGATTTTCAAATGCAGTACATGAAAGTATTCATTTACAAATGATTTTTAGTGGCTAATAATAACAAATGATTGTTATTGTCAGTACTAATGATGATGAGTAAAAACCAAAGGCCAGTCGGGCACAATGGCACACACTTGTAATCCCAGTGGCTCGGAGCCAAAGACAGGAGGATTACAAGTTCAAAGTCAGCCTCAGCAACTTAGTGGGGCCCAAAGTAACTTAGTGAGACTTTGTCTCAAAATAAAAAAATAAAAGGGCTAGGGATGTGGTTCAGTGGTAAAGCATACCTAGGTTCAATCCCTGGTACAAACACACACACACACACAAAGGAAAGAAAAGAAAAGAAACCAACAAAGGACAGTACTACGCATTGCATATAATGTGAAAAATATAAACAGCCTCTAAAACTATTGTCATTTTCTTCTGAATATAAGTAATTGAGATGTGTTTTTTTTTTAAATACACAGATAACCATTTCTAAACTGAGGGGACTAGGAAAGTCAATACAACTACAAGTCAATCTATTATCATGTAAATTCCAGAGAAACAACTAATGCACATTTAGCCATCCATAAAACCCAATGCCTTGCTTTCTTATATGAGCAAGGCCACATGGATCCATAAAAATGTCATCTGAGCAGAGCTTTGTACATCTATCATTGAACTTCTCATAAAGCCACTAAAGGTATTGTATTGATATGATGCCTACATGGTCATTTAACAAAATCCAATTTCAAATGATTAAGAAAAATCAGATTGCTATAGAAAGACAAAGTTCACAGACAAAGGTAGGATTCAAAGTAAAAGTCGTTGGGTATAAATCATGAAGACTTTTCAATAAAAATTAAAACAAAAACTCTTGTTTAAGAAACTGGGTTGGGAGCTGAAGCAGTGGCTCAGCGGTTATGGCCCTTGCCTGGCATGCGTGAGTATGCGAGTTCAAACTCCAGCACCACATACACAATGAAGTGTTCGAGCAACAAAAGCCACATGAAAAACTAAACAAAAACTGATTCTCTCCCTAACTCTCATTGTCCCTCTCTCTTAAAAAAAAATGAAAAGAAACTGGGGAGGGGGGTGTGGGGAAGATATTAGGTCATCTCCTGAGGTAACATAAAACATAACTGATTATGTGATGATTATCTCATTTTTAATAAAAATAAAGGACTGAGACTTAGAGTATGAAATCAAAATAATGCCTTTAACTAACTGGACCTTGACGTTCTCGTACATCTGATGTGACTGAACTCCCACAAAAGCTGGAAACGCTGGATGTCCACTCAAGACTCCCAAAAACCTTTCCTGAGAGCACATGAGTTAGCAGACACTACATTGGACATATACCTCACTCATTCTTTTTTTTAATGTTTTTTATTAGTGTCCTTGCTCATTCTTTAACCAATCCCTCTGGTAATTCATTTCTTCACTAGCAATCTATCCTTCAGCCAATAGAGGTTATGCATTAAAATAAGGGCACAGCTAAACATCTTCATCACTGCAGATGGAAACAGAAGACCCATTCATTCAGTTTCATCCACTAAAACAGTTCATCTTTCTGGGCATTTTTTCATCCTGATCAATCGTAAATTCTCCCTTGAAGAGGCATGTTTAAGTGATACATCCTTATTTGTAATTAGGCAAGGGTGTCAGTGTGAGAGTCTTTTGGGTAAAGCTGTATCAAATTACAGATGCATATTTCTTCATAAGCACATACGCAGACACTTAGGAGTAGAAGAGCTATGTGGAACTGAGTCTCCCATTTTCCCCATGAAGTATGTCACACAGACAAAACAAAAACAAAAGAAATTTAAAAAAAAAAACACTACAACTACCAGAAAGCTACATATGTTTATGGCACTTTATAAAATAAATCATTGTTTTTGTGTGGAGGGACCTAACAGGACTACAGGACAAACCTCTCACATATCAGCTGAGGTAGAGGGAAAGCCACTATGGTCTTTCTTTGTACCTGTAACAGCAAGTTAGGAAACAAACCTATTTAGACAGGCATGATGGTACACATCTGTAACCCCAGCTACTCCAGAGACAGAGGCATGAGAATCACAAGTTTGAAGCCAGACTCCACAACTTAGCAATACCATGTCTCAAAATTGTAAAAATTATAAAAAGGGCTTGGATATAACTCAGTGGTAGAGTACCCCTTGGTTCAATCCCCAGAATCACAAAAACAAACAAATCTATTTGGAAAAATTATCAGGTTTTCCAGGGAAATAGGAGTTAAAGAAGTATGAGGTTTCAAATCCTTAAAAAACAACAGTAAGCCTTATATTGGTGATATGTGCAAATCCACTAAGATAATCTAGGAATGAGACTATTCTTGTCAAGAACCTTAAATTCAGGGGTGGGAGTGGTGCCTCAGTGGTTATAGCGCTTGCCTGGCATGCGCAAGTACCTGGGTTCAAACCTCAGCACCCATGTACACAGCTGTGTCAGAACAACAAAAACCATGTGAAAAACTCAATAAAAATTGATTCTCTCTGTCTCTCTCTCTCACATTGTCCTTCTCTCTTTAAAAAAAATGAATAAATAAATTTTTTTTAAAAAAGAACCTTAAATTCAAATGAAATGTTTGCTTTCAAAGATAATACTGAAGAAATCCATTGTTATAAGTTTTCATCAGTGGTTCTAAGAAAATAATACATAGTGCTTTAAGTGGAGTAAGGGTAAGTGGCATTTCACTAAGTGCTGCTCCGGCTTGTATGAATTGAACTATGCAAATGAGATTTCCTGGGATTTTGTTCTACCTTAGGAAGGAAAACAGGAAGAAAAAATTTTACATAGTCATGAGGCATAGGGTAAGAAGTGGACATATAAATAACTGTTAGTTCAGTGTAAAGGATCTCTGATGAAAGGGAAGAGAAGCCCAGGAGATATGCACATCAAATAAAAATGGAGAAAAGGCTGTATTTCAGCTCAAACCAATATTCCCTTTTCAGGAATCATTCCCTCTGGCTCACTGCTGACAATGTATAGACAGCATATGAGTGAGATGAGTTCATGAGTAAGATGAACAAGGACGTTCCACTGCAGGTAAATAAATTTTGTTTCCACTGAGATAATTATTCTTACCGTGTGTCACTGCTCTCACAGCATAAACAGGACAGGTGATGACATCCTATAAAATGCAATTTTTATTCCCATACTCCTGACATTGAGATATATAACTCATTCAGCTCTCATGAACTTTTATTTTGCTTTGAAGCCATGAGTAGGCTTTTGGTATTATTGGTTTTTTTTCCTTTTTTTTTTTTTGCCTTTTTAAAAAATGCCATCATCAACTATGCAGTACTGTTACGAGATCTGAGGGGAAATGAGACCATCATTTAAGATTTCCTACCCTATATAAGAATTATGTATGTTAATATGTGAAACCAAAAATGTAGCTATTATACTTGGACATTTTTATGTTAACATCTGTATAGTACAATGCCCTCAAAACAATGCCCTCTCCCAAAACTCATAGCTTTTCATTTCTGAAGTAGGCAGGAAACAAGGAATTACAAGCCTTTGTACCAATAAATAATTTTTCCAACTATAATTCATTAGTACCTAATTCCAAAAGCATATGAATACTTACAAGATGGTTAATCCTCATTAAAAACTAAGATTATATGACATAATTACATGTAAATAAGAAAAGTGAATTAAACTCTTACCCTTTCCTATGTTGGGCACTAGTTTGGAATCATATATACAATTAGAGTTATATTGCTAAGCTAAAAATATTGGTAAAGATCTAAAAATGACAAACAGTGCCTTTTAAATTAATGTCTTATTAGTTGAGTGAAGTACACTGACAAAGAATAATTTATGCTTATTCAAACTGCACTCGACATCTTCAGGTGTTTCCAAATGAGCTCACAGAAGAGTGATTAAATGCATCTGATAACAAGCCACACATTGCTGAAATTACTTACCGCCTCATTTTATGATTAATTAAACATGTAGATTAAAGTTGCAAAAGAATTTAGATTAATGAGCAAGTTAAGTCTTGCTGATATAAGTGAATTGGGAATTGGATGCTCTGTGGAACTTTATAAACATGCATTTTATAATGAATAAGACAAGGCTACATGCAGAATCGTGGCCACCAGGGCCTTTTGACGATGCGGTCTTTTTTAACATGGTTTGACAGCTTTCAAATAACATTCTTCTATAGGCTTTAAACTTTGTGCTTTGCTGTAAAACACGAGACTACATAACTCATGTATCAGGAGTACGATTACTTTCTAGTTCTCCAAGGTAATGACCCCCAATAGCAGCAGCTGTTCAGAAAAAAATTTACAAGCTCAATTGTTATTTTAATCAGAGATAGTTTAGCAGTTAAAAGCAGTTATGCAACTTGTAACATTATATGACACCTTATCAGTAGCTTCTCAACACTCCTTCTTCTAAAAGCAAAACCATCCCAAAAAAGACAGCTTTCCAGAGAACTTATTAGCAAAGCAGGATGCTCAGTCATTCATAAAATATTCAAAGCCATTTATTAGTGTGGTTTCTGTGCTAGGAAAGGTAATGTTTAAATTTATGACAATGCTCATCAGCTCCAAGAGTGTGTCAAAATATCTGCTGGGGTTTGCTGAGTATCCAATTTTTCTCTTTTAAGATCAGCTTTACCCAATCCAAGTAGCTTAGACTATGTCAAAAGTCAAGTTGGACTTCATGATTTTCCAGGGTAGGAGAAATTCAGGTTGTTCACAAAGAGGTCATGCATTTTCCTTTGCAAGGGACACAGAAGTGGCAAAAAATTGTTTCAAAGTTACTAAACAAACTATGGTTTAAAATATTCCATTTTTTATTACACAAGTGTCGCACAATGGCATTCATTACAACCATAGAATAATGAAGACACTCCTACAAAATTTTTGGATAAGTCTAATTGGCGATTTAAAATATAGCCCTAGGGGCTGGTGCGGTGGCTCCGCGGTTATGGCGTTTCCCTGGCACGCACAGGTACACTGATTCAAACCCCAGCACCCACACACACAACCAAGTGTCAGAGCAATGAAAGCCATGTGAAAAACTTAGTAAAAATTGTTTCTCTCTGTCTCCCCCGACACTGTCCTTCTCTCTTTAAAAAAAAAAAAAAAGATAAAAAATACACTTCTAATTCTTTTCAACTTGTTTTCAGAGCTTCTGCATGAGTTCTTGACAGGAGTGAAATTTTTATAGTGCTAAGATATTTTTACTTTTAATTCATATATTTTTTAGACTCTAAAGACTTACCAAGAAAATTATGGAAATTTTTACTTAAGGATCAAAAGGAACTGCTACACGACACAGGTGGCAAATTGCCATCATTAACTCCACATAAGTATCCTGTGGACATAATTTCTCATTTAAATATTTATGTTAATAAAATATAGTATTGAGAAATGTCTCTAACTTTTGAAATTTATTAAGTTAAAAATCAGGTTTATAAGCAGCCCAAACAAAATAATCTAGATTTTATTTATTTCATTTCAGCTTTATCACAAATGTATTTTGAGCAAAATAATGTAAACCATACTTTACCATTTCAACAATTGTTCAAAATTTATAAGCCTTTCCCCTTGTTCAACTTGAATGTAAGAGTTAAGGATTTTTAGGTAGAAATACGGATTTAAATGCTGCAAGGACCAAATAGCACACTTTTTCTTTATATAAAAGTTTAAAATCCTCATTTTTACTCTATGAAAGAGGAGAGATGACAACAAAGTGGTCATATCATTGTAAAGAGGTTTGGTTAAATAATGCTGTTAAAGAATTCCTTTGCAATCATAAAATGTTTTTGGCATATGGCAGAAGGACACAGATTATTCAGACAGATCAGCAAGTCACCAAATTTTAATAGCAGTATCTTTCTACTCCATCTATTGCCATATTATTTCTAATCCTCACAAATTATGAGGTGTGTATTGTGTGTACTGTGGTTTTTAATAATTTAATAGAAATTGTGTCATTTCTTAACATTTCAATATAAAAAGATACATTTATTTTCCCAGGAAAGCAACTTTTGTAAAATAAATTTTAAATCCTAAGTACTGAATATACTTAGCTATTATTAGTATCTATTATTCTTAACACATTTTAACTTTTTTGATAAATGTTTTATATAATTTACTGGCATAGAATACATAAATTTACCAAATTAAGAGTTAAATATTTGCCTAAAATACCAAAATAGGTACTTCACCTGCAATTTTGAATAAATGGGCAATTTAAAATACCCTTAATTAGCCATTATATGATATAAAAAATCTTCAACACTATTTTCATTAAGAAGACAATTTAATTGATGCCAAATTTCTTTATTTCACAATATCGTCTTGAATCTTGTGTTTCAAAGGAGAGCATAATATTTTTCTGTATCTTATCCATAGATTGATAAAAGTATTAAATGCTCACTAGAGATTAAAATGAGATAATTAGACTCATTTTCATATAAGATTGGGCCAAGGTTTGTCCAGGTGAATTACAAATGCACTAATAGCTACAGTACTGCCAAATGCTGAATTATTAACATTTTTAGATCCTCGGTTTCAGTTCATGCCCTACAGAGGAGTTTTGGCAGATTCATCAAAACTAGGTCTAGTAGCATATTTACAAGCATCTTTTAAGGCATGTCTTCAACTAAAAATAAGATGGCTCTTAATCAGTCATCTTAGTCTGTCATCAAGGCCCAGACTAAGATACATAAATGCAAAGAGTCTGTCTACAGATGAAGCAGAAGAAGCCAAAGGTTTGCCCACTTAACGCAAAACAGTTGAGATACCAGGCAGATGACCAACAGTGATTTCTTATTTGGCAGAATCAACAGCATCAGGTACAATACCAATGATTTGTATATGTCAATGCATATATTCAAGAACCAAAAACAGTGATGAAAAATAGCTCCAAAAATATCATGTTTTATCACTTTATTCTATTGACAACAAGCTCTTTAATTATCTTACCCAAATATAGAATCAGTTACCTGAAGAAATCCTCAATCTTTCCTGCAGTGAGGAAATAAGATTGCTCTGTTTTCTAGATTTTTTTATGCTAGAATCAACTTTAAAGTTTGCATGTATTGAAAATAGCTTCATGGGTAAGTGCATATTAACAGTGATACTGTAAAATGAGGATTGAAAAGCATGCTTATTTTTGAAAATCAAAAGCTCTAAACATTACTTGTGCCTCATATTGTATCATTTAAATGATGAAAACAATGAAATCAAAACTAATTTTATTCACAGAATAAATAAGCTAAATGAATGAAATTGGATTCAATACTGGGAAAATGATACTCTTCTTTCATCCAATAGATAAGTCCCCTATAAATGAATCATTCTGAAGAATATTGAATTGTGAAGTTAAATGGTTTAATTTGTGTATAAAGTTTGGCCAACAATCCCAATAGTTTTAAAAACAAGCTAAATCTAGACCATGTGAGAAGCTTAGGTGTAGAATTGCCTAGGTCTTAGTATTAGACCACAATTTAATGCAATCCTATTGTCATGGAAATAGAAAATAAAAAGAAACAAGTTATACTTGTTACGGTTTAGATATGAGGTGTCCCCCCCCCAGAAGTACATGTGTGAGACAATGCAAGAATTTTCAGAGATAAAATTATTAGATTATGAGAGGTCTGACCTAATCAGTGAATTGATCCACTGAAATGGATTAAATGAGTGATAACTATGTGCAGATAGGGTGAGGCTGGAGGAAGTAGGTCTCTGGGGGTGTGCCTTTGGGGTTCATATTTTGTCCTTGGTAGGTGGAGCACACTCCCCCCACCCTTCCTGGTTGCCCTAAGTTGCTTTCCTTATCCGTACCCATTAGCCATGATGTTCTGCCTCACATTGGGCCCAGAGCTATGGAGTTCGCCATCTGTTGACTTAGGCCTTGAAACCATGAGCCAAAACAAACTTTGTCCTCGAAATTTTCTTGTCAGATATTTTGGTCACAAGAAAGGAAAGCTAACTAAAACACACTTATGCATATTATACCTGGGCTCTTTAGAAAACAATAAGGGATTGCAACGACCTTCTTAAAGCATTTTCCTTTCCTCATCGAAAACCAAAGCATTTTTAAAACTAAGAAACTTATAGTTATTGGACCCACTACTTATCAGATAAAAATAAATGTTCTCTGTGCATCATATATCTTTCCAACAACCACATCCATTTTATAGATGAGGCAATTGAGACTCAGATAGGCTAAGTCACTGCTCTAGAGTCACACCAAGGGACAGAAATGACCATGCCTAATTCCATGGTTCATTTGTTCTTCCTGCTGTAGTATGCTTATTTAAGGCCTATAATGTTTGTATTTGTGCTCTTCTCTACTGACTAGAATTACTTTCTGATTTTAATTCATCCCTATCTCTTAGCATTTTGTTTAAAATCCCGTTACAATAGTTCAAGCTATATGGATTCACACAATACACATTTATATTTTACCATTTATATTACAGTATTGTGTACATATCACAAAAATGTTTCATTGACAAACTACAACATCTTTCTTTCATCTTCTATTTTATATCTTTTTCGCTTTCTCAGAAACATCACGATCATCTTATCATCATCTTCGTCATTGTTATCCTCATCATTACCACTACTATTACATATTATCTACCTCTATCAACAATCTTTTGCTCTCATGCTGCTCTCTTCTTCCCCAAAATCTTACTTACCTCTCTGCTTTTATTTTGCTCAAATGTTATCATACTCCAAACTTACCACTTTTTTCTTCCTTATGAACAACTCCACTCTTGGAGATTCCATAAAAGGTTTAACACATCCTTGGCCACTTTTTTATACTATGAATATCAAAGCACTTAGCATATGTGAGAAACTGCAGCTAGATAAACAAGATAGCTCTTATTTGCCTAAAACTTTGCATCTGGCCACAAGATACAAATAAATACACCAAAATTTATAACAGATGTGTAAATGTCATAATAAAAGCATGTATAAAAATGTGATATGTGGGAGAAGGTATAGCTCAGTGATACAGCACTTGCCTGGTGTTCATGAGACCTTGAGTTTAATCCCCAGCAGAAGAAAGAGAGAGAGAAAGAGACAGAGGAAGGGAGGGAGGGAGGAAGGAAGGAAGGAAGGAAATTATATGGGCAAAAAGAAGAAAAAATAGGAAGTCATTTGAGAAGTAGTAGCCCAGTAAGGCTTTTATAAGAGACTGTATATAAAATAAATCTTCACTGAGAGATAAATAAGAATAGTACCTATGTTTTGTTTTTATTACTTTCTACTCAATGTAATGATTAACATCTGATTTTTGACAAAGGGGGACAAAACATTACATGGAGGAGTGACAGCCTCTTCAACAAATGGTGCTGGACAAACTGGTCATCCACCTGCAGAAAGTTGAAATTAGACCCATATCTTTCTCCTTGCACAAGAATCAAATCAAAATGGATCAAGGAGCTTGGTATTAAACCAGCTACGTTGCAACTAATAGAAGACAA
>PVKS010000169.1:0-74460 GCA_004027875.1 Aplodontia rufa
TCCTCCTCCCCTTCCCCTCCTCCTCCCTCTCCCTCTCCTCCCCTTCTTCTTTCCTCCTCCATGTGTGTGGCACTGGGGATGGAACCCCGGGGGCTGGCTCACACTATGCCACTATGCGAGGGCTCCATTTTTTTTCTCCCAGCTGTGTTAGCCTTTGGTGCCTTAACTTTGACTTTTGGAGCAGGCCACATGGTTCAACATGCTTATCCATGAGACCCGTTGCTCCTGGAATCCAGGGCTGCTCAGAGCAGAGAACACTGGTGCGGGATGGAGTGGGAGATGCTGAGCGACATTTGAGGTCCTTGTTACACTTCCCTATACAAAAGTCTGGAGTGCAAAATGCTGGCGTGAAATCTGCCTTTTGGGCTTGGGGACATTTGTCACATCACTTGAAGGACCTCTTTTGTGTGTCTGAAATAGTCCGGAGTTTAAAAACACCTTGAAGTTATTTTGATGGATTAATGGGTTAGACCTGAATCAGTGTGAGGTGTGAGGCAGGGCAGGGAGGGACCTTGGCAGGAACACAGATGTGGGCCCAGCTCACCTACAAAGCCGGGGCACCCAGGGAGGGGTGGGAGGCTGTGCAGGTGGCCTCTGGGCACAGGCGCTAGACTAGCCTGTGGGTCACCTGGAGAGCCAGCTTGTGAGACCAGGGTGGAGTTTGCCCTTCCTTCCAGGAGCTTGTCTCTCCAACTGCTGCCTGAGCTTCTCCACCGACCCCCAGCTGCAGCCTCTCATCCCTGGGGCTGCTGGGGCTGCTGTAGCAGGGACCCCTCGCTGGGCTGCTTAAAGCAACAGAGGTTTTTTATTCTCCCATAGTTGATAGTTCCGGAGGTCAAAATCTAAGATCAAAGTGTGGACAGGGCTCCTGGGAAGAGAAGAGCCCTCCCGGCCTTCTGAGCTGCTCAGTCCTGGCTGGAGCCCACAGCTGCCATCTTGGATTTTTATTTTCAATTTTATTTTTTATTATTTTTTTGGCACTGGGGATTGAACCCAGAGGTGCTCTACCACTGAGCTACACCCCTTGCCCTTTTATTTATTTATAGAAAGAGGGACAGTGTGAGAAAGATAGAATCCATTTTTATTGAGTTTTTCACATGGCTTTCATTGCTCAGACACATGGTTGTGTATGTGGTGCTGGGGTTTGAACCCATGTACTCACACATGCCAGGCAAGAGCCATAACTGCTGAGCCATCGCTCCCTCCCCTTAAATTTTTATTTTGAAACAGGGTGTTGCTCAGTGGCGCAGGCTGGTCTGGAACTTGTGAGGCTCTCTGAGGCAGGCTCTGCCGCGACGCAGGCAGTGTCCTTCTGGAGCCCTGAGGCCAGTTCTTTGATGCCAGTCTCCACGGTGCCACTCCAGGTTGCTCCCAGCTCCCAGGCATGGCGGAGCTGTGCTGCACCACGGACTCCACGCTGACGGCTCTGGACGAGGAGACGCTGTGGGAGATGATGGAGAGCCACCGCTATAGGATTGTGCGAAGCATCTTCCCCAGCCGCCTCACCCCCTACCTGCGCCAGGCCAAGGTGCTGGGCCAGCTGGACGAGGAGGAGGTCCTGCACAGCCCCCGGTTCACCAACAGCGCCATGAGAGTGGGTGAGCCTAGGCTCCTAGCCTCCTGCACCCAGCTGGGCTCTTCCTGACCAGCCAGAGCCAGGCAGCTTGGCCACAAAGCCCCTCCCACAGGGGTAGGGAGCTCAGGGCTGCCCAACACTAGGGGGAGTTGCAGACTTTGGGAACACTGTTAGTTCCCTAGAGCGACCCAACTAGTGACCACAAACAAGGTGGTTTAAAACAGCATCAATAGAGCTGGGAACAGTGGCACATGCCTGTAATCCCAGCGACTTGGGAGGCTGAGGCAGAAGGATCACAAGTTTGAGGTCACTCTGGGTAACTTGGTGAGATCCTGTCTCAAAATAAAACGTGAAAAGGGCTGGGGTGTAGCTCAGGGCAATCCCCAGTACCAACGAAACCCAGCAATGGGGCAGAGGTTTTGCTCAGGCACACAAGGCCCTGGGTTCAACCCAGCAGCAAGAGAACACACAGGCACACATAGGGCAGCGTCTGCTCACAATTCTGCCGCCCAGAGGCCCAACAGCCAGGGCCATGCTCCCCTGCAGGCTTTGGGGAGAACCCGGACTGCCTCTCCCAGCTTTTGTGGCTCCAGGTGTCCCTCGGCCTGTGGCCTCATCACTCCAGCCTCTGCCTCCCCCTCCACATGGGTCCCCTCTCTGTGTCTTCCTCAGTCTCCTATGAGGCCACTTAGCCCTGGATGGTCCTGTCTGCACGTGTGGGATGGTCTTACCTTGAAATCTCTAACTTAATTACATCTGTAGACCCTTTCCCCAAAGAAATCCACATGCAAAGAGTTCTGCTGTCTTTGGGATTGTCTCTGATGGTCCAACTGGCTGAGTTCATTCATCTAAAAATGGGGGTGCTAATGGCTTTACCATAGAAGATCGTTGGGAGAAACAGTTGAGTGACCATTGATGAGACACATCACAAAGCCTGCCCATCGAACCGGGCACTAAGTGGTAGCTGTTAACATTACGATGTTTGTGCCTGTTGGTTTATAGACCTCATATGTCAGAGAGATTAATCCAAGTTACTGATTGCAGCTGAGAGATATGAGATCTGGACCTGGGTTTGGGGGTCCCCAAGGTGCTCTGGGGCCACCCCTTGGTGTTTGCACAGCCCCGACAGCTCTCACAGCATGCAGATGGTGTGTCTGCACACATCCTCCTCCTGCATGCCCAGCTCCCAGCAGAGGGCTTGAGTGACTTGTACTAGGTGCTCTACCAATGTGGACTTGGCCTTCTCAACCGGCCCAAGGGGGCCTACTAAAGAGCCCACAGCACAGAGATGGCCCGTCTTTCCCGAGATCCCAGAGAACTGCTTCAGTCCCTGATGGCCAGAGTTGCCAGGATGTCCCACCTCCTGGCCCTCCCTTGCGGGAAGCCAGTCCAGAGAGCCCTGCGTCTTGGTAGCTAAGAGACGGTCTCCCCCAAGGGCACCTGCTGGACTTGCTGAAGACCCGAGGGAAGGATGGAGCCATCGCTTTCCTGGAGAGCCTGAAGTTCCACAACCCTGATGTCTACACCCTGGTCACAGGGCTGCAGCCTGATGTGGACGTCAGCAACTTCAGTGGTGAGAGCCAGGCCTGCGCCTGGGTACCTCCTGCCTTCCCCCTGCCGCGGCAGGCCTTCTCCTGCTCTCCCTCGGTGGAGGTCTTTGCTCAGCATTTTGGGGGTGGGAAGGAGGATACCCCGGACCTTGGAATCTACAAGGGTCTGTCTTTATGCACCCAGCACCGAAAGAGCCCTGGCCCAGAATCTAATCCTTGAGGCGAGAGGCATAGGCCAGCCTTACCTTGAGGCTAGTGAGACAGTGTTGTCCTGGGTCCCAGATCTCCAGTGGGGCTGAGATACCCTTATAGAGGGAGACACTCCTCTAAGTAAAGGTGGCACCTGCTTGGGGGAGGACAAGGCCGTTTTTGTTAATTGAATGATTTGGGGCTTCCCTGGAGGAGCCGCTGAAAGATTTAGGTTTCAGGGGCTGGAGCGGTGGCTCAGCGGTTTCGGCGCTTGCCTGGCAAGCACGAGGACCCAGGTTCAAACCCCAGCACCACGTACACAACTGAGTGTTGGAGCAACTAAGGCCATGTGAAAAACTAAATAAAGTTGTTTCTCTCTTTCTCTGTCTCTCTCACTGTCCCTCTCTCTTTAAAAAAAAAAAGAAAGAAAGAAAGAGAAAGATTTAGGTTTCAAAAGAGCAGGACTCCCTAACCCAGAAGCATGGATCATACGCCACCGCTTCCTAGGTAGGCAGCCATGCTGGAGTTCTGCCTCGCATTTATATCTGTTGCTCTTTTTCTTGGAATGAGGTTGAGATGAGCTTTAGGGTGTGGGGTCTGAACAGCAGGCTCCCATGAGAACTTGAGAGGGGTGATCCTAGCCCCAGAATCACACCATGCTATTGAGTTATCCCAAGTATGGAATCCACTTGAGGCCTGGAAGCTTTTAAGACAAGCCAGCGAGGTTTGGGGGCCTGCACAGAGGATTGGGGTGGGATGCAAGGACTCAGGCTGCAGGTGGAGAGGTGAGGGCCAATGCTGCCACCCTTGTCCCCCACCTCTGCAGGCCTCATGGAGACGTCCAAGCTGACCGAGTGTCTGGCGGGAGCCATCAGCAGCCTGCAGGAGGAGCTGGCCCAGGAGAAGGCACAGAAGGAGGCACTGCGGCGGCAGTGCCTGGGCTTGCAGGAACGCCTGGGCCTGGCTGAGGCCCGAGCCGAGGGCCTGCGCCAGCTGGAAGCTGACCACGGCCGCATGAAGCGGGAGGTCAGCGCCCACTTCCACGAGATGCTGAAGCTGAAGGACGAGATGCTGAGCCTCTCGCTGCACTACAGCAACGCACTGCAGGAGAAGGAGCTGGCGGCCTCGCGTGGCCGCAGCCTGCAGGAAGAGGTAGCCAGGACCCTTGCACCGCGGGTGCCCACCCGGGTGCCCACTCCTGGGCCTGTGCACATGCGGCTCTGCTGCCTGGAGCCCTCTTCCTTGTCCAGGCCTCCCTGCCCCAGAGCTCTGCTGAGGCCCCTCCAGGAAGCTGATCCCACCCCTCCCTGGCAGCCGCCTGAGCCATTGGGCACAGCCCACGTGGCAATGAGCTTGCTGTGGCCTGGCTGGCCTCGTGAGAGACCATGGCCTCTGGGGGCAGGTCTGACTGTTCCAGGCTCCACGCTAGAAGACCCACCTGTGACCTCCAGTCCTCGCTCTGCAGTGTCATCTCTTTGTCCTCTGCTAGTTGTGTGTGGGGGGTGGGGGGGCGGGGCCCTGGCAGTTTCTCTCGCTCATTTTCTGTTGTCCTCTTATTGATTTGTGATTCCGGTCTTTGTTTTTGCCTTGTTTTGTTTTGGTGCTGGGATCGAACCTAACTAAGCCTGAGAAGCGTGTGTGCTCTGCCCCTGAGGCACACAGAGCCCCTGTGTGCTTCCTTTTAAGTTTTGAATTTTGACTTTTTTTGGGGGGGGGAATTCAAAGTTATTCTAAAAGAAATATCACTATTAAGGCTGGAGCAGTGGCTCAGCAATAATGGCACTTGCCTGGCATGCGTGAGGACATGGGCTGAGAAAGAATCAGTTTTATTTAGTTTTTCATGTGGCTTTCCTTGCTCCAACACTTCGTTGTGTATGTGGTGCTAGAGTTCGAACCCACGTCCTCCTGCATGCCAGGCAAGCACTTTAACCCCCCAGCCGCTGCTCCAGCCCCTCCCTCTCTCTTTAAAAAAATCACAATTAAAATAGTGCAGAGAATACCCCTACGCCCTTCCATTCACATCTGCACTCTTTACACACACACACACGCACGCACGCACGCACACACAAGCCTCATTTCCCCGAACCAGTTGAGTTACATGTGTGGTCCCTTACCCCCAACCACTTCAAAGCATATTTCCTAGAAATAGGATATTGTCCTGTTTAACCATGGCCGTTATCCTCTCCAACAATTTGCATTGATATAATCTTTTATCTGATACAATCTCTTTTTAAAGAGAGAGAGAGAGAATCAATTTTACTAATTTTACTTATTTTTCCATCTGGCCTTTGTTTCTCTGACAGTTATGTATGTGGTGCTGGGGTTTGAACCTGGGTCCTCATGCCAGGCAAGTGCTTCCATGCTGAGCCACCACTCCAACCCCTGATATGATCTTTCATCTAATCTACCTGTCCTGGTTTTACCCTTTGGCTGAATAATGCCCTTCGCGGCACTCTCTCCAGCCCGGGCCGGGTGGTGCGTGCAGCTTGTCCCGGAACATCCTCGTAGCCCTCATGTCTATGAGGACATGATGTTGAAGACTGCAAGCCCCGCTTTAGGGATAGGTTTGCCTCCTGGTTCCCCACGGGGGCAGGTCCTGTGCCTCTGGCTGGGCCCATGGGGGACCACTGGAGGCGAGCAGGCCCTGCCACCCCTCCGGGGATGGTCCTGTGGACCCTCTGGTCAAGGTGCTGCCTACTTCCTGCGTGGCAGAATTGCTGTTTCCTTTCCTAATAAGCAGTCAGGGAGGCTCTTGGGGACCAGCAAGCACCCTGCTACTCACTGACAGGTGCCCAGCCTTGGCTGTATGCTTCGGAGCTCCCAGTGCTGCCTCAGTGGGCCTTCACCACTGGCCTCAGCTCCTGACTGCAGGAAGTGCCTGCCTTCTCCCCATACTCAGGGGTCCGTTTTCCAGTGGTCTGTGAAATCTTACTAATTTAAATGACTTGTGCTCAAATTGCTCGGATTTGGCCAGTGGGAGCCCTCCAGCTGCTACACGTCCCAGGATGTGGCCCCGTCCTTTGCTGAGCACTGACTTCCCTTCTGCTGGGAAACTCCTGTGTGGGAACAGCATCCTCCATCCCTCCTGCCCCCAACCGGGGGGGACACTCCTCATGTGGTACCCTTCCTCCTCCACCGACAGCTGTATCTGGTGAAGCAGGAGCTGCAGCGGGTGAACATGGTGTCTTCCTGTGAGCGGGAATTTCGAGAGCTGTCGCTGAAGATGGCCAGTGACCTGGAGGCTGGAGCTGGTGACGAGGAGCTAACCCGCCTGAGGGAGGAGAATGAGAGACTGCGCTCGCTGACTTTCAGCCTGGTAAGCTCTGTTCCCTCCAGCAATGTGGGCTCTGACTCCTGGGAGCTAGCTGGTGGCTTCCTCAGCATCAGCAGGCTTCTGTGCTGTGGGACTTCAGGCAGGTGGCTTCGCTAAGGCTGAGGAATGCCAGAGAGGAAATTCAATGGTCCATCCCCACAACTTTTGTTTTTGAGTTTTTGAGTGGGCTGGGGATTGAACCCAGGGCCATGTGCACGTTAGACAAGTGCCGTACCACTGAGCAGCACCCTGGCCCCTCCACCACCGTCTCTGATTCTTTCTCCTTCCCCAGCCCTGCAAATGTGGGCAGGATTAAAGGCTGTTGTTGGACACGTATTAGAATGTCCTGCTCAGCTAGCTAACTGCTGCTACATTGCTTTGGAGTAGACTGGGCCAGTCACCCAAGAAGGAATGAGCTTCAAAGATCAGGGATCTTTAAAAGAGCTGGGCATGGTGGCACATCCCTGTAATCCCAAAAACTCGGAGACTGAGGCAGGAGGGTCGTAAGTTTGAGGTCAGCCTAGGCAACCTGTTTCAAAACCAAAACTGAGAAGGGCTGGGGATGTAGCTCAGTGGTACAGTGCCTCTGGGTTCAGTCCCCAGCACACAAAGATAAAGGTTGGAGACCTGCCCTTGAGACATTTGGCCATCTTGCCCTTAGGCATACCGAGTGGTGAAGGTGGGGAGCAGAGGAACTGGAGACAGGGAGATGTTGTCAGACAGACTCTTACTCCCCTCTGATTCTGTTCATAAACAGATATTTAGTGAGAAAGCCTCTATAAGCATTTCCCAGGCACCGGGCACGGCCGTGGTGCAGCGTGGCGTGTGCCACTGGGCGGAGGCCGTGAGAAGCAGCCCACCTACCCTTTGGCTCTTCCCTCTTTCAGTGCTGCCCTAGGCATGTTCACGCAGCGGTCAAAAAGACTAAAAGAAGTCGTCATCCTAAAACGCTCCCAGCTTCCCTTCCTTCTTACCTTGTGCATTAGAACTGAACTGGCTGGTGTGCCCAGCGGCCATCTCCTTTCCTCCCCGCCCACTCAGCGGGCCTGAAAGTCTCCTGGGCTTGCCTGCGGGGAGCTGGGGTCCGGCTGACCTCTCTCTGCACCAGGCGGAGAAGGACATTCTGGAGCAGGACCTGGACGAGGCCCTGGAGAGCAAGCAGGAGCTGGTGGACCGCATCCACTCGCTGCGGGAGCGGGCGGCGGCCGCGGAGAGGCAGCGGAAGCAGGTGACAGACTGCTGACCCTGGGTCACAGGGCAGGGCTGCGTGGTGGGAAGACAGCTCCTCCATCCTCACTGAGCTGGCTAGTCTGCTCAGCTGATGTGCCAGCACATTCCATCCACGGCTTCGTCAGAGCCACGTCACACCCAGACAGCCAAAATCCAGGGTGATTTCGAGGTTTTGTGGGGACCAGTGTGAAAGCCAGGCATTTCATCCAGGCGAGAACAAAGAGATTGGGAGAGAATGAGGCAAGGTGGGGGAATAGTTTGTGACGTTGCGTGTGCCACATGTATGCACGCACTGGTGACCAACCAAGGGACCCCGTGATGCACCCCTAACCTCACCCAGGGAAATGAGTGTGAGCCCACCCACCTCACCTCTGGAGCCCCCTGTGCCCTGCTCCCCGCCCCTCCCCTGCCCAGGACTCAGATCCACTGACCTCCATGGCCATGTCCCCTCTGTCCAGTACTGGGAGGAGAAAGAGCAGACCCTGCTACAGTTCCGGAAGATGCAGATGGACTGTGAGCTCTACAGGGAGAGGATAAGCACCCTGCAGGGCCAGGTGGCCGAGCTACAGAAGGAGCGTGACCAGGTACCCCTGGGGGCTGGGCCAGGAGCCCAGGAGGACACACATGCCCACCCTCCCTGGGTCTCAGCTTCGGAGCCCCTGTCACCTCCACTGCCCCACACTTGTGTCTGGGTGAGGCTGAGGGCTGTGCTTCAGGGGACAATCTCAGGGTTCCGCCTGTCCCCAGTGGAGGCCAGTTCCAGATTGCAGAGCCGCTTTCCCTGGTCCACAGAGGGTTTCTTCACTCCCCCGCCTCTGCTGTGTACTGACATGCTCCCTACCTTTATCCCTGGCACAAGGCCTGGAGAAAGCCCACCCGACAGTGGCTTTTATTAAACCCGCCTACGCAGACGTGGCTTCAAATGAACTATGTGCACATCTGTCGAGAGCTCAGGTGGCACAAGCGGGATGAGTTCGCAAGAAACGCGCACGAACAGTGTGGTGCTTTCCACACGCGGCCGCTGCGGCCTGTTGGCTCAGCCTCCTGACTGTCTACCCCGTCTGTCCTGGCCTGGCCCACAGGCGTACTCCGCGAGGGACGGAGCCCAGATGGCGATTTCCCAGAGCCTGGCAGAGAAGGACGCCCTCCGCAGACAAGTGCTGGAGCTGACGGCACAGGTGTGCGAGCTGCGCACCCAGCTGCGCAAGCTGCAGGCAGAGCCCGCAGGAGGGGTGAGTGCTCTGAGGCCAGCAGCTGGGCTCAGTGCTGTTTCAAGGTGGGGACTTGCGGAAGAAGAGCCAGAGCCCAGGCTGGGCCACAGAGGCCCTGGCAGGCTGTCCAGCTCAAACTCGGCCTGCCCTACGACTCCCATGAGCAGGTGGAGCAGTGAACTCTTGGGGACGGACAGCGGGCACACCCAGCCTCCATCCACTTCTCCTGTTAAGAAAATATCTCCATGTGATAGAAGGGGAGGTTTAACAGAAGGTTCTGGGCCCTGTGGAGTGTGGGGAACAGGGATAAAAGTGGTTCTCAGACCGTCCGTGGGTAGATGACACTTTCCAAAATGCTGGGGTCACGTCTAAGAGCGGGTAGTGAAGAGACCTCTGATCCCAGAGAGCTGGAAGCATGAGACCCTCTGAGCATGGTCTGCGGGCAGTATGGCCCCGGCTCCGGCTCCCTGGGGCTGGGAGAGTCAGTGGAGATGCCTGTGGGGGTCCCAGCAGGGCCCTCCCTCCCCGGCACAGGGTCGGTGGCTCTTCCCCCTCACCCCAACTGTGTAAATACGTAGACGTGAAAGGGACAGGCGCCAAAGGCAAGCCCTGTTGATTCTGGGTGTGGAGTCCTTCTTCCCCTCCGCTTTCTTCTTTCTTTTTCTTTTCTCCTTTGTGGTGTTAGAGATGGAACCCAGGGCCGTGAGCATGCTAGGCAGGGGCTCTGTCACTGCACTGCCCCCCAGGGACTCCCTGCCTGATTCCCATGTGGAATGTGAATATACATAAAATATACATACAGTTTATTACACATTTGTATTTAACATAAACATATTTATGCCTGCTGATGCTTTCATAACTAGCACTGTGCACGCTATAAAAGAGATGAGACGCCATTTCTCCAGCAGTTGCTTCCAGTCTTCTTGATGGTCGGCTTTTGGGCCTCTGGGGTCCCCTGCTCCAAGGATAGGGACATCATTGTTTTTCCTGGAAGCCTAAGAAGGGAGGCTGTGGGGCAGTGACCTGTTGGAAAGCCCAAGGGACAATGGAGCTGACGGCACAGGTGTGCGTCAGGACAAAGTCCCTGAATTCATTAGCCCCTCTGGCCCGAAGCAGGAAGCGGAGGGCAGGGAACCCTGTCCACGGGGGAAGCAGCGGCTCGTGCGGATGCACGCGGTGTGCCCACAGGAGGACAGCACCTGCAGCCTCTTCAGCTCCACCGAGGTAAGGGTTCCCCGGCCAGCCTGCCCCTCCACTGCACTCAGCCCTGTCACCCTGGGTCAGGACCGAGGGCGTCTTCCCCAACCATGTTCCCATGGGGAAGATGTCAGCATCATTGAGAGTTTCAAACTGTGACAACTGATTCCCTCGCAGTTCTAGAGACTAGAAATCCAAAACCAAAGGGCACCAGCAGGGCAGCACTCCCGATTGCTCTAGGGGACGTCCTTCCTGCCGCTCCCAGCCTCTGGTGGCTCCTGGCTGTCCTCGGTTTGTGGCTCTGTCACCAGTCTCTGCCTTCATCTGCACATGGAGTACCCTGCTCTGTGTCTGGGTCCAGATTTCCCTCCTCTTAGAAAGTGTGCTAGTCAGCTTTCTGTTGCTGTGACAAAGTGCCTGAGATAATCAGCTTAATAGAGGAAGGTTTACTTCCACTCAGTTCTGGAAGTTTCAGTCCACAGTCACTTGGCTCTGTTTCATCCTGGCAGGGAGAGTGTGGTGGCATAAAGCCACCAACCTCATGAAGGCCAGAAAACGAGGAGAGGGAGGAAGGGGCAGGGTCCCCATGGACCCTTGGAGGGCACACCCAATGACCTAACTTCCTCCACCAGCCCCACCTCCTAAAAGGTTCCATCCCCTCCCAACAGTACCCCGGGCTGGAGACCAAGCCTTTGGGGGGGGGTTTCCAGATCCAGCTATAGCAGAAAGCCCCCAGTCCTGTGGGATTTGAGGTCTAACTCTGTCTTGGCTCCATTTCATCTGTAAAGATCCTTGTCCCAAATAAGGGCATGTTCACTGGGCTCAGATGACCCCCAGGCTGCCTGACCCACAGTGTCTGAGCTTCGGGTCCCAGCATCTGCTCACACCCCCTGGCGAAGTGAAGGGGTGGTCTCACTGCAATGGGCACACCGGTCCAGGACGCCCAGGGTAGGCAGAGGCACCCCTGATGAGGGCTGCCAACAGCTGGGATGGAGGACAGGAGGCAGGCTAGAGTGCCACTGCCTTGGGCAGGCCTTGGTGCTTCCTTCCTGGATGATCCCAGCGGTGAGTGTCCCAATCCTGTCCTGCGTCCTCAGGGCAGTCTGCTCATGCCCCCTGCTCAATGACCACTTGGGGAGCTGTGGAAAGCCAGGCTTCTTCCCTGGAAAACTGGACATACAGAGCAGGGGCAATGCCATGTTCCATGCCAGGACTCTGTGGCCAGAGCCATCCAAACCCCAGGCTGGACTGGAGCACACTCCTCAAGTGCCCTTGCTGCTCTAAAGGCAGCACATTCCTCCTGGTGGCCACCGTGTGGCTGGGAAGCAAAGGGACCCTTATATGTCCCCACGTGGGCCCCTCTTAACTTGCCACGGAACCCCAGATTGACATCAGCTCTGCCTCCTGCCCTCTCTCCTGGACGTGAGACCTGCCATTCCAGGGACCCACTTGGCCTCCTTGGGCCTCTCCACTGCCATAGCTCTGCTCTGTCTGAATGTGCCATCTCCCCCATGCCTGTCTTAGGCTGGCTCCTCTGGCCCCTCCTCCAGCAAATCTGCCCAAGCCTCCCTGGCCTACCCATGTGGCCCGCATCCCTGCAGTGGCCCACTCCACTCACTGGTCTGCATTTGCTCCTTGGCCCCCTACTCCAGGGGCAACACCTGTCCTTAGGGGTACGTTGACTCTGTCAAAGGGCCTGGCACATAGTAGATGCTCAAGGAATTCTCAGAAAGTGAATTCAGAGCAACTCTGTACAGTTGGGGTCCTCCCTCCAGGAGGCCCAGCTCCTCCCTCACCAGCCAGAAACTCCACCTCTCTGGCCTGGGTTGCTTTACACATGGGACAGGACAGCAATGTCCCACCCTATGGAGGTGTCAGGTGACCCTGCAATATTAAACACAAAGCACCCACCGAGACCCTGTTTCAATGACCGTGACCTCAGTATGTGCTCTCCCTTATCCTCCCACTTGTCTCCTGTCCGTGTCCTTCCCCTCCCTCCTCCAGTCCCAACTCTGGTGGGACCTCAGCGCCACGTCCAGCCGAAAGCTACCGGACAGTTTCCGCTCCAGCAGCCCTGTGCCTCCCAGCCAGCAGTCCCTGTATAAGCGGGTGACAGAGGACTTCTGGGAAGACCCTGAATCTTTAAGGTAGAACAGGATGAAGCCCTGGGGTCCAGCCCACAAGGGAGCTGGACCCTGGACCATCTGGGCATGGGCGGTTGGGAAGGTGCTGGAATGGGCGACATACCCAAGCACCTCTTTGTGCTTAATAGAAGTTCCCCAGGAATCCTGGAGGTAGACCTGGGAGCCCCTCCAGGAGCTAAGGGCGATGATACAGACCTGGATTATGAGATCCTAGACAGGGCAGGTGAGTGCGGTTGCCCTCCCAGCCCCGCAGCATCCTCCCCTCCTGGGCTGCTGGTGGAGGGGGAGGACCGGGAACTGCAGGGATATGCGCGGCGGCCTGAGGACTGGCAGACAGGGATGAGCTTGACTGTCCAGTCTCAGAACTGTGCAGACTGCCTGGCCACTCAGGCCAAAGCCCAGCTGCACTCTGTTTACTGGAGTCTCTGTGCCCCACCTAGAGGCAAGGGGAGTTGCTCACAGGTGTGTCCAGCTAAGCAAGAATTCAGACGGCCACACACGCCTGTCCCCATACTCTTCCCTGTGGACACCTGGTCCTTCCAGGCTTTCTGGAGACAAGGCTTAGGTGCTAGGTTGCTTCTGGCAGGGACTCGTGGCACGGGCAGTCGTCCTGCTGCCAGGAGCGTCCCCCCTGTTGGGCATTGGTCCAAGGCTCCTGATTCTCCTGGAGCTTATTCCTCGTGTTTGTGATTGGACTGGTCCCTTCTCCTCCTCAAGGCCATGGCTCCTCTGGAATAGCCTCTTTACCTGGCTCCTGGACCGTTCTTCTCCTCAAGGCCACAGTCCCTCTGCTACAGCCTCCTTACCTGGCTCCCCACACAGTAGGCACTTAACCTCCCATCCGCAAATCACCCTGAAGCCACCAGAGGGCATGAGTGTCCCACACTGTTCTGTACAGGTGGTCTCAGTCCATGTGACCAGAAACCTTAACCTGGAAGGCTCTAACGTGTTATTATCTGTAAGGGTGACAGTTTGCAAGGGCCCACCCAGGACAAATGGAGCCCGGTTGTGAGATTATGAGAGAAAGGGCTTACTCCTCTTTGCTTTCCTTCTGTCTGGGTTCTGCAGGATGCCTGTTTCCCGCACGGTTAGTGGGGTTGACCCTGCATGCAACCAGAGTACATAGGATTCATTCAGCTTGGCTTTGAATGCAGTCACAGACGGCTTTACACATGGGCTGGGCACAGGCTCCTGTAGCAAGCAGCTGTTAATTCTCTGCTGGTTCTCCCCGGCCCTTCACAGGGTGAGAAGCAGAGGCTTGGACCTCTGGGGCACCTGGCTCCAGGTCACAGGCTGCAAAGTGAAATGCTAGAGCTTTGGAGCCCTGGGGAGCGTCTAGTTCTAGGACTCCCAAGTCAGACCTGCCCCGGCCAGCTGGCCACTGGGCAGTACCAAGACTGCGGTCATGCAGAAGTGCCCTAGTGTAAAGGCAGGCCCAGCTGGGATCGTGCCAGATTTTATTTTCAGGTGAAGTCGTAAGTCCAGACTCTGGGAACAACGTCCCCATCTTCTAGGATGGTGGCAACTCATCCAGATCTCCCCAGACGACACCTGCTGTGCTCAGTAGTCTGAGTTTAGAAAAGATGAATTCAAGGTGCTACGCACAGAAGCAGAGGAGGAAGCAGGGAACTTCCAGTCTCAGCAAACGGGAGGGACCAGGTGGGGTGCCAAGGCCAGGGGACAGGGCTGAGGCTATAGTGGGGGACCCCAAGATGCGGCCACTAAGCCTCAGCTTTCCTCCCAGACCTTCCCCAGCCCGAGGGCAGCCCACAGCTGTCCTCCAGGAGCCTGGACAGCCCTGAAAGGTGAGCCGGGCCTGGGGACCCTCTGCCAACCAGGGAACCAAATCCAGGAGCTGAGAGAGCAGAGTGTGACTGTGCCCTCTTACCACAGGGAGATAGGGTCATGGTGGGGGAGTAGAATTCCTGATGTGGGGGAGGAGGCCATGGCAATGGGGAAATAGTCTTGCCTGCCCCTGCTCTGGGCAGCACCCAAGCTGGTCATCTGCCCACCTGCAGCAGTGTCCCTGTGAGGCGTAGGCCAGCCCGCAAGATCCTGAGCCAGGTCACGGTGCTGGCATTCCAGGGACATGCACTGCTGGAGCAGATCAATGTCATTGGCGGGAACCTCACTGGCATCTTCATTCACCGGGTCACACCAGGCTCAGCGGCGGACGAGATGGCCTTGCGCCCCGGCACCCAGATCGTGATGGTGAGAACAGGCGAGGCAGCAGCCTCCAGCCTCCTTGGGGTCACAGTGGGCAGGTGCAGTGTTGACAGATTCACAGCTGTGCCAGGGCCTCTCTATAGGAGAACCAGGGAGCTAGGACACTGGCACTTTGCCAGAACAGGTGAGACGGCTATGGTGACACATGAGATGTCTCGGTTCCTTTCAGTGCTGGGGATTTGTTGTAGCCAGCTTTCCCCTAGCTGTGTCTAAAGGACCCGACCAGAACAATTTTAGGAGGAAAGGTTTAGTTGGGGGCTCATGGATTCAGAGGTCTTAGTCCATGGAAGCCGGCTCCGTTCTCGGGGCTCAAGGCGAGGCTGCACATATGGGAGCTCACGGCGTCACATCAGGAAGCAGAGCAGACAGAAACTCCAGGCCAGATACACACTCTGTACCCCAAGTGCAGCCCCCAGGGTCCACCTCCTCCAGCCACAAGACGATCAACTCACTGATTGGGTTAAGGGTTTTATAAACCGATTATCCAACCTCAGCCTTCCTGAATTGTCATACATGAGCTTTCAGAGACACCTCACATTCAAACCACAACAGGACTAAATCTGAGGGCCCTTGAAGATCTGAGGGTGCTTGACAGGGCTGTTCTGATACATGGGAGGTCCTCCTTTCTTTTTTTTTTTGGCGGTGGGGGTATTGAACACAGGGCTTCACCACTGAGCCACACCCCCAGCCATTTTTATTTTTCATTTTGAGACAGGGTCTTGCTAAGTTGCTTAGGGCCTCACTCAGCTGCTGAGGCTGACTTCAAACTTGTGATCCTCCTGCCTTAGCCTCTGGAGCTGCTGGGATTATAGGCGTGTGCCACCATGCCCAGCTTTGAGTGCATTTTTCTAACATTCTCTTATTGCTAAATGCACAAACCAGAAGAGAACATAACTCTACTGACTGAGAGTATACAGGGAGTTGACTTTGATGTGACCTTAAAAGCAGAATTATTAAGCTTCAAGTTTTTAAGAAATACCAAGAAACATGCAAAATAGGCTTCCCCCTTTCCCCAAGGCTCACTGTTGGCCTGGGAGGAGCCAGGGCTAGGAGGGCCTGGCTGTTGGGCACAGAGAAGGGCAAGGCCTGTGGGCCAGTGCCCCTGGACAGGAGAGTCCTGCTTCTTACAATCGGTGTCCACAGCACGGCTGTCCTCGCTGGCTGCTCGTGTAGCGTCATTGGGTGTCCCTTACTTGCCTAAGACCTCCTTGATATTTCTATAGTCCTGAGCGTACCAGCCACCAGCTGGGTAGTAAAAACAGCACAGATCCTCTGTGGCACTAGAGAGACTATCCTGGGGTCCTCTGGGGCAGCTTAGTCCTAATGACCTTAAGACACAGTATTTTTTATGGTGGAGGGGTGCCAGGATTGAACCCAGGGGTGCTTAACCACTGTGCCATATCCCAGTCCTTTTTATTTTTTATTTTGAGACAGGGTCTCACTAAATTGCTTAGGGCCTTGCTAAATGGCTGAGGCTGTTTTGAACTTGTGATCCTCCTGTCTCAGCCTCCCAAGCCACTGGGCTTACAGGTGTGTGCCAACGTGCCCAGCAGTACAGCTTAATTTTTATCTCATAACGAAAATGCACCTTCTCCTAAACTTAACCCAACACAGGAAAGGAGCAAAGTCGGCAGTGGAGGCCCTGTGGGGTGGGCCTTCACCCCTGGGGAAGGTGGTGATCTGTAACTCCCCCTGAGATACAGACCAGGGATGCCACTCAATACCCACAGTGCTCAGGACAGCCCCCAGGACAGGGTGGGCAGGCTCCACATAAAGAGAGCCAAGGTTGATAAGCTCAGGTCTAGAACACTGCAGAATGGTCTAGAACTAATGTCTATTTTCAAAAAGATGTTGTGTTCAGTGGTGAAGGGCTGGGGCTGGGTTGGCAGATGACCCTCAGGACCCAGGAATGTGTGTGTCAAGGTCCACAGAGCTGTAAGAGCCTGTCCTGATGCTCAGCCTGTGATGAGGGCTTCACTGCTGTGACTATGAGCAGCTGGGAGGCCACGGGGTCCTACTACAGGGTTGTACTGCACCCTCCCGGGGCATCTGCTCGGTCTTCCTGAACGCAGGTCCTGCCCAAGAGGCTGACCTGGCTGTGTCCCCCAGGTGGCTCACGATGCAATGGAGCCATCATTCAAGGCCCCACTGGAGAACACCACCCTGGAGCAGGCCGTGGGGCTCCTCCAGAGGGTGAACGGCTTCTGCTGCCTGTCCGTGAAGGTCAACACCGAAGGTACAGCGCCGCCCCTCAGGCCTGCTCAGCTGCTCAGCCGTCTCCGTCCTCAGGCCCCCTCAGGCCACCCAGAGCCAGGGACCACTCAGCCAGCTGTGTGCTGAGTCCCTGGGGCCCCTCCCCTACTGAGTGCAGTACCCGAGTGGCTTCCTAGACCGTGGGGAGGATCTTCTCTCTATCCCACTTTCACAGTCTAGAATCAATTTTCCGTGGGTGGACTCAGTCCCTCGTGGCTTCTGTTATCAGGTTATAAGAAGCTGGTCCAGGACCTGGAGGCCAAAGTGGTGACCTCAGGAGATTCCTTCTACATCCGGGTCAACCTGGCCATGCAGGCCAAGGGGGAGGGGCAGCTGCAGGTGCACTGTAACGAGGTCTTGCACATCACCGACACCATGTTCCAGGGCCACGGCTGCTGGTGCGCCCACCGTGTGGACCCCTACACCATGAGGGATGGGGACCACGGTGCCATCCCCAACTACTCACGGTGAGGAGCTGGCCCCCTCGTCCCCGAGAGGCCCAGGGAAGGATGGCCACCTGCCCCATTCCAGGAGGGCCTCCTGGCCAAGAGGAAGCAGGGCTTCCAGAAGCTTCCCCTGTCCTGCAGCAGAGTCCCTGCCTGGGAGCAGAGGGTGGGAGGAAGGGATGGCTCCACAGAAGGGACTCTCACCAGGATCACTGCTGAGGGGGTCTCCTGGTGACCTCGGATCATTCCAGAGCTTTCTGGATAGGGCTTCCCATGCTTGGGGCTGGGTCACTCTGTGGTAGGGCTGGCCTAAGCACCGTAGGATGTTACACAGCATCCCTGGCCTTCTTGCTCACTAGATGCCAGTGACCCCTCTCCCAGTTGTGACAACCAAGTGTCCCCACACGTTGCCAAATGTCCCATATGGGGTGACCCATCGTCCTGGTTTGCCCAGGACTTAAAGCCACATGCCTGGGGCCACCCCTCAGTCCTGGGAAACCCAAGCAAAGTGCACCTCACCCTCCCCGTGAGTGACATTGTCCTCAAGCCACCCGTGGGGACCTGGACGGCTCAAGTGCAGCACCTCTCGCCCGTGTCCACTAAGAGTGCCCTGGGCATCAGCTCCGGCAGGCTCAGGGAGAGGCTGCCATCTGCACTTCTGACCGTGCTCCTGGTGACATTGCTTCCTGCGCTGCCAGTAGCAAGGTCCTTGGCCCTGGCAGCTCAATAGAGCACCTGGTTCCACCTCAGGGTCCACTAAGTGAGCATCTTGGGGTGGGCTGAGGCTTGGGGGTCTTTTCCAAGTCCTGGGAATTATGAGGACCACCAGGGTAGAGCACCCCTGGAAGAGCACAGCTGGGTGGGCCACCTCTCCTTCCCGGTGCTCCCGGATGCAAGGGCAGCTGTGGCAACTGGGTCAGGTCCCTCCTTGTCCCTGTAGGGCTCAGCAGCAGCTCTTCGCTCTTATCCAGGATGTGACACAGCAGCACACAGTCACCCGCAAAGTGAGGCCCAGGGGTGGATTGAGGGGGAGTGGTGTGTTGGCCAGGGGCCCTGGGGGCCAGGTTGGAGCAGGGGTCTGCATACATCACCCTTCCGGGGTCCCAGTCGCCCGCTCATCTCCCATTCTCATTTCCTCCTTCGGAGGCCTGGGGTCTCGTGCTTAGGTGTGGGGGACCCTCTGCCTTTTGCAGAGGGTGCTTGAGGCTGTCTACCTGGGGACCCTTCCCTGACTCCTGCCCCCTGACACAAGACCTGGCATCCTGGCTGTGTCAGAGACCACTATGGATCTGCTTACAGGGTGGGGTGCCAAGGCAGGGTGGGGAGGCTGGCCCCCAGGCCGTGTTGATAGCGTCAATCACTCCCCCTTGCCCCTTCCCTGTCCCCGTCCCTCCTGTGGCAGTCTTCCGGGGGACCTCGGAAGCTGGTGCGCATCGTCAGTACGGACAAAGCCAAGTACGGTCCTCTGTGCTCATCCTCTGATGAGGGCCAGGCCCCCAGCAGGGCGGAAGGTGAGGCCTGGGGTGCTGGACTGCTGGCTCGGGTGGGCCAGGACTGGGGAACTGTCGCTGGGTGGTCAGCTTGCTCAGGCAGGCCAGGCTTTTGCTGAATCCAAGCTTTATTTATTATTTATTTATTTATGAGAGGGAGAGGAAGAGAGGGAGAGACAGAGTGAATAGAAGGAATCTTACTTATTTTTTCATCTGGATTTTGTTTGTCTGACGCTTAGTTGTGTATGTGGTCCTGGGGTTTGAACCCAAGTCCTTGTGCATGCCAGGCAAGCCCTGAGCCATTGCTCTAGCCCCAGGGTCTGTTTCCAAAACCTGTAATTGACATCTGCATGCCCTTCTGGACGTAACTGAGCTGCACGTGTGCAATGAACTCCACACCTGCACACTTTGCTCTGGGACCTGCCCCCTGGGGATCAGCCCATAAGCCATGAGCACAGTCACATCCACCGCTCTACTTCTAGAATAGTAAGAAGGTGAAAACTATCAAATGCCCACATTACGCAAGCCTGTGGACCCCTGGGACGGTCACTTAGCCGTCAATGTGTGCATGAGGTTGGGTAGAGGTCAGATTGGCACAGACCCGAGGGGTAAGCTGGCGCAGCGAAGACCATCAGAAGTGAGGTTTGAGCAAGGAAAATCACCAATTAATTTTCTCCTTGAAGTTTTCTTTCGGTGAATACGAGATGGCTGCTGAGAATGGAAGAGCAACATAAAGAGGAGTGGAGGGCCCAGGAAGGAGGCTGGGCACCTGGAGCCCTGGGGGCAGGGGCATTCAGGAACCAGCGAGCAGGGTTAAATCATTGCCTGGGGCTGAGCACCCACTGTCTGCCACTTAATGAAGGGACGCTCTGTGGGGCAGTGTTAGATGTTCTGTTATTCGAGGTGCTGGAGCAGCCGCTGGAGCTCCTGGGGGCTGGGGAGGGTGCGTGGTGCTGCCACAGCCTGGCGACCGGCTGCCACTGCCCTTCTCCTCCACAGACTGCTCCTGCGTGTGCTTCTGGGCTGAGAGCTGCTTCACCCTGGTGCCCTACAGCCTGGTGCACCCTCACAGGCCCGCCCGGCCCCGGCCCGTGCTCCTGGTGCCCAGGGTGGTCGGGAAGATCCTGAGCAAAAAGCTCTGCGCCCTCCAAGGCTTTAAGAAGTGCCCAGCAGGTGCGCTCTCACCTGGCCCTGCAGAAAAGCTTTGTCTGCTCTTGGGGGCGTGGGGTGCGGGTTACTGTGCAGGCTTCCTAGGACACAAACTGCAGGGCTTATAGAGGCAGGAATTGACCTGCAGCTGCGGAGGGCAGATGTCTCTGGGGGCTCCAGGGTGGATATTCCCTTTCCTCCAGCACCTGGGGGTCGCTGACTTCCTGACTTCTGGCTACATGGCTCCCATCTCCGCCTTGGTGGGCAGTGGCCTTTTTCCTATTGTGACTCCAGGTCTTCACATGGAAGAACACTAGTCATTGGATTTGGGGTCCCCCTAATGCAGTATGGCCTCATCCGGCCTTTGAGACCCTATTTCTAACTAAGGTCCCATCCAAAGTTCTCCGTGGACGTGAGTTGGGGCACTGTTCACGCAGCACAGTTGCTGTTGGCAAACAGGCCTCTATTTAACAGGGTGGCACTAGCACAGCTGGAGGGCACAGCCACCTGCCCCCAGCCAACCAGGGTGGCCACTGGAGGAGCCGCCAATCCAGGGCGACAGGTGAGGCCAGCAGGAGAGACAGCCAGAGCAGGGCTCTGCATGGGTCTGAGGGGCCGCAGGGCCAGTGGAGGTGCTGGCCAGCTGCAGCAGGAAGGGCATCTGAGCAGTGTCCACCGGGGGTGGAAGGACAGCCAGGAGGAGGGCAGGTGCAGTTCTGACCCGGGGCTGGGAAACTGAGGCCAGCCAGTCAGGATGAGGGCGGAGCGCAGGGTTCTCCTTCAGAGCAGGGCTCTCAGCTGCAGCTCTGGGGCCGTCCCAGCACTCTAGGGTATTTGACAGCACCCCAGCCCCATCCTGCTGGATGTCATAGCAGACCCCTGTCCCAGTTGTGACACCTGAAAATGTGCCCTGGGGGGTAAAAATGAAAATTGTAGATCTAAGCCCTTGATGGGCTTCCCAGCTGCGAGAGGCTGGATGTGCAGGTTTAGAGCTTGGGGAAACTGTGTGGAAGGGGTAGTTCCTACACATCCATCCATCCGTCCATCCCTCCTCCTCCTCTCCCATCTACATCCCATCCCCGAGGGCGTTCCTGCAGTAGCCAATCTCTCAGGGTAGGTGTGTCCAGCAGACTCCTCCAGGTGGGACGAGCAGGGCCGGCTTTCTACAGTGGTCACCCTCAAACTTCTCAAGGACTGGCTGGTGGGGCCACAGGGGTGGGTGTTCACATGGGCCCCTGCAGAACCCCGGTGGTGTGACGACCCTGCCACCTGCAGAGTACTTGAGCCGGGAAGAATATGACGCCCTGAGCCTGAGGGGGGACATCATCCAGAAGGGACAGGAATCTGGTGGCCACTGCTGGGTGACCCGACAAGCTGTGGAATCCATCATGGAGGAGGTAGGTGTGGGCCTGGGGCTGCTCCAGCGACAGCAGCTCCCACCTAGGCTGGGTGGATCTGGGAAAAACTTCTGGGGCCCTGGACACACCGGCTGGGTGCTCCGTCGGAGGGATCCAGGCTAAACCTTGCTACTGCCACTGAGATCCAGGAGACCTTGGGTGTCACCTCCTTGAGCCCCAGCTCCCGTGACTCAGGAGACATTTAACAAATATTTGTTAATGGATGAATAAAACCAAAACAATGCTTCCCTGTGTGAAGGCTCAACACACAGGAGTGTGCCCCCGTGGACCACCGGGCTTCGTACCTACAAAGGACGCAGCAGGCGCCAAGCCCTCCTGCCCCAGAGGGTGACAGCTACCGCTGCCTGGCTCTTAGGGTTTGTGCTTCACGTGACATCTACTCAGTTCAAAGGCACAATTCCAGGTTTTCCAGGTGGAAACCTTGCACTTGCACAGCAGCATGCAGGCGGCCGGCTCTTGCCCCCTCTCTTCTCCCAGGGCCTGCTTGGCCTGCACGGGGGCTCCTCTCACTTCCTCTGAGGTTGGAGGCCCATGATCTTGACTCACTTCCTCCTTCCCTCTTCCCTAAAGAACACTCACGCCATCCTGGACGTCCCGCTGGACCATGTCCGTGGCCTGCATCGCATGGACATTTTCCCCATCATTGTCCACGTCTCCATCAACGAGAAGAATGCAAAGAAGCTCAGGTAGGTACACACCGGGGGCTGGCGGTGGGGTGCAGAAAGCCAGGCACGCGGCTCCAGGGCCAGCTAAGGGGCTTCCAGAGCGCACGTTGCTCTGGCCCTGGAAGTGATAATGGCAGCGCCCTGACAACTTCAGGACAGGTCTAGCTGCCCTCCAGGGGAGAACCTGCCACTGCCCCAGCTCAACTGCACCTATTGCTTCTTCATGACACCCCCAAGGTCCACTGCGCCTGCATTCCACGGGTGCCCGGGCAGGTGCTGTGCCTTTGGTTGGACAGCCAGGCGTGGCTGCTTTCCTGGTGGACCTGGTTCTGCCCTGAAGCCCCACTGCCTCTGCCATGCAGGAGAGGTCTGCAGCGGCTCGGCACCTCGGAGGAACAGCTGCTGGAGGCAGCCAGGCAGGAGGAGGCAGACCTGGACAAGGTGCCCTGCCTGTACAGCAGCCTGGCCCCGGACACCTGGAGTGACCTGGATGTCCTGCTGGGCTGTGTCCGCCTGGCCATCGCGGACGAGCAGAAGAAGGTGGTATGGACGGAGCAGGGACCCTGCTGACGCTGCCACACCCCTCGCCCCAGCGGTGAGGACCTGTGTGTGCCTGTTAATGCCGTCCTGTCCTTTGCGCAGAGCCACAGGGCACAGCTAGGACTGCTCAGCACGTAAGCTTGGCCTCTCTTCTCTGTCCTCACCATGCATGGGACACACATGGTGGTCACCCATGCCCACTAACTCTGTGCGACCACCTCCACCCTTTGCAAGGGCTTGCCAGGGGCTGAACTAGAGGCCTCTCCAGCCCTCTCTGGGATACTAGATAAGCACCGATCATAGGCTGCTCCTTCCTTTCACATTTCAAGGTGTCAAAAGTAACCTCCCAACCCCCTGGAGCAATGGCTGGGTCCTTGGTTTTCCAGCCACCCCTGCCCAGGGCACAGGCACAGACCCTGCACACTGCGGCTCTGGCTGACTTTCCTCAGCTCCTGATGGCTAAGAGAGACATCCATTCCTCTAGGTCATGGACACCTGTGTGTTTACCTGTAAATCAAGTTTCTGAAACAGAAGCAGTAGTTTCAGTGGGTCTGTGCCTGGTAATACTCTCTGTGCCCGGCCCTGGACTGTCAGACAAGACCTGCTCTGGCCTCGATTCTTCACCTCCTGGGGCTATTGTAGACCAAATGCCATTTTGAAAAAATGTCTCTGAATCAAGATGTTGACCTAGGATCCAGGTTGCCATCATCGCAGATGAGTTCAGAAAGTGAATTCTATGTTATTTGACTAAAATAAAAAGCTTTTTCAGGACTCCAGCATGGGTTACCCCACCCCCAACCGCCATAGAGAGTGGAGTGCGGAGTGGAGGGGGAGGAAGGGAGGGAACCCCTGTGTGAGAAGACACAGGCAGGGACGTGCCAGACGCTGGGGTCACGCAAGCAGCAACCCAAGCCAAAGGCTGCACCTTCACACCTCATCCTTGGCACTCTCAAAAAGCCACGTGATTAAACCTGTCACTGCCAGAATCAGGGCGGGTCCCACCTGACGCAGATCCGTGACTGTGGGCAAAGGGCAGGCCATGGAAGCCAGCCCAGGGGCCAGTCCTAGGCCAGATGCTGTGCCCGGGCTGAGGGTGGCCTGGACCTGGCTGTGGCCACACAGAAGCCTCAGCTTCCTTTTGAGCAAAGGGGTCAGAGACATCCCTGGGTTCCAAACACCCAATAGGGTTCCCCCAGTTTCTACCCCTTTATCTCTGGATCCCCAAACCCACCCCAAAAACATGGGCTAGGGATCCCACCCTGTCCCAGCATGCCCCTAACAATTCCAGTGCCAGGACACGGCTCAGATGCGAGGACAGCAGTGTCCTTTGATATAGTGGCAGCACCCCCAGGGGAGGAGCAGCGTGTACTTGGGGCCCCCTTCAGGAGAGGAGAGGCCGAGTGACACCTCTGTCACAGAGGAACAAGGCAGGTGCTGCGGTGCTGTCCCCTGTTCTTCCATGTCTGGGCAGGGGCAGGGTGTGCCCCAGGGTCGTCACAGCTCATTGTGCAGTGGCCGGCACTGCGGGGAGAGCTTCTCCTCCAGGACACCATCGGGGGCACACACCCAGGGGTCGTGGGTCGCCCACTGCCACTTGGCCAGACGGGTCTTCAGCATCTCCAGTACCTGGGCAAAGCGCGGGTCGGCAGCCAAGTTCTGGGTCTCCTGGGGGTCATGGCTGTCATCGTAGAGCTCCCAGCGCTCCCGGTAGTAGTAGTGGTGAAGGTCCTTGTACCAGCCTGTGGGCTGGCCGGCCACGGTGCGGTTCAGGAGGTCCTGAAAGGTGGGCGAGACGTAGAGGTCCTGGTCCACAGGGAAGGGCATCTTGAAGCCCAGGTTGTGCACGAGGCGGAAGTTCTGGTGGTGCACGGAGCGCATGGGGTAGGACATGGTGACCTCGTGGTGGCTCTGACTGCCGAAGACGGTCGCCCAAGGAGGCTCTGCCTCTAGTGCTGGCAGGAGGGACCGGCCCGTGAGCTGGACGGTTTTGGAGCCGAAAATGGCATAGCTGGGGTAGGGGATGGAGAACCAATCCAGGATGGTAGGCGTGAGATCTGGAATGGAAAGGACAGGGCACTTCAGGAGGGTCCTGCAGGGCACAGAGCCCCCAGGGAGGGCTGTGTCTAAGCCACCAGCGGAAAGGTGCAGCTTTGGGGAGCCACCCCTCCCTGTTGCGTCACCCCTGGACCATGTCCCTTTACTGGTACAGCCACAGGCCCCAACCTGGAGCTGTTTAGGGTCCCTCTAAAACCCCACAGACTAGAAAGTGCATGCCCCTGGCAGGGAGGACTCGTGCTCACTCTGGGTCAAGGTCACAGCCTTCTCTGGCTCATGGTTTGGGGTCAAAGGGAGACATGGGCGACGAGGTGGGGAGGACCCGAGTGCACTGCTGCCCTGAGCAGCCTGCCCAGAGCTCCTGCGAGCAGAGGGCAGCGCACAGGGAGCTTCGGCCAGGGACAAGCACTGCCGCACCTGGTTCTGTCCACTCATCTGTAATGTGCGCCTTCTTAGAGGTGAGATGGGTCCCAAGGGCAGGATGGGTGCAGTGTTTCTGAAAGCACTGGCAGCCCAGGGAGTGAGTCAGGCACTCTGGTGCTTTGATTTGGATAGCATCATCCTAGGTGATTCTGACAGCCATCATGGAAGGGGCTGACTGTCCCTGTCTTGCCTGGGTGGCAGGAGCTCCCCATGAAGCAGTCCCATGCCTGCACTCACCCCTCCCCTGCATAAGAAGGACACAGCCATACCTAGGAGGCTCACGAAGGCCTCGCTGACCTGGCCCCAGCGTTGCCGGTGCTCTGGAGATGACACCAGCAAGGGTTCAGCAGTCCCTGGCCAGTAGAGGTTGGTCCTGCCACTGGGGAAGGGGATCCCATTGTCAGATGTGAAGATGACCAGGGTGTCATTCAGGACCCCAGCTCCACGCAGCTCCTGGAGCACAAGGCCAATCCCTGTTGGGGTTCAGAGGCACAGGCTCAGCTGCAGGCACAATGCAGGGCCCGGGCGAGTGTGCCCACTGTTCTGTCATCTCACTGCCGCACTGTCACTTTCTGGACCTTAAAATATCCTGCGGTCCTTCCTCTTTTTTATTTCCCCCCAGTAGATGGAACCCAGGGCTTGGTGCACGCTAGGCAAGCTCTCTACCACTGAGCCCCATCCCCAGTCCCCCCTGTGCCAGCCCAGGCCTCTTGCCCATGGGCCTTGAGGGACATGGTGTTTCTTGGTCACAGTGTCATACCCAGGCAGCTGCTACTGCCCCACACTGGCTTCTGTATTTTCCGGGACTTCATATCTGTTCAGAGAGCAAAGTGGGACAGCTTGAGTTGGGACTGGAAGACAGGATTTCCTCTACACTTGCCATTCCAGGACCCCTCTAAAGGCATCAACAGAGACATGATAAAGGTACCAACCTCCTACAGTAGGTTGAAGGGGCACCCCCTAAAGATACGCCCGTGCCCAAACAGTGAACGTGATCTTATTTGGAAAAGGGACTTTGCAGGTCTGAGTTAAGGATCCTGGGACAAGATCATCCTGACACACCTAGATGGGCCCTAAACCCAACAAGGGTCCTTATAAGAGCAGAAAACGCAGAGAAGACGTGACCAAGAAGGGCACATGGAGATGGAGGCTGAGCTGTAGGGAGGCTACCACAACCAAGAGACCCAAGGGCTCCCCAGTCCCAGAGCTAGAAGGGGCAAGAACCTTTGGGGGAAGACTGACCCTGTCACCCCTTCACTTTGGACTTCCAGTCTCCAGGGAGAGTGCAAATTTCTGCTGCTTTAAGTCCATTTGTGGTACTTGTTACATCTGCCACAAAAGAAAAGAACAACCTCACGGGGCTGGAGTGGTGACTCAGCGGTTCCAGTGCTTGCCTGACATGCATGAGGTCATGGGTTTGAACACCAGCACCACATATACGACAAGTATCAGAGCAATAATAGCCACATGAAAAACTAAATAAAACTGATTCTCTTTCTCTCTCTCTGTCCCTCACTCTTTAAAAAATAAAAAATAAAAACTCACACACCTCCTGAGTTCTGCATAAGCACAATCCAACAGCTCCAAACCCTGAATCTGACTTGGATCCCATTGCTGGGAGAGCACCTGGAGCCTGCCTGAAGGGCCGGCCCAGGAGAACTCTGTGGCAGGCTGCCCAGAGTGGCCTGCGATGCCCAGGAGACAGGGAATGTAGGCTCTGCTCAGTCTGGCGCAGGCCGGAGGCCTTCCACACTGACCCTCGTTTGCACTGTGCTGCTGGTGGGACCCTCTGAGGCTGAGCTCAACACAGTTGAGGGGCACCCAGCCCAGGGCAGAGTCCAAAGCCTGGGCATACCCCACTGCCTGCATCCCTGGAACTCACCTTGGTCCATCCGGCCGATGGTGGTGTACTGAGCAGCCAGGTCAGCTCGGGCTGCTGGGGTGTCAGGCACAAAGTAAGGCACCTGGGGAAGGCAGGTGTGTGGGAAGCCAGGCTCAGGACAGACTGGGGGAACCCACCATTCAACCGGGGTAGGAGACGGGGCCTGACACCCCTTTCTCCTATGGAGGGGTCAGCTGGAATGCCTCTCCTCTGCAGGAATCACACATCTCCTCCTTCTATGACCCTGTGGAGGGGCCTGGAACCCACTTGGACAGAGGTCTCCTCCTCTGTGTTAACATCACATTGTCAGGGGCAAGGGCCATGGGCTCTGGGGAGAGGCAGGGTCCCGGGTGCAGGGTGAGTGTCTTGGAATCAAGGCAAGGACCCCGCCTACCAGCACATCCTGGGGGTCATAGATCTGGGGTGTCCAGTCCGGGATGTGCCCCATGCCGCTTTCCCCATTGCCAAACTTCTCGCAGAAGGCTCCGTACTGCGGCTGCGAGTGCCCACAGCGGTGGGGGTCATGGAAGGCAACGTAGAGGAAGAATGGCCTGAATGGGGGAGGCTCAGTGTTCAGGTCAAGGTTGGCCAGGCTGACCCACCACCTGGCTCAGCCAATGCCTTGATTTTCCACCCTGGAGAGCCCTGATCCTGTTTCAGGCAGGACACCCTCTCCGCTTTGCCTGTTCCTCTATCTGAAGGTCTCTGTTACGCCCACTGCCTCAGTTTCCCCACAGTCCTTCTTCCTCTGCCCAGAGTACCATGAGTGTCTGGAACCTACACCAGCTGTCTGGGGACTCCAGGAACCCCAGCTGAAGACGCTGGGATGTGCACCCAGGTTAACCACCCAGAGGTCTGGCTGTGCATCAGTGTAATGGGACAGGGGCCTCCTGGTACCTGTCATCCTGAGTCTGCAGGAACTTCCGGACCAGCAGCTTGATTCTAGTGATGTTCCGCCCAACCTGGAGCACAGAGCTGTTCTCCTCTGTGTACGCAAAGTCAAACGGGTACACGGTCTCCGGCCCAACATGCTTCTTCCCGATGATGCCTGGGGGTGGGCACAGGCTCATCCAGAGTCTGCTCTGTCCCTTTCCCACCCTCCGCCCTCAGTGTGCTGCAGCTGGGGGCAGGGAGCCCAGTCCTTATTGGCTCTCAGGACCCAGGGACCCAGGAGGCTGTGGCCTGGGTCCTTGGGAGGAGTGCTCAGGGCAGGCCACGCGGCCTCCGGGTGGCTCAGAGGTGGCCTCGCTCTACAGGGCAGAGGGGGGACAGCGAGGGGACCCGTGCACCTGCCCTCAGGCGGGGTACCTCACCTGTGCGCACGCCGGCCTGGTTGAGCAGCAGCGGCAGGCTCCGCACCTTGTCGAAGGAGCTGAAGTGATGCACGCCCTGTTGCAGCCCATACATGCCATTCTGGTGCTGTGGGAAGGGTCTGTGAGGCCGGGCTCAGCCATGCTCTGCTGGGAGGGCCAGCGGCAGTCCCTTCCACCTCCCGCCTCCGGCCCACAGGCCCCTCCCGGGAAGGAAGAACCGGAGCAGGCCCCATAACAGCTGGCTTTTTTTTTTTTTTTTAAAGAAAGGGAACAGTGAGAGAGAAAAAGAGAGAGAGAGAGAGAAAGAGAAGTAATCTTCATTTAGTTTTTCATGACTTCCATTCCTGGGACACTTCATTGTGTACGTGGTGCTGGGGTTTGAACTCATGTACTTGTGCACGCCAGGCAAGCGCCGAAACTGCAGAGACAGGTGGCTTCTTTGAAAAATGTATTTTATACCTTTGTTTTTGCACAGTGCTGAAGAGCAAAGCTGGTATCTCCTGTGTGCCAGGCAAGCGCTCTGCCACTGAGCTACAGCCAAGCCCCAACAGGAGGATTTTATCTTCCTTAGGCACATTATGCCTTCCACTCCCTCCATTCCAATCACGTCATAGAGCAAAAAAGATAGAAATTCTTGCTATTATTTTGGTAATAACTAATCATTTTATATGGTAAAGAAAAAATCATATGTGTTAAAATCTCAGTCTCGGGGGCTGGAGTGCTGGCCCACTGGTTAGGGTGCCCGCCTGGCATGTGCGAGTACATGGGTTCAAACTCTGGCACCATGTACACAATGAAGTGTCAGAGCAATGAAAGCCACAGGAAAAACTAAATAAAAAATTGATTCTCAGGGCTGGAGCAGTGGTTCAGCAGTTACAGCGCTTGCCCAGCATGTGGGAGTACGCGAGTTCAAACCCCAGCACCACGTACACAACAAAGTCTCAGAACAACGAAGGCTGCATGAAAAACTAAATAAAAATTGATTTTCTCTCTCTCTCTCTCTCTCTCAAAAAAAAAAAAAAAAAAACTCAGTCTAGGAAGAGAGGTGGTAAAAGGAAAGGCCACCACCCCTTCCTGCAGCTCGCTGCTGGGAGCAAGGGACCTCTCGGGAGACGTCTGAGCACATGCAGATCCCACTCTGTCTGCTCAGTGCCAGCCTCCCGAGGGGACACATGCAGACGGCACACTTGCTTCTAGTGAGGAAAGATCACAGGACACACACCCAAGCAAGAGCCCCAGATGCCCACGTTCACGCAGCTCTCCTTCCAACACGAGGGTCAGATCACAAGATGCACGCCCAGAGCAAAGCCCCAGATGCCCACGTTCATGCAGCTCTCCTCCCAACACCAGGGTTGGAAGCAGCCCACGTGACCACCAACAGACAGACGGACAAGCACAACGCAGCCTTCCATTCCACAGAGCATCACTCTGTCTTGAAAAGGAGGGAATTGTGACATGTGCTGCGTGCGGACGAGGCTTTAGGACATGCTCTGTGACATAAGCCGGTCACAGAAGGACGAGTGCTGTACAGTTCCACCTACAGGAGTCCCTTGTCGAATTCAGACAGAAAGCAGAAGCAGGGTGGCCAGGGCTGGGGCGCGGGGCTCAGTGCTTCCATCTGGGAAGATGCGTGAGTTCTGAGGGTGGATGGTGCTAAGCGTGGCCCCCTGTGAAGGCCTACACCAACGCCTCTGAACAAGGGTTCACACCTGTCATCCTAGCCACCCTGGAGGCCAGCCCAGGCAGTGAAGACCCTGCCTCAAAACAAAACTGTAAAAGGGCTGGGGTGCAGCTCAGAGGTGGAGCGCTTGCCAAGCCTGTGCGAGGCCCTGCGTTCACCCACAGCATGGAAAATAAATAAACGAACAAAAAAAAAAAGGTCGTCAAATTTTACATTATATGTTTACAATGATAAAAAGAGGAAGGGCCCTAACAGCGCAGCTCTTGCCATCAGATTTCCCCACACCACAGTTCAGTTCGCCCCTCTGAACCTGAGGGCAGTCTGTGCCCTCCACTTCACAGGTGAGGGAACTGCGGCGCAGACAGGGCCGTCATCTGCTCCAGGTCACGAAGAGCAGTGAGCTGGCTCCGCCGATGGGTGGGGAGTCAGGCTGGGGTGCTGTTGGCACCATCCAGCTGCGCCCCTGCCCCCGTGGATGGGAGAGATGGTGGACAGCGCCCTAGGCACATGAGGGTGTCCCAAGGCTAGGCCTGGACAGGGTCTCCCCTGGCTCCTTCCCCACCCCCTGGCTGCCCTCACCTGGGGCAGGCCCGTGAGGAGGCTGGCACGGCTGGGCGAGCAGCTGCTGACGGAGGTGAAGGCCTTGCGGAAGACGAGGCTGCGGCGGGCCAGGGCATCCAGGTGAGGGGTGGTAATGGCGCTGTTGTTGTACACACCACTCTCAAAGCCTCCATCATCCGCTGAGGAAGGAGGGAGACAGAGGATGTGGTGGGCTGGAGTCAGAGGAACAGCATGTGGGAGTGGGAGACATGGGTTCTGCTCCAAGGCGTGGGTCACGGATGCCCAGGAGGGCAGGACTTCTGAGTGGCTGATATGATACCAAGGGCATGTGTGCAGGCAGGCATGATACCTGGCCAGGCATGATACCTGGGTGGATGTGAGCAGGCAGGGATAAGACCCAGGAAGTCATGGTATCCAGCAAGCACGGCACCAAGGGCGTATATCAACAGGGGGCATGGTATTCAGGGAGGTAAATATCCCAGCAGACATGTTACCTGGGGCAGGATAACCCCAACAAGCTCAATACCCACACATGCATGATGCTCTAGCAGATGTGCAACATGGGTGTGTTCAGGTGGCTGCATGGGCACAGTGCACTACTGGGCACCCTGAGCTCTGCAGAAGCGGCACAAGGCAGTGGCAAGGACAGCCATACCCACGGCATCTCTGAGGATCTGCATGTGCACCCCCCACCTCTCACCGATACACAGTCCCCTTCCCTAAAGGCCTAGAGATCATGAAGCAACTAAAGCCCAGAGGTTAGGTGCAGTGCCCAAGTCCACACAGCTGGGCATCAGGAAGTGGGGATGGGCCTCCCAGCTCCTACAGTCACACAAAGCTTCTTCCCTGTGCTCTGGAGTAGAGGGTTCAGGTGGCAACCCCCAGAGCCAACACCCTCCAGGCCTGCCTTGGAGGCTACAGTCCTTGAATAGAGGTGGATGGCTGACCACCAGCTGGGCCACCATTCTCCCTCCTGTAGAACATACTGGGAGCTGATAGGAGCAGAGCAGTGGGGATGCTGGGGTCCTGCCATTTGGTATGCGTCCAAACCTAAGCAGGTGTCTCAGCACTTGGCTATGGCCCAGCTATTGACTGATACAAAGTCCACCCCAAATTCTATGTCAAGTCCTAACGCCAATGTGAATGTCTGTTGACAGGGTCCTTAATGAGGATTATATGAGATCACAGGGTGGGGCAAAATCTGACAGAACTCAGGCCTTCTCCTGCCATGTGAGGAAACAGCAAGAAGGTGGCCATCTGCAAGCCAGGAGGGCCCTCACCAGAACCCAACCTTGCTGGCACTGGACCTTGGTCTTTCAGCCTACTACTGAATCATGAGAAGTAAGTCTCTGTTTGTAAGACAGCTGGTCTGTGGTTCCTTGTTATTGCAGCTAAGACAGGACCTAACCTTGGAGACCACATTTTGTCTGGGCTCTGGAAGGTTTCGTAGCTCTAATCCCAGTCTGGGCAAGATGGATCCCCCCCCCCATTCTTCTCTGCTGTCCCTGGGTGGGGGACGGGCAAGACAGCTGTTTGTGTTACAATTAGCTGAATGGCCTGCCCCAGACCACAAAGTTAATCAGAAGGAGTAGGATTGGCAGCAGGCCAGACCTCAAAAGGGTTTGGGGTGTCACATGTCAATCTCCAGCACCCAAACAGGAAGTCTCACGAGCAGCAGGGCATTGCAGAACTTGGGGTTTCTGAGAGCGTGGTAGGCTGGGGGACCTATGTCCTTCAGCCAGGATCAAAAAGAGCTAAGCTCTGGGGTCTGAAAGGGGAAGGTCAAGCTCATAGGGGTGGGAGAGGCACCCTGACAGGTTTCTGGCACACCATTTGGGCTCTGTCGACCCCTAGTGCTGCAGAGCTGCCTAGCTCATTCTGGGGATACAAAGGGTCGCCCTGGCTACTCTGGGTACAGGGTGGTGGGGGTTTGCAGTGGGGATACCGACCCTTCCAGACCCCACCGCACTCTCTACGGAGATAATCACAGAAAGTTTGGGGGCAGCGGTGAGGAGCGACGGGGTGGGAACGGCGGTGGCTCTGCAAAGCCGGGCACGCTAGGGTCAGCACTGACCACTTTAGGGGGCCGCTCTGTGGGGCAGCAACAGGTAGGCCCGGTGGCGGCACTCACCGAGAATCAGCAGCACGTTCCGGGGGCGCGCCCGGCAGGCGCCCAGCACGAGCAGCAGCGCGTAGCAGGCGGCTCCGGGGCTGCGCATGGCGGCTACAGGTCCGCGCGCTCCGCGGGGTCACCGGCTCCGGCTCCGCCCCGCCCGGCCCCCGGTCACATGAGCGCCAGGCCCCGCCCCAGCCCCGCCCACCTCCCCTTGGTTCCTGCGGACCTGGCTGCGGCGACGCTGGGAGACCGGAGCTCCGGCGCCCGGTGAGTGAGTCCGCGGGCAGCGGGCAGGCCCGGGGCTGAGGGCTGTCTGGGCAGGCGGAGGTCAGGGGCGGCGACCGGCGCGGGGCCAGCGCGGGGTCCCAGGGAGCCTCCCTACCGCGGGGACCCTCCCCCCCTCAGGGACCCTCCCCCCCGCGGGGACCCTCCCCACATTGTCCCCTCTCCAGGACCTCGGTCTTGCGCGGGGTCGGCTTGCCGCGGACGGCCAGCCGGCGGGGGTCCCTGTTCTGGACCCTGGGATCCCGGGCTAGTGGCTGCGTGGGGGCTGGGCAGGAGTGGATTTTGCCCAGTGAGGCGCAGCCGGGACTGGGTGGGGGGTCTGGGGTCGACTCTGAGCGCAGGGGGCGGACCCTGGAGGATGCTGCGCACCCTGAATTAGGGGAGGAGCCCATGTGGTTTTCTAGAATAGCTGGAGCCTCTGTGGGGCCATGAATGCTACAGGTGGGGGCCCGGCTACCGAGTGGCCTCAGGATGCGAGACGCCCCCACACCAGTGCCGCAGTCCGCCGTAGTGGGTGGAGCCCGCCGTGGTGCGCACTTGGAAATCTCGGAGACCCCGTGCATCCAGCCCCTGGGAGAGGCCCAGGTGCCCGCACCCAGGGCCCTGCTTCTCTCTGCACTAGTCCGTTTGAGTTCCCTGGGGAGGGAAAACAGAAAAATTCCCCTGGGACAAGAAATTCATCTTCAGGCTTCTCCGGAAGAAGCCATTTGACAGGTTATTATCCATGAGAGTTGTCAATGGGGAGAGAGGAGACCAAGGATTTGGGCAAGTGGGGTTCAGCAACAGTTAGAGATGGGGGAGCAGGGTGGACTGTGCCTTTGGTCCAGGCTCCTCTGCACAGGTGGTTGATTTCCTCTAACAGCCTCTGGGGACCTTAACGCCCCTGTCTCAGACGCCCCCACCACCACCCAGGGGAAGACAGTGCCCGCTCCTGATGCCCCGGACCTCTGCTGGTGTTGCCGGCGTTTCCCAAGCCCCGCCCCTGACTGTTGTGCTGGCTGTCCCGTCCCCCCCCAGGGATGCCCTCTTCTGTGAAGGCTCTGGGTCAGGCCAGGTCCCCAGACTCCAACATGGCCCCAAGTACCTGCTGCTGCTCCCCCACTGCTCTTCAGCGGAGGCTGCCCATTCTGGCGTGGCTACCTGACTACTCCCTGCAGTGGCTGAAGATGGACTTTATCGCTGGCCTCTCAGTTGGGCTCACAGTCATTCCTCAAGCTCTGGCCTATGCAGAAGTGGCTGGACTCCCACCTCAGGTGAGGTGTCATCCCCCTGGCAATCATGTCCCCTCCCCACCTCCTAACCCCCTTCTGGGTCTCGTGGCCCACCCAGAGGCAGAGCAAAATGGAGTCCAGGCACCGGCACATGGGACCCCAGGTCCCAAGCAACCCTTGGTCTGTAGCATGTGACTGCCTTTGGACACCACGCCAGTTCAGGACTGTCCAGCTGGGGTGTGAGGGATGACTCGCAGTGGCCTTAACAGTACTTCCTCAGGCCCACAGAAGCATGCAACCCTTTGAGCAACCACAGCAGCACTGCCCCCCCCCCAAATCTGGTCATCAGCACCTCCAGGCCCCAGTTGGTGCAGGCAGAAAAAACTGCCCTCCCATGTTCACTTCATGGAAGGGCGGACAGCGTACCCTGCCTGTGTGCCCAGTCTTAGGTGGTACCCACAGATCCCCCATGCTTGGATGTGGACACCAGGACGTGTGCACAGGCTGTGGGCTCCAGGGTGCTCACCACTGTCTTCCTCCAACAGTACGGCCTCTACTCTGCCTTCATGGGATGCTTTGTGTATTTCTTCCTGGGCACGTCCCGGGACGTGACTTTGGGCCCCACGGCCATCATGTCCCTCCTGGTATCCTTCTACACCTTCCACGAGCCTGCGTATGCTGTGCTGCTGGCCTTCCTGTCGGGCTGTATCCAGCTGGCCATGGGGTTCCTGCATCTGGGTGAGACTTCCTCCTAGCTCTGGGTGGAAGGGGCTCCTACGGCATCCCTGGGGATGCCTCTGACCTTCGCATCTCTCCTTTGGTTTCCAAGGCCATCCTTGTGTGTGTGTGAAGGGTGCCCTCAGCCCCCAGCCCTCCTGGGTTCTGCTGAAGAGGCCAGCACCCTGTTCTCCCCTATTGCTCTCCAAAACAGTCCAAACAGGGTGTGTTAGTCATCAGCCGTTAGCTGCAGCGTCTGCTCCCCAGTCCACTCGTGTCACCTCCCCCAGCCTGTAACACTCCATTCTCTGGGACCTGGTGGAGCTGGGATCGGTGAGTGTTTTCTCTTGGCTACAGGCTTCCTGCTGGATTTCATCTCCTGCCCTGTCATTAAAGGCTTCACCTCTGCCGCCACCGTCACTATTGGCTTTGGACAGATCAAGGTAGGCCTGGTGCCCGGCAGGCCACTTCCAGCCACTGCTAGTCAGCACAGGGATACCTAGGAGCAGGACCAAGGCCAGTCCTGATATTCAGTTAGCAAACGTCTTGCTGTTTAGGATCTAATCTGTGGATCAAGAAGCACATGTTACTCTATGGGTCCCTTCCCCCAGTACTACATGACCCTCCTGGGGGAGAGATGGCGCGATGGTCAGACTTCACAGCCTTTGTGACTGGGTGCTTGGCTGTCTTCACAGGGTGGTTTTGTTTGGCCTTTACCATGCGCACATCAGCAGGTCCTCGGGTCGCAAGCCTGCAGCCAGCCTTCCCCCAGCAGATCATTGTTTTTTTCCAGTCTCACTTAATATTTCAATGCCATGGTTTTGACATTTCTGTTTAACACATTTAGAGGAAGCACTGGACTCCATAACATGAGCTATCGGGGAAGGAACTTGCTCTTTTTACTTGGTTTTACCTTCCTTGGGGGCAGGACCGTGTAGCCCCGGCTCTGGTTCCCTGTCTGGTGTAGAGTAGGGTGCCTGTGGAGTGGAACTGAACTCTGTTATGCAGATGGCGCCTGTGGCCCCTGAGGATGGACTTGGGCCTGAGGCCCACACCCCTGCCTCGTGACTCTCACCACCCCGCACCTCTGCAGAGCGTGCCTCCCGAGGCCAGGGTCTGCTCCCTCCAGTGGAGGCAGTGAGCAGCCAGGGCCTGGGGAATGTGTAAATGGCTGCCTGTTTTTGCACCCCATCTTTTCTAGGTTCCCTTGGGTACACTGAACGAGTGTGTAACTGCCCCCTCTCCCTAGGGTGTAGGTTTGTAGCATCCACGTTAGAGTGGAGGAAACAACTGTGCAAGGGGTAGGTGAGTGTGATTTATACAGGACATGCACACCGACATTCAGGTGTGCTTGGCCCATGTAGTTTGTGGGAGGGTCTGCCTTTATTCTGGAAACATCCTTTTATGTGTGTGTCAAGAATTTGCTTTATTTGTTGTTTTTTGTTTTTTCTTTAGAGAGAGAGAAACAGAGAGAATCAATGTTTGTTGAGTTTTTCACGTGGCTTTCGTTGCTCTGACACTTAGTTGTGTACGTGGGTGCTGGGGTTTGAACCCCTGCACTTGCGCATGCCAGGCAGGCGCCGTAACCACGGAGCCACCGCTCCAGCCCCGAGAATCTGCTTTATTTTGTTTGGTGCTGGGAACTGAAGAAAGCTGCAGCAACCTGGAGTGGAGGGCACCTTCTCTGTGCTTCCTAGTTGGGAACCCTACCCTGCCCCAGAAGTTTTCAAACCTAGATTAGGTGGTGACCATACATGCAGCCACCTACTGTGCCCAGGACAGTGGCCTCCCAGAATCCGACTGTCCACTGTGTCCACCTACTTCTCTGTACACAGCAGGTTTGGCCATCAGAGAGGGTCCTCCTGGCAGTCTGATCCTTGACATCCCTTCCGATAGGCCCTACGGGACCCAGGCAACATAAAGCAGGGACTAGAGTACTTCTCCTGAGGACTCCTCAGGGGTGGCAGGGTGGGCAACCAGTGCTTCCCGGAGCTCCTGGGTCCAGCACTCTGTGCAAGGTGATTTTAGTGTTGGGGGTGGCCTGTGGCCAATGGCGGTGGGGTAGCGGCTGGCCTCCAGTAGAGGGACAGGGCCTCAGGCCAGTGGTGGCAGGTGGTAGGGCCCAGGGGTCTTCTCCCCAGACCCTCGCCCCCACAGTGCCAGCGTAGACCACTTACGGTGGCCCAGACTGGTTTTCTGTTTCAAACTTGCCACTGACCCTACCTTTTTATTTTATTTTTAAGAGGTGGGGAGAGAAAATCTATTTATTTAGTTTTTCATCTGGCCTTCATTTCTCCATCACTTAGTTGTGTACATGGTGCTGGGGTTTGAACCCAGGTCCTTGTGCATGCCAGGCAAGCACTCCAACAGCTGAGCCACCACTCCAGCCCCAACCCAAATGTTTTGAGGTGCTCTCTTCTCCATAAATAACTATTGCCTCCTGCCTTTGGGGACTTCGGGACGCCCCACCCCACCCCAGCTCCTGGAAGGGTCCTAGAGTCAGGACTTCAGCCGCCCCATCCCCTCTTGTGGGCGCTGGGTATTGTTCCTGTGCCTGGGCGGGATGGAGCCTGGGCAGGTCCTCTGATCTGCTGATCGATTTCTGTTTGCAGAATCTGCTGGGACTGCAGAACATCCCCAGGCAGTTCTTCCTGCAGGTGTATCACACTTTCCTGAATATCGGGGAGACCAGGTACCCTGTGGGCTTTTGTTTCTTCCCCAGATGAGAAAGCATGTGCTTTCAGACTCCTCCCAGCCCTGCCTTGGTCTACGCACGCACACACACCCGTGGCATTTGTTCATCTCCCGGGGTCTTGCAGCTTAAGGGGTCCTCAGCCACCTACCACGTCGCGTAGGAGCCAGTTAGAGGTACCTAGATAGACTGCAGGCACCCAGCTGGAGGCCAGGATTCCTCTCCCACCTCCTAGGGGTCAGAGGAGGAGGTGATTGAGGTAGGGAGAGTGGAGGGAGCAGGGGAGATCCTAGCTGGCTTCCTCCCCTATCTGCTGCTAGTCCAGGTAGGGGCCAGCCTCCTGGGGGCTGTGGAGGTGGTGACTGACCAGTCCACGGTCACAGACTGTGAGGTAGAAGGGGCCTCACTGTATGGTCCTGAGCCCTCTGAAACCAAGCAGGCAGCTGCAGTCCAGAAAGCCACTGCTGTCGTGGTGACAGGCTCTTGACTCCCTGTCCTGCACAGGGCTCTGCTTCCTGAGGTCTGAGTGAAGTTCTGAAGTAGAAGAGTGCAGATTATTTAGGAGAAAACAGCAATTGAGAGAGAGCCTTCCAGTGAAAGCCACCAAGAGCGGCAGTGCCGGTGGCTGGCTGCTGAGTCGGTGTGACCCGTCCTCTGTCCACAGGGTGGGCGATGCCGTCCTGGGGCTGGTGTGCATGGTGCTGCTGCTCATGCTGAAGCTGATGCGCGACCACGTGCCCCCCGTCCATCCTGAGATGCCCCCGGGCGTGCGGCTCAGCCACGGGCTGGTGTGGACTGCCACCACTGGTGAGGGGCTTTCTTCAAGGAACGCGCTTCACAGAGGTTGTGTGCAACGTGGGCCACGTGTTGGAGTCACCTGGGGAGCCCTGCATCCTACGCCTTAGAGATCCTTTGGTCTGAGCTTGAATTGAGCAGTGGGGTTTTGGAAAGTCACAGATGATTCTGAGCTACAGCCAGAGGTGATGTTGCTCCCAGGGGACATTTAATAGTCAGGAAACATCTCTGGTTGGTAGTGGGAAGGGGTTGTTGCTGGTAGAGGCCAGGGATGCAGTCACATTTTGCAGGACACAGCCACCTGCAGCAGTCATGCACCCTAAACATCAGTGGTGCTGGAATTTTAAAAAGGGGGGAGAGGGGGCTGGAGCAGTGGCTCAGGGGTGACAGGGCTTGCCTGGCATATGGGATGACACGGGTTCGAACCCCAGCAACACGTACACAGTGCAGTGTCGGAGCAGTGAAAGCCATGTGAAAAATTAAGTAGAATTGGTTCTCTCTTTCTCTCTCTCACTGCCCTTCTCTATTAAAAAACAAAAACAAAAACCAAAAAAAACCTGCCCCAGGAGAAACCATATTCCACTGTACTCACAGGAGTGAAAGTTGGGCTTCAGGCCTGGAGTTTGCAGGCTGAGCCACAGTGAATGAGAGGGCCCATTGAGGAAGCCCAGGTGACGGGGGTGGGGGTGGCCATTGCCCTGCTGAAGGGCCATTTCCAATCAGGAAATCTCTCCCCTGTGCATTCCTGAGTTTTGCCATGGAGGAATGCCCACACAGGAAGACAGGGAAGCGATTATGTCCCTGAACCTTAGGAGAAATGAAAATGGTCCAAGCTTGGGGGTTGCTCTTGGTGTGGGGTGAAAATCTTACCAGGAGTAAGAGGGAGCGGGATAGCAAGGTAAAGCCCCTTGGAGTCATTTCCCGCTGTCCACCAGGTCCCTTCTGCAGAGCCGAGGCTGTGGGTGAGCGCTGAGAGCTTGTTGGGGTGAAGACCACTGGGTTGCAGGTGGAAATGCCTGGCCGCCTGCACCAGCGTAGCCCCGTGTGTGATCTTCCAGTCCCAGAGCTGCAGTTCAGTATGTGCATCTGTGGAAACAGCCTCTATGGAAAATGCTCTTGTCTGAATCTTGATGCTGTGGTGTGGCCCTGACTAGCGGCCCTGGAATCTCTTGGACCTATTGGAAAAGGCAGTCACTGCCCCACCCCAGGGCGCAGAATCAGAATCTGCGTCTTCCGGTTGTCCCCAGGTCCTTCCTAGGCATGTTAAAGTTTTGGAAGTGCTGCCCTGGGGCCCTGTAAGTTTCTCAGGGACCTATTTTGTATTCTTTGATGAGGGGATTGGTCAGGTGGGACCAAAGGAGACCTGAAGGTAGTTGCAGTCTCATGTCCTAGAAGCAGCAGTAGGCCCCTCACGGCCACATGGGAGGAGGAAGCTTGCAGGGGGCGGAGGGCTGGGCCAGCGCCTTAATTATGGCTTGCTGGGTGAAGGCAAGGCTGGGTGGGGTTGACCGTGGGCGCAGCCAGCCACAAGGATTTTAGCAGGCTTTGGCTCAGGGGTGGTCCCTACCGGCCAGGCCGGTGGCCCTGGATGGTGAAGGCGGAGGAATGTATGCTGAGGTGTCCAGGCCAGTAGAGGAAGGATGGCTCTGGACCAGCGTGCTTGTCAGACATGACCTGGCTGTGCCCTTTGTCATCGATCACCAGGGCTAGGCTGTCTCTGTGCACCAAGAAAGACTTTTATAAAAAAAGTGTTGACGCATGGTGGGGGCTGGAGTTGTGGGTCAGCAGTTAGAGTGCTTCTCTGGCATGCATGAATACCCGGCTCAAACCCCAGCTAAGCGTTGGAAAAACAAACAAAAGAAGAAAAAAATAAATAAAAGTGATAATCTCTCTCTCTCCCTCTCTTTCTGTCTCTCAAAATCAATCAGTCTTATGGTACAGGAAATTTAAAAGTGTTTACAGGGTTGCTGTCTCCTTTCTCCCCAGTGTCTGAAAGCATTACTTCGGGAACTAATGAAAGTGTACATTTCTGCTTTTGATTCTTGAGGACGTTCCCCAGGGGAAATTGAGGCTCCGCGAGAGGCGCACTTAAGCGGAGCTCTTGGAGTCACACGAGGGGGCAGAACCAGGACTTGCCTCCCTCCTTTGCCTGATCGGCTGACTGCATCCATCCTTTCTGCAGAGCCAGCTTTTGGTTTCAGTGACCGCTCTGCTCCTCTTCTTTTCTAGCATGTGGATTTCTGTTCTGATCTTTATTGTTTTCTTTTTCCTATGTGTCTTGGGTCTTTGATTTTTTTTTTCCAGGATAGATGTTTAATTGCTATAAGTTTCCCTCTCGGCACTGCTCTAGCTGCATCCACGATTTTGACATGTTCTGTTTTCATTTTCTTTCAGTTCTAAGTACTTTCTAATTTTCATTTTGACCACTTCCTTGACTATTTAGAAATGGATAGTTTGGGGGCTGGAGCGGTGGCTTGGCAGTTGCGGCACTTGCCCGGCATGCGTGAGTACACGGGTTCAAACCCCAGCACCCACGTACACAACTAAGTGTCACAGCAACGAAAGCCACGTGAAAAACTCAATACAAATCGACTCTCTCCGTCTTTCTCTCTCTCATTGTCCTTGTCTCAAAAAAAAAAAAAAAAAAAAAAAAAAAAGAAATGGATTGTTTGAATTTTCCTTTGAACTATGGGGAATTTAGTTTTCAAATATTTGGGGATTTTGCTGTTTATTTCTAATTTGATTTGATTGTGTTCAGAAAACACACTTTGTATGGATAAATCTGTTTATATTTGTTGAGACTAGTGTTATGGCCCCGAGTGTGGGCCTACTGATTGTTCTTTGTGCGCTTGAGAACATGTTTTCCCTTGTTACTGGGTAGAATGTTCTGTATCAGTTGAGTTGCTTATTCTAGATTCCTGTATTCTTTTTTTATTTTTTTTAGAGAAAGGGAGAGTGACAGAGAGAAAGAATCAATTTTTTTTTTAAATCTGGTTTTCGTTGCCCCTACACTTAGTTGTGTATGTGGTGTGGGGTTTGAACCCAGGTCCTCATGTATGCTAGGAAAATGTGATAACACTAAGCTACTGCTCCAGCCCCTAGATTACTATATTCTTGCTAGTTTTATTTCTTTTTGGTACTGAGGATTAAACCTAGGGGTGTTTAACCACTGAACTGTATCCCTGGCCCTTTTTATCTTGAGATAGGGTCTTGCTAAGTTGCTTAGGGCCTTGCTAAGTTGCTGGGTGGGCTTTGAACTTTCAGTCCTGCTGCCTCGGCCTCCTGAGTTGCTGGGACTATAGGTGTGCACCACTTCACCCAACTGCTTCAGCTTTCGTGTGTCTGAAAAAACATCTTTATTTTGCCTTTGTGTTTCAAGGATAGTTTAGCTGGGTGTAGAAGTCTAGGTGTTTAGGGCTGGAGAGTGACTGAGTGATAGAGTGCTTGCCTAGCATGCCCAAGGCTCTGAGCTCCATTCCTAGTACTGCAGAAAAAAAGTGTGGGGGGGAAATGTCAATTTTTAGTTTAGCAGTACTTTATTCTTTTATTTTTTAAAGAAAGAGGGACAGTGGGAGAGACGGAATCAACTTTATTTAGTTTTTCTTTTCTTTTTTTTTTTTTAAATAGAGACGTACAGTGAGAGAGACGGAGAAAGAGAGATAAAACTCTATTCAATTTTTCACATGGCTTCAGTTGTTCCAACTCTTAGTTGCATACGTGGTGCTGGGGTTTGAACACGGGTCCTTGTGCTTGTCAGGCAAGCTCTGAAACCGCTGAGCCACCGCTCCAGCCCCTTATTTAGTTTTTCATGTGGCCTTCATTGCTCTGACACTTTGCTGTGTATATATGGTGCTGGGATTCGAACCCACATACTTACGCATGCCAGGCAAGCGCCATAACCGCTAAGCCACCGCTCCAGCCCCTCAGCAGTACTTCAAAGATGCTGCCTGCTGTCTGTCTGCGTTGTTGGACCAGAAGTGTGCTGTCATTCTTTCCTTTGTCGCTCCGTATGTGACCTTTCTCTCTGCTAATTTAAGGATGCTCTCTCTGTCAGCGTCTCTGCCCTGCATGCTCCGTGGGGACATGTGGTCTTGCTTACTAGTGACCGTGTATCTGGGCCAGGTTTCTCAGGGCCCTGTGAGGGTTGTGGCTGGGTGGAGCCCCCTCCGTGAGTTGCGTCTGCCCAGTTATTTTCCTATGCCAGCTATTACTGGGTCTCACCATCTCCCTTCCATCCCAGCTCGCAATGCCTTGGTGGTCTCCTTTGCGGCCCTGGTTGCGTACTCCTTCGAAGTGACTGGATACCAGCCTTTTGTTCTAACTGGGGAGACAGCTGAGGGGCTCCCTCCGGTGCGAACCCCACCCTTCTCCTTGACCACAGCCAACGGGACTATCTCCTTCACCGAGATGGTGCAGGTGAGCTGAAAGGGGAACCGGTAGCATGGCTGAAGACATGGTGGTCCCTGGGCCTGGCTCCATGTCCCCAGTGTACCTGCTCAGTGACAGAAGGTCTGAGTTGGTCAGGACTCCGAGTCCTTGGGAAACAGTCTGGAGAAAACAGGGAAGAATCCCAGGTTGTTTCTCCTCCTCTGAAGGCTGGTGGAGAGTCATTTGCTGGTGGCCCTCTGCGTCTTGCTCCTTTTATTGGGACCTGCCCTTCCTGAACTTGCTTTCCCCTCTCAGGACATGGGAGCGGGGCTGGCTGTGGTGCCCCTGGTGGGCGTCCTGGAGAGTATCGCGGTGGCCAAAGCCTTCGGTAAGATGCCCGCTGCCTGCAGCTCCCCTGAGTCCCCGGACGCTCACCCCGAGGACTGCCTCCTCCTTGAGTTGCGTGCTTGCTTGCTTTTATCCGCTCTTTTACAGTTAGAATTTTTATCTAAGTAGCATGTGCATGTGTGAGCATGGCTGAGCATCCCTAGTCAGAAAATCCAGAATCTGAAACGCTCAGAAGCCTGAAACATGTTGCGTGCTGATGAGTTGTGAGTTGGTTCTGCTGGTGGAGGTGGGAGGGCTGCTCGACCTGGGGAGTCTGCGCCAGCCAGCCAAGATGTCTTGCTCCTGGTGCCAAGTGTTATGGGCAAGGGACATTCACCCTGTATGGCAGAAGCAGACCTAAGATGAGCAACCCCATTGGGGCCATGCTGGTGAACATTCCAGCCGGCTGCTCGGTGTGGGCGGAACCCGCATTGCTGTGTAGCCCCCAACAGTTTCCAGGGTGTAAATGCTCCCTCCTTGGCTGCTGATGGGACGTCACTGAGCATGGAGCTTGAGCACAGAGTGGGGATAAGATGGTGCTAGCTGCCTTTCTCTCTCTCCACCACGAATGCCTGCATTGCCCCTGGTAGGTGAAAAAAACCTCACTGGTTAACATATGATGTCAGATTCAGAAGAGGTGAGCTTAGCTATTACGTTTGTTTCTTTTTAAGAGGAGAGAAAGAGAGAATCAATTTTATTTGTTTTTCACGTAGCCTTTGTTTCTCTGACACTTAGTTGTGTACATGGTGCTGGGGTTTGAACTCGGGTCCTCGCGCATGCCAGGCAAGCACTCAACTACTGGGCCACTGCTCCAGTCCTGTGTTTGCTTTTAATGTAACGTGTCACAGAAAGTCCTAGCTTGATTGGTGGTAACGGCATATTTAAAAACAGCTCGCAAGAGTCTGCAGAATTAACAGCATGCTTTCTGCTGCTGGTTTGACGCAGCTAGCAGGTCCCTCCTTGCCCAGGGAGGCAGGGAAGCGTTCACCTGCTTCAGCGCCCCTTTGTGCCGAGCATCTCGTGCGTCCCTTCTTTGCAAGTTGAGCTGTTGGGTCCCTTGCTCATCCCTGCCCACGGAGGTGGGCTGTGTTCCAGCTCGTATCATCAGCGGCCCCATCGTGGGGGTGCCTAGGCTGATTCCAGAGGGCAGAGCCCAGTGAGCAGGCTGGGTGCAGCTCCGCGGCAGGGCGCTGGCCTAGCCATTGGTGAGCTGGGGTGGATTCTTCCCCAGCTCCAGTGCTTCAGCCACACTCACGTCTACTCTAAAGGGTTCCCAGTTTCAGCAGCTGCTCCAAACCGCACAGCGTTCTAGTTGGCTCCACGCGCAGCCCTTGACCTTCTTGCTGGCCTTTTGTTTCTCTGATCATCCTGCTCTGCTGTTGCAAGCAGCAGCCTGCAGCCCTCTCTGGACCTGTGCTTGGGGCCTTTCCTTTCTCACCTGTCACTTGGATGTCGTCCCCTTTCTTCTGACGCTGCCTGAGCTCTGGCCTGATCTGAAAGGCTTCACTCTCTTCAGGGGGGGCTTGGCCACTGCTCCACCCCTGCTTTGTGTGACACCGCGAATGGTCTCCACATTTCTAAATGGAGAAGTCAAAAGGAGGATATTTCATGACACATGGAACATGCACAGACTTGATCCCAGCGCAGGGACAGGAGTGGAGCTGGCCTGCTCCCTTGCTCAGTGCCTCCCCGCTGCACCGAGGAGTGGGGCGGAGTAGGGCAGAGACAGTCACACACCCACAGAGCCTGGGACATGGACGCTCTGGTCCTCTACTGGTCCACTTGGATCTGTGCCGGGTGGCTCCTCCCACACTCTTGCCTTGCTTATCCTCTGAGACCCCTCGCACTGAGCTTTCTCACCATCCGATTGGAAATCAGACATGTGAGCTTAAAGCGTTTCTGTCTTCCTTCAGAAGCAATGTGAGTCTGTTGTGGAAAATACTAAAAGGACAGAAAGAAAAGAGAGGCAAGTCACCTGGCGTCCCTTCTAGCCTAGTTAGCTGAGATGTGACCGCACCCCTTCTTACCATTTTGTTAAATGCACTAGTACCCATAGCGCAGCATGTGCAGGAAGAGGGTCCCTCACCCAGAATGCACGGCACCAGGCACATTTCAGGTTGGCATATTTACCCAGGCTTCCCTTCGTTCAAATATCCAAAATCCAGAATGCTCAAAATCCGAAACTTTTTGAACGTTGAGAGTCCTCAAAGAGTTTTGGGTTTTGGAGCCACAGATTTTTGGATTTTCCGAATAGGTGTGCTCAGCCGGGTGAAGATGTTTTACGTGTGCGTGCAAAGTGTTTGCGAGACTGCATCGCATGCTCAGATGTGCAACCTGTCTTTCACTTCATGAGCTCTTTCTGCAGCTGTGCTTGTCCGTTCTCTGCAGCTTCTCAAAACAATTACCGCGTGGACGCCAACCAGGAGCTGCTGGCCATCGGTGAGTTCCCCGGGGGCCGAGTGGTGCTCAGGGTGGCGGCGGTGTCCTGGGAATGGGGAGCTGAGCTGGTTGATCCCAGTGCTTATGGAGCATGGGAGCACACCTGAGGCCTGTGCCTTGTTCCGTGGGGAGCCCCTGATGCACAGCTGGGGGTGCTGGGGTGAAGGGTGTGGCCCTCCCTCTGAGCTGCAGGCCAGGCTGGGATCAGCAAGGATGCTGGCGGGCCTCCTGACTGTGAGGCACGCTCCCTGGCACGCTCTGAGCCTGGCTGAGGCGGCTTTTGTCTTGTTTCCTCGTCGTAAGCTGACTTCTCTAGTGGCACATTTTGAGACCAGGGGCACGGATCTTAAATTTGGTCACCTACTCTGTTTTAATGTGCTGTGGGGCCAGGCCCTACTGCTGTCCCTCACCCTGGAAGACGCGCACCCAGCCAGCCTGGGCAGCCCATGGGCTCCTTCCCAGGGAGGATGGGCAGCAGCCCACAGCTTCCTGGCCAGGGAAGTTCAAACTTGTTCAAACAAGTTCAAACTTGAGCCCCTTGACAGTCATGCATGTGGGCCTCTGTAGGTCTCAAGGGGATGTTAGGATACTGCTCTCTGAGCTCCCGTTGACAGCGCAGTGTGCAGGTGGAGTTTCGGTTTCATGGGAATCGTGCACACAGGCAGAGGAAACCCTCAGGCTCCCCCAGGACCAGCCAGCAAACCATCTAAGTGCTCAGACTACTCATCCCTGTCGCTGCAGAGCAGTGCACCCAGTGTGCAGCAGCAGACTAGAAACCCGGAGCCTTCCCAATGGCAGGGTTCCCTGCCACGGCCCAGATGGTGCCGCCAAGGGGAGGTCCAAAAGCCAGGTTATTGAGGGTGGACACGTGGCTTCGACCTGACAGACCAGCAGTTTCCAGCTGATGCACAGGGAGAGGCTGACAGATCCCACAGAAAGTCAGAGCTGGGAGGACGGTCCCCTCAGCAGAGTCCTGTTCTGGCCCAGAAGCCGTTAGGAGTGAGGCGGTCCTGTGCAGGCTACGGTCAGGGCCTCTGCCAAAGCCTCTGATGTCTGGGACCCACGCTGTCAAGGACATGCTGTGTGACCCAGAGGATCTGGTGCTGAGCAGCCTGCCTGAGCTGTGTGGAGAGCAGGCCTTGAACCCGCAGCCCCCATCATGAGTTTTACAGAGAGGGGTGACTGGGATGGGTGCTGGTGGCAGCTTGGGTGAGCCTGGGCGAAGGCCTCTGCTTAGGCCCCAGTGAGGCTGTGGGTCTCGGTTCTGCCCCATGTGGCCTGTTAGTGCCACCTAGGGGCGACAGCTTGTCCCTCACGTTGGGCCTTGGCAGAAGAGCAGGGATGGGTTGAGAGGATCTTAATGGAGCCCTGTGGATGGACGGCATCTGTGTCCAACAGCATGTCCTCCCTTGGCCGCACCCCCTCCTAGAGGTGGATGTCCCTGTGTTACCATGGGAGAAGGCATGCTGAAGCCACATGGCAAGCTGGGGACATAATTACTTTATAAAGTGGAGCACTCGCTTGGCACACACGAGGCCTGGGTCCCATCCCCAGGTCTTCTCCCTGCAAAAGCTGGAATCATCCCGGGAAAACTGGAGGGAGACCGTGGCTTGTGTTTTCCTTCCCAAGAGGCAGGAGGCTGGACATGGGGCCAGGGTCACCCCATCCCCAGGCCTGGCTCTTGTTTTGCTCAAGCCTCCTCTCCTCCCCAGGCCTCACCAATGTGCTGGGCTCCCTCGTCTCCTCCTACCCCGTCACTGGCAGCTTTGGGCGGTGAGTGACCTCGTCCTTCCTTCTCTGCATCCCAAGGACCCCTTTCCCCTAGCCAGACTATTTGCCCGCATTGACTGCAGTCACCAGCCTCCCAAGTAACCCGCAAGTGCCACCACCTCTGCAGCATGCTGGGGGTGGGGCTCATGCCTGCCCCTCAGGCAGCGCCCGAGCTCCCTGCACTGCGCTTAGCACTAGAAAGTCCCTGCACTGCGCTTAGCACTAGAAAGCAGCTGGTGCCTAAGTGAGGTTCTGAAAGTGTGCCTTAAGTAGTGGCCAGCTGGAGGGAAGCTGCCCAGCTGCTGCCTGAGTGGGATGGAAGGCAAGGCAGGGCCGTGGAGCACTTGGATGTGCTCTTGGTGTAAGAACCTGAGCGGTCAGCCCAGTGCTATGTGCCTGTGGCATGGCCTCCTCCACACCCTCGCCCACCTGCCCTCTCCCCAGGTACACCAGGAAGATTGGTCTCAGCCTATAGGCAGAGGCCCTGGATTAACAGGTGTCTGTTTCCTTTCAGGACTGCTGTGAACGCCCAGTCTGGTGTGTGCACCCCTGCAGGGGGGCTGGTGACCGGTGAGCCCCCCTTTCTCTTGTGCCTATGCAGTGAAGGAGGGAGATAGCCCACGGTTGGGGGGGCCCTATTTAGCAGGCTGCTGCGTGTGCTTCAGTGCATGGCTGTGCCTCACAGGCCCCACAGGTCCCCACCCTCTATCCAGGGAGGCTGCGTGGTTTCTAGGCAGGACCCTGGCCAGCATCCTGGCCCCTGAGTGATGCCCCTCCACCAGGTGCACTGGTGCTGCTGTCTCTGGACTACCTGACCTCACTCTTCTACTACATCCCCAAGGCCGCGCTGGCTGCCGTCATCATCATGGCTGTGGCTCCACTGTTTGACACCAAGATTTTTGGGACTCTCTGGCGTGTTAAGAGTATGTACATGGGCCAGGCACGGTGGCCACAACTGTCATTCCAGCCACCTGGGAGGCTGAGGCAGGAGGATCGCAAGTTAGAGGCCAGCTTGGGCAACTTAGCAGGACCCTCTACAAAGAGTAGGGGTGCAGCTCAGTGGTAGAGCACTGCCCAGCATGCTTGGGGCCCTGGCTGTATCCCCAGAGTGCTAGTGCAAAGCAGAGAACGCTGGCAGTGTCTCAAACCCTGGGCAGCCCGCACCTCCGCCCAGTCTATGGAAGAAGCAGGCAAACTTTCGTGGTTCATGTGCTTTCCTTCTTGTGGGCTCGGGAGTTGCTGAATGAACGGGGTCATTATTTTATCATGTTCCAGGGCCTTCCATGTACGGTTCCATTTTGTCTTCAAGATGGCCTTGAAACGCGTCAGTGTGCCTGTGTACAATAGGATAGACGCTCCTGAGGGAAACCGAGGCTCAGGCAGGGTGAAGTGTGTCTGAGTTACACGTGTTGGAGACTCAGGGCCTCCACTTGGGCCGCAGGACACCTCAGCAGAGGAGATCTGCAAGTCGGGTTGCGTGGTCCCTGTACACCCTTCCCCTGAGCCTCTGAAGACCCCTGCTGCTCGCCTCTCTCAGGTGCCAGACCAGGCGGGAGGGAGGCCACCTTCTTCCTCAGCCTGTGCTAGCTGTGGCCCTCCACTGCTGTCCCTGAGGCTCCAGAATGGAGGCCCTGGGGCCACTAGGGTCCGTAACCACCATTTCTCTGTGTGCGAGGACCACAAGGCCGTGCAGAAGACCACCCAGCTGGCTGTGGGCGCATTGGGCCCAGGCTGTGCCTGGGAACCTGGTGAGGAGGGTCGCCCTCACTGACTTCTCTTCCAGGGCTGGACCTGCTGCCGCTCTGCGTCACGTTCCTGCTGTGCTTCTGGGAGGTGCAGTACGGCATCCTGGCCGGGACCCTGGTGTCCTTGCTCATCCTCCTGCACTCCGTGGCCAGGCCCAAGACCCAGGTGCAGGCGGGGTTGGGGCTCCTTGGCTGGTCCCTTGTGTCTGAGTTCCCGGGGTGGTTGCAGACCCGGCACTGCTGAAGGTGACGTCCTCCCATAGGAAACAGCGCTCCTGAGGGCCTGGCCTCGGGCAGCTCCACTGCTGTGCCCCCTGCACACTGAGTGTGACCTCTGCACCCGGCGTGGGATGGGCGAGGCCCTGGGGAAGCTGTGGCCCACCTGCCTGCAGGACTCACTCTCTTCCCTCTGCCTCCAGGTGTCAGAGGGGACGGTTCTCGTCCTGCAGCCAGCGAGCGGCCTGCACTTCCCTGCCATCGAAGCCCTGCGGGAGGCCATGCTGAACCGGGCCCTGGAAGGTACGTGGGCTGGGCTGAGGTCACTGTGAGCTCCCGCCACCCTGTGTGACCCCACCCCTGGCTCTCAGGACCCCATGGGCACTCGGCCCATCCTGCTACCCTGTGACCCCCACCCCTGGCTCTCCAGGACCCCATGGGCACTCAGCCCATCCTGCAACCGTGTGCCCCCACCCCCGGCTCTGCAGGACCCCATGGGCACTCGGCCCAGGCCACCGTGCCCCAAGCATTGCTCCCCACCCCACCAGGCCTGTGCCTTCTGGGAAATTGACTTGGGTGGAGCCCAGGGTTATGTGGGTCCTGCCACCCTGATGTCCTCACGGGTGTGGCCTGTCCCCCAGGGTCCCCGCGGCGTTGCGCGGTCCTGGAGTGCAGCCACATCTGCAGCATTGACTACACCGTGGTGCTGGGGCTCGGCGACCTCCTTGAGGACTTCCACAGGCAGGGCGCTGCCCTGGTCTTTGTGGGCCTACAGGTAGGCGTGGCGCCCTCCGCCACCCACCTCTCACCCAGCCAACCTTCACCTTCCTCCCCGTCCCTCAGGCCCCCCATCCCATACTGATCTCCCTGGGGACATCTGGCCCCAGAGCCATGCTGTCCAGTTCTGTATCCTGTTTGCGGAGCACTTTTCCTGTGGTCTTTGGACCCCTACCCTGGCAGCAGCCCCTGGTCAGACTGCCTGCCTTCTGCCTACCTCTGTGTTGGTGAAACAGCCCTCGCTGGGACACCAGCACCTCCAGCCAGAGCCTCTGTGTGTCTGGTGGGAGCGAGGGACTGGAGCACATGTGTCCACAGGTGCCGGTGCTCCGCACTCTGCTGGCCGCTGACCTGAAAGGGTTCCAGTACTTCTCCACCCTCGAGGAGGCAGGTGGGTGCAGCGGGTGTTCTCCAGAGAGCGGGGCAGGTGGGCACCCCTGGGGATCAAGACAGGGCAGACAGGATTGGGAGAGCCTGAAACCCTGGGAAAAGGGTGGAGCCAGGACCATGGGGGCCAGCCACAGAGAGGAGGCCTGGGCACTGCATCCTCAAGGCCCTCCTGCTCTGGGGATGTCTTTTTTTTTTTTTTAAAGAGTCAATTTTATTTTATTTTTCCATCTGGCCTTTGTTTCTCCAACACATAGTTGTGTACGTGGTGCTGGGTTTTGAACCCAGGTCCAACGCATGCCAAGCAAGTGCACCAACCATTGAGCCACCCACTCCAGCCCTTGGTGTGTGCTTGCAATAACGTCTGAATACAGATAAAAAGCGTGAAGTGCCTGTGCATCCACCAATCAAAACAACGTGCTTCAGTCAGTTAGGAAATTCCCTCTGCCCACCCCTTGGAAAGAGCCCCTGTTCTAGGTGGACGTAGTGGTGGTGCACTGCAATCCCATCGACTCGGGAGGCTGAGACAGGAGGATCACAAGTTCAAAGCCAGCCTCAGTATAAGAAGGGCTAGGGATGTGGCTCGGTGGTTAAGCAGCCCTGCGTTCAATTCCTGGTACCAGAAACCAAAACAAAACAAAAACCAACTTGTATCCTTTGCAGAGAAATACCTACAGGAAGACCCAGGGGCCCAGCTCTACAACACTGGTGAAGACCACGTCCCGGAGCACAAGGTCGCCCTGCTGAAGGCGTGATCAGGCCGTCGGTGGGCGCCTGGTGTCGAAGGTTCTCCCAGAAGGTTCCTGTTGCTGTGATTGGATGCCGGATCTGACAGACACGCTGGCCTAAAGACCCAGGGGCTGAGAAAGGGCTGCCAGGTGACCCCAGAGGAGGAGGAGCCGGCGGGGATCCCCCAGTGGTGTTCTTTGGGACAATTGGAGATCCCTCCCATCTGTCTGTCTCCTGGGCATGGACCTTTGTGGGAAAGTGGCTTGGCAAGAACCCCCAGAATGACCAAGGGAGACAGGAAGGAGCAGGGTTTCGAGCCTGTGAGGAGGAGACAGCTCCTGCCAGGGGGGAGCACTAAGGGTGGCCGTCTCCGAGAAGTCTGACCTGGATGCGGCATCTGTGCTGTGGCTGGGGAAAAACTGAGCTGTGCCAAGTGACTTTATCTGTTTAGAAATCATTTTGTGTTTTTTAAATTTAAGTAAGAGCTTTGGTGTTTTTGTAAAAATCATACATGGCTGTTGTAAAAAGTTCAAGAATCCACCCCCTTCCCGTCCACCCCAGTGTTCTTCCCGGAACCTTCCACTCCCAGCATGTCGGTCAGCATGTGGGCGAGCTCGCGGTGCCCAGGCTCCATCAGGGTGCTTCGAGACCCCCATTTTCATGCAGTCGTCTGCTGTGAACTACTGTGATAATGAGTGGTATCAGAAATGTGATTCTTCATGTCCGTGTGGTGTTTCTGCCCATATCTGTGTCGTGATGTACTTAACGAGTCCTCTGTTCAACACACACATGGATAATGGACTCCATCGTTTCACTCTAAAATTCATTTTTGTTTTGGGGGAATTTTTTGGTGGTACTGGAGATTGAACCACAGGATGCCATACCACTGAACCACATCCTCAGCCCTATATATTTCTTTCTTTTTTTTTTTTTTTTTTTTTTTTTTAGGGCTGAGGACCAAACTTGGGGCCTTGTGCATGCTAGGCAAGCGCTCTGCCACTGAGCTAAATCCCCAACCCCGCTTTTTATTTCTTAAGTCACTCAGGGCCTTGGTAAGTTACTGAGGCTGGCATTGGTTGCTGGGATTCCAGGTGCGACCATCATGCCCAGCTCGCAGGTCCCCTGCATCTCAGCTTAGACCAGCCCCACCTGGAGCACTCTGGCCACTGAGGCCGAGGACAGTGCAGTAGTAGGGCTCACGTCCAAGTGCTGCTCCGAGCCTGTGCTATGGTTGCTCCACATGCTACTGTGGGACTGTAAGAAAAAGGAGCCTCTGGGCTATGCCTGAGACCAGTGTCCAGCTTTTCATCTCATGACACAGGTCACATCCCTCTGACCCTCAACTTGCACACCTAGATGACCTTTCCAAGGCAGTTGAACTTCATGTGAGGCCTGGTGTGTGGCCCGTGCAGCTGTGGTTGAGACCTCCTGGCAGCCTTGTGCTCGGGTCCTGACCTTCCTCCTCTTTTCCCTGGTCTCCCTCCCTCTGAGCCCTAAGAATTGAACATCTGCACTGCACTCTCTGCATCCCAGGGCTCCACATCCATGGATTCAGCCTGGCTCCATCTTTTAAAAGAAAGTCCAAGGGCTGGAGCGGTGGCTCAGCGGTTACAGCGCTTGCCTGACATGTGCAAGGACGTGGGTTCAAACCCCAGCACCACGTGCACAACTAAGTGTTGGAGCCCCAAAGGCCACATGAAAAACTAAATAAAATCGATTCTGTCTATGCCCCCTCTCTCTCACACTATCCTTCTCTTTCTTTAAAAAAAAAAAAAGTCCAAGCCGGGCATGGTGGTGCACACCAATAATTCCAGTGACTCTGGAGGCTGAGACAGGAGGATGGCAAGTTTGAGGCTAGCCTGGATGGCCTTAGCCAGACCCTGCTTCAAAAATAAAGAGCTGGGATGCAGCTCAGTGGTAGAGCGCCCCTGGGTTCAATCCCCAGTACAAAAAAAAAAATCGTAAGTCAATGAAGGCCACCAGGAGGGGAGCCGCAGGGCAGGGGTAGTGAGGAGTGCACCCTGTTCTGACCGATGCACGATTTTCAGAGAAAACCCTTGGGTGTGGAACGTGTTTTATGCGCCTCTGCTCTTTTGTAAACTTAGTAACACTAGCGAGGAGCCTGCTTCCCTGTTTGAAAAGGATGTCATCCTTTGCGTAGACCAGGTGTATCCTGTGAATTCACGAAGGGCCAGATGGGGGCTGCCCGGAAGGCTACGGCCAAGGCTTGTGGAGCTGCTGCCTCTCTGGGCTGAATCCTGCCCCACTTAGCTGTGAATGTGGACTTGATTAGAAATGGGGTCTTTGCAAGTCCAATTCTAATTATGTCACAGCAGGCCAGGTGGGCCCTAAATCTAACAGGAGTGGTGTCCGTATAAGAAGAGACAGAGAAGCCCAGGCATACAAGGAAGACTCTGGGTGACAAGGGAGACAGAGATTGGGGTGATCAAGCCCAGCACCCTGAGGACAACCAGCGTCCACAGGAGCCAGAAGAGGCAGGCCTGGAAGGAGCGGGCCCCACCTACACTTTGACTCTGAACTTCTGGCTCCAGAACTGTGGTGTAGATTTCTTTCGTTGAAGGCACCCAGCTGGTGCAACTTACCACAGCAGCTCTCGGGAACCCATGCAGAGAGAGATTGTCATGGGCCTTGGGTGTGCCCCTGGGAAGGGCAGGGTGAGAGCACTGATCACCTGCCCAAGGACACAGCGCAGACATCCAGGGCTCTGCCCTGCTTGAAGGTCAACGCCCAGTGCGGGCAGCAGCGGGAGGAGTGGCGTGGGGTTTGGCTGCTGGAAAAGAGAAGGGAGACAGAGTGAGGGCCTGGATCACGTGTGGGGTGAGTGTACAGACACCTCTTGTGTGTGCTGGCAGGCGTGTATCTTAATCTTTTAAATAACACCTAGGTTTGTTTTTCTTTTTTGGTACATGGTCTCGCGATATTGCCCCACAGGCCTCGAACACCAAGGCTCAGATGTCCCCGTCTCAGCCTCTAGAGGAGCTGGGACCGCAGACACACACCACTGTGCCTGGCTCTGTAGCTGTAGAATTTTGATTGAGGTGAAATTGCATTTCGTAAAATTACCCTACCCCTTTTTCATGGTGCTGGGGATTGAACCAGGACCTCCGATGTGCCAGGTAAGTGCTCTACCCCTGAGCCTGGCTTAAACCCTTCTAAAGGACGAGTACAGGGACACTTAGCTCATGATGTCGTGCTAGTCTTTTTTTTTTTTTAAAGAGAATTCCAATTTTATTTCTTTTTCCATCTGGCCTTTGTTTCCCGGACATTTAGTTGCGTACGTGGTGCTGGGGTTCAAACCCAGGACCTCGCACATGCCAGGCAAGCGCTCCAACTGCTGAGCCCCTGCTCCAGCCCAACGTCTGTCTAGTTCCAAACCACTTTCACCACCCCAAAATAGGGCCCCACCACCATTAAATGGCCACCGCACATTCTCTCCTCCCCCAGCTGCTGGCACCCACAGTCCCGGCACCTGCCCAGCACAGGCCTCTCCCACCGAGCTGCACCCCAGCCTTGCCGTTTCCTACCTTGGCATCCGTGAAGATAGACCCGGAGGGGGAAGGTGCTCTCGGGTTCTGGATGAGCTCCAAGTCACACTGCGGGCGCTGCTGTCCACAGCCCCGCTGGGCCAGGGCAGAGGGTGCTGAGGCGCTGTGGGTGGGCTGGGGAGCCGCACCTTGATTTCTGGAACACAGGGCTCTAGCCTCAGCGAATTTCCACCTCCAGGGGCTCTGGGCTACGCCAGTTTCCACCGGGACGCGGCCGGATGGGCCAGCTTAGCTTGCTTTTCCGTGTGTGACCAGCGGGAAGAACTTGTGCATCCAAGAAAGCAGCTTTCTACAGATGACACTAATTTGCCAGGGCTGGAGCAGTGGCTCAGTGGTTATGGCGCTTGCCTGCCATGTGCAAGGGCGCGGGTTTGAACCCCATCCCCACGTACACAATGAAGTGTCGAGCAACCAAAGTCACCTGAAAAACTAAATAAAATTGATTCTCTTGCGCTCTCTCCCTGTCTCTCTCTCTCTCTAAAAAAAATTAAAAAACAAAATTAAAAAAAACCACTAATTCCCAGCGTGTGTGACAGAAAGCCAGTGTCCTTGGGAACAGTATGTGTGGTGCACATTCTGGCCCAGACACGCTCTCCTAGTGCCCTGACCTGACTTGGTGCTTGTGAACGGAGAGGGGGACTTAAGGGATATGATGTTTCCTTGTCCTCCTTTTTCCAAGGATGACACACAGGTCAAAGAGAATCAGCTGTACAAAGGAGGCCAGCTTTCCAGGGACTCAGCGGGGCTGCCCTCCCTATTGTCAAGGCTGCCTCTGGAGAGGAGAGGGCAGTGGAAGTGGGGCAAGTTGAAATCTGCGAAAGACACCCTCAGATTGAGGCCACCTTCCAGGTCCCAGAGTTCTTAGAAAGCGGCTGCGTCTTTTTCGCTGGTTTGGTCAGGAGAGAAATCTCAGCAGTCCCCACATTTGATTTTCCTTTTTTTTTTTTTTTGGTAGCAAGGATTGAACCCAGGGGTGTTTAACGACCCAGCGGCATCCCCACCCCTTTCTTTTTCTTTTTATTTTGAGACGGGGTCCTGCTAACTTGCCGAAGCTGACTTCAAACTCGTGATCCTCCTGCCTCAGCCTCCCGAGTCCCTGGGATTGCAGGTGTGCACCACCATGCCCGGCCTCACTTGATTTTCCTGGATGGCTCTGCAGGGCATATTTAAGAAATGAATGAAGAAGTATCGTTAGACCCCGGTGGGGGAAGGCGGTGACTCCTTTAAGGAGTCGCAACCAACGCTGAAAGAACGCAACCAGTCCCTGTGGTGCTGCTCACTTGCAATCCCAGCAACTTGGGAGGCTGAGGCAGGAGGATCCCGAGTTACAGGACAGCCTGGGCAGTTTAGTGAGGCTGTTTCAAAATTAAAAGGTACGGGGATGCAGCTTGGTGGTAGTGCTTGCCTGATGCATGTGAGATTCTGGATTGATCCCCGGTACCACAAAACCAAAAGCTGGGAACACCTCCACGTCCACCAGCAGGGACTCCGGTGGGCCATGTGCACCCCTTCCAGGCAGCAGAGACAGCAACACGAGGGAACAAACTAAGGGAGGGTCCTGGAGATGTGGTTACAGAGGCAATGAGGACGTGGTCCTGAAGGCTCCTTTCCTTTCTCTCTTTCTGTAAAGAGAGAGGGACAGTGAGAGAGAGAGAGAGGGAATCAGTTTTATTCAGTTTTTCAGGTGGCCTTCATTGCTCCGACACTTTGTTGTGTACGTGGCGCTGGGGCTTGAACCTGCATTGGCACACATGCCAGGCAAGCACTGTAACCACCAAGCCACCGCTCCACCCCACGCTGTTTTTCTTAATCAAAGCTGAAGCCCCACCTTCCTGTGCTCGTCTATCAGAGAAGGCTCGGGTGGCCCTCAGTTGGCCTCCTGGTCCCCTCTCTGCACCCCATGCCTGGCTGAGCAGCCACCTGGCTTTGGCATTGCAACAGCACAGGAGTCTCAGGGAAGCCACACAGGGAGCACAGGGTCCTGTGGTTCTGCAAGGCACAACTGCTAACCAGCCGAAGTCACCTGTGACCACGGGAGACCAAGGGCCTCAGGAGCCATCTGGGATGACAGACGGTCCTTCCCCTTGACTGAGTGGTCATCGTGTGGGAAAGTGCTGTGCTTCTTGAAACTTGTTGAACCTGCACTTAAGACAGGCGTTGTATTGACTATAAGTTATACATCAGGGGCTGGAGCGCTGGCTCAGTGGTTACAGCGCTTGCCTGGCATGAGCGAGTTCGCGAATTCGAACCCCAGCACCACGTGCACAACGAAGTCTTGGAGCAACGGAGGCCACATGAAAAACTAAATAAAATTGATTCTGTCTTTCTCTCTCTCACTGTCCCTCTTTCTTTAAAAAAAAAAAAGTTATACATCAGTGACATTGATTTAATAAGGGGGAGGGGCAGCCAAGCACAGTGGCACACGCCCATAATCCCAGTGACTGGAGGCTGAGGCTGGAGGATCGCATATTTCAAGGCTAACCTCAACAACTTAATGAGACCCTGACTCAAAATAAAAAATAAAGGAGCTAGGGATATAGCTCAGTGGCGGAGGGCTTGGATTCAATCCTCAGTACAAAAAACAAAGACTAAAGAAGAAAAAACTGCATGCAGAAGCCAGATGAACCATCAGGGGCGACTTCTTCGGGAGGAAGAAAAGGTCTTTCCACGCCCCTGGTGACCCTGATCTCCTTCCCCACCGTCCTGCCCCTCCTTTCCCACTCCTGCAGTCGTTCAGCTACGTTCTTCTCAATAGCTCTTCCAGGCTCCATCCGACTCTGACAGTTGTCAGCGGCTTTTGAGCTTCAAGTTCTTAGCCAAAGCCTTTAACTCTTTTTTTAAGCCCTCTTTTTCTTCTGCTGCCTTTAGTCTGAGGTCGATTATTCAAAGCAAAGCTCTAAAATCTGTTTCCTGTCAGTTTCACTGTATATTTGTACATACCTGAGTATTATATGTTGTGTCTACGTATGTATTTTCTTTTTAAGAGAAAGAGAGGGACAGTGAGAGAAGAGAGAGAGAATTGATTTTATTGATTTTTCATGTGGCTTTCATTGCTCTGAAACGTTGTGCATGTGGTGCTGGGGTTTGAACCCGCGTCCTTGTGCAAGCCAGGGAAGTGCAGTAACCACTGAGCCACCGCTCCAGCCCCTACGTGTGTTTTTATGTGTCATTTACATGTGTTTTGTCCCGAAATTGGCATATAGATAAATGAGTACTCATAATTAATAAAGAAAAGAAAAAAGAAAAAAAACAATGGAACCAAATGCCTTTTAATTCACAGGACTTAACCATTTAAGAAGAAGTTCAATTTGGAGCTGGAGAGGTGGCTCAGCAGTTACAGCACTTGCCTGGCATGTGGGAGGACACAGGTTCAAACCCCAGCACCTCGTACACAAATGAAGTGTCTAAGCAAGAAAAGCCAAATGAAAAACTAAGAATAAAATTGATTCTCTCTTTCTCTCTCCCTCTCACTGTCTCTCTTTAAAAAACTAAGTTTAATTTAAATTGGCTAAACAGATAAGAGTAAAGATGTCTCTAAAATTGCTAACCCACATGTTTTTCTAGGTGGTCAGGCAATCAATAGAGTGTTGGTTTCTATAAAATGTTTAAAGTATAATTTCCATTGCTTCTAGGATTTTTCGTCAGCAGGAAAAACATGGCTTATACTGTTAACGATACTTGTTTCATATCTTGATTTTCATGGGTGATCTAAAGTTAACAGTTAAAATAGGTAAATTAGAATTAGCGTAAATGAGATTAGTCTTCATAAATACGTTCGTTAGAGGAGACATCTGATTAATCTGCAAAGTTAAAATACTAAAACATCAACTACTCTTGGCTTCTTCTTTTTTTTTTAAAGAGAGAGACAGTGTGTAAGAGAGACAGAGACAGAAAGAAGTAATTTTATGTAGTTTTTCACATGGCTTTTGTTGCTGATACTTAGTTGTGTACGTGGTGCTGGTGTTTGAGCCCGTGTACTCATACATGCCAGGCAAGTGCCATAACCGCTGAGCCACTGATCCAGTCCTCACTCTTGACTTCTTGAATTTGTTAAGGTGACATATATTTTGGATTACCAAATGTGTTTTTTATAAATTGGTAAATGAAAAAAAGAGTTGAAGACTGCTTTGCCTCTGGATCTTCACTAAAAGCAAGGTTAATGCAAGTTAAGGTTCTAACAGGTACGATTCTGTATGCAGAGAGTACGAAAGGTTTCAGTTGTGTTTCGATTAAAGCGCTGTACATAGCATAAAGCAGTTCACTTACCAAGGGGTGCAACTGGGAAAAATTCAGAAATTTCATAAGGATTCTTCTAGAATGTAAGTTTAAGATGGAGTCAGCAACTAGGAAAGAGATATAAGAAAGTTGTACATATGGAAATATATTTTAGTATAGAGATTAGAAGGAAAGAAATGTTTCTGGATGAGAAAGTATTTCATGTGGTACAGTTATAGAGCGCCCAAGTAAATTGCACATGTTTGTGGAGAGTGGATCTCAGCAAGCTTGTGTGTGGTTAAGTTGGCTATAATTATCATAATCAACTGAGGTTATTTATTTAATGTTTCCCCACCCAAGGTCAAATGTCACATACTATTATAAACCAGAATCTAGTTCTCTGGTGTTGAAGTAACAAAGGTTTCTTAAAACACTGATCTGTCCTTATCTGTCAAGATAATTTCTTATGCCTGTTAGGTGTTGTTTTTGTTTTTTTTTTAAGAGAGAGGGGGCAGTGAAAGAGAGAGAGGAGAATCAATTTTATTTAGCTTTTTCTGTGGCTTTCATTGCTCCGACACTTAGTTGTGTACGTGGTGCTGGGGTTGAACCCGCTACACATGCCAGGCAAGTGCCATAACTTCTGAGCCACCGCTCCAGCCCTTGTTATGTTTTTTTTTTTTTTAATTAGGGAAACTAGTATTAAAGGAAGTAGGCTTTGTGCAACTGTTATTTTAGGTTTTTATGCTTCACTATGGGTTCTAAATTTTCTTTAAAGGCTAAACTTGATTAACACAAGGACGCCATTGTAACTGTGGTGCTCTTACTGACGTCTTTGTATATTAGATTTGTTCCTGTCCTCCAGGCATACAAGCTGTTCAAAACGTACAGCTTAGGAGAGCACCTTACCAAGCTGGTGTTTCCAAACTAAGGTTATTTGCAGCAACAGTCTCTTTCAGAAATAACAGATTTACTTGGAGATTTATTTATGTTATTTAATATATTGTAATTGGATAAAAATAACTTGCCATCAATAAGCTATATATAAAATTTTGTGTTAGTTTTTACACTGGGATGGGAATTTAAATGTATTTTTGCAAGGTAATTAAGAGAGCCTGTTTTTATTTAAAGGTTAACAATACGGCACATGAAAACCTTTTGCTACTTTTTCCAAGAAAGAAAGGAGCTCTCTTAGCTTTTATATGATTTGTGTTTCAGATGTAAGGTTCTGTTTTGTTAATATTCATATAGATAATATTTGAGAACTATATAAGATGATATTTAATAGACAAAGATCAGCTTCAGAAATAAAATTCTTTAGCTAAGATTTGTCAAGAGCCCTGGCTTACCTGAGTTAAGACACATCCTCTCACCTTACCTCATGTTAAGAGTATTCCAAAACAGGCTAAAATTAAATCTATTTAAAGTTAAGTTCAAAAGAGAGTAAGGATTACTGTGATTTCAAGATAAACAGGGGATATAATCTAACTAAGTAAATTCCATTTTGTATCTTATAAAACTTTATAACTGTTGTCTGAGTGCTTTGCAGAAGTACAACTTCCAGTACAACAACCCTAGTTAATTTAAGATTATAAACAATCTCCTATAGGACAGGAAGGATATAAGGCTGACCTCCACTCTGATGCTCACCCCAATAAATAGAAGGGGTTAGCAACTGTAAAATTATAGACGTTAAAGTAAAACCCAGTACTCCTACTTGAAACTGTATTCAATAAGACTTCTGTGTTCATTGGGATAAAAATGTTTCCTTAATATATTTCCAATGAAAGACCACTAAAAAGTACAAAATTATCTCTTTCCCACTGTAAGAGAAGAGAAACTACCCACCCTGATCTTGCCTTTATTTTTCCCAAGGGCGAGGATTGAGGAACTGAGGAAAGTATAGCTGCTGAAATAAAATGAACATAGGCATCAAAAATTAAATTATGTACACTTTTTCAAATAAAGATACTAAATGATCATTATAAAAAAAAGACTAGTGAAACTGGCTTGCTGGATATTTAAAACCAAAACTTGGAGACGAAAGTTAAGGAAGAAAAAGAGTCAAAGGAAAAGCAGCCAATATTTTGGCAATTTCCCCCTCAGGCCAGCCAGCGTCCAGGGAATTATGGGACCCCTCTACAGGCCCGGCACCTCTGGTGAGTCACCCAAACTCCTGACCAGGGGGCTCAAGAGGACCCTAGAGAACAGGAAGCCAACCAGGGTACGTGGGCTGCAAACAGGAGGGTCACTGGAGAGGGCAGTGTCCCTGACGCTGCCCGGAGCAGATTCACGCGGTCAGCAGAACCCTGACCCATCCTGGCAGATGGCAATGATAGGGAAACTAAAGGAGCTAAGAGCCTTTGCACAAGTTCCCAATAGTGACCCCTGAAGACTCTTTAATAATCGATAGAAACAAGGTCCATTCTGACCATCTTGGTCTTAAACACGGGGCGGGAAAGTTTATACCCAAATCACAGCCACACGTGGGCATTTCAAAGAAAGACAATGGTTCTTCTAGTGTAAAGTAAGATGTCGTCTCAGGCACGACCGCCTAGTGACTATCACAAAACACCCGGGGTCAAGCTTTCTCTGTCGACCCGGAGACCTGCAGATCTTCCTAACCCTCCTCGGAGGCAGGCGTGATCTGTGTTTCCGTGTTTGCTGGTGTGATTATCCAGCCCTGCTGTTTACTCCTATATCTGAACTACAGACTATATCTGAACTTGAGACTTTATAAAAGCTAAATATTAAGTATAAGTTTCTAACAACTCTACTAATGTCTAAAACCTTAACCGACCTCCACACACAAACCAATGGCATGTGGCTTTCACCTAAAGCTTTAATGAATTACCATCTTCATGGTTTTCAGAGATCAGCTGATAATATTGATTCCTTTTATACTAATTGATTATAACAATAATGCTTTGCTGTCTTGTTTATTGTTTATTGCCTTTTTGAGAGAGAGAGGGAGAGAGGGGGAGAGAGAGAGCGAGAAACAGAGAATCAATTTTATTTAGCTTTTCATCTGGTTTTTGTTGTTAGGAGCGTATGGGGTGCTGGGGTTTGAACCCGGGTTCCTGTGTTTGCCAGGCAAGTGCTGTAACCGCTGAGCCACCGCTCCAGCCCTTGTTTGTTGTGGTCTTAGCATGATCCCTGCCCTATATACATCTCATCCAGTCACCCACCAGCTGCCACCTTGGACCTCTGGGCTGCCCTGATGTTACATACCCTTCACTCTTCGTGCCCCACCTAGTGGAGAACAAGGGCTTCAGCTCACTTTCCCCCACTTCACCTTTTCTCAGCAAGAAGTAGCCGGAATGAGTTGATGTGTGATACCCTAAAAGAATCGAGGGGCCCGAAGTCCTTGAGGGAGGTGATGTTAGGGGACAGACTGTTGTGCAAGGCCATCTATTGAAGCCGCTTGCCTGTTTCTGAAGGAGGAATCTATGGGCTGCTGGGATGAGGGAAAGCGCAGAAGAAACCACCCGTGTCCTGTGCAGACCTCGAAAGGCTCAACCCTGGGGAGTTGTTTGCAGGAATGGTTTTCTACTTCTGGGGGACTCACACCCCTTGTGAATGTTACGCTTTCAGTCTTGGGAGCTTGCTTGATTCTACCCCACCCTTGCTCCCCTGGTTGTAAGGTCTGTCTCCAGCCTCATGGAGGCCACAGTTGAAAAAGGTTGGCCTACATGTAATGATGCTATGGAAATATAAATCCCTAAACCAAGGCAATGATCTTTGACCCTAAGAGGATCCAAGCATGGAAAGGGGACTGTGGGAAGGGCGCTCTCAGAACACAGCATTCTCCCGGATCAAAGAGAAGGAAAGGTGGCTGTGTGCACATGTGCCACTTGCTGCGACTCTGTCATAGAGCGCCCAGTTGGAATGTACGTTACCGTATAAGGGAGGCGAATGGGGCTACCATAACAGGTTACTGATGGAGGGTGTATAAGAAAACCCCTGCTGCGTTCGGGGCTCAGCCTTTGGATGTGAATCTACTGAGCCAATGCTGGCACAGATAAATGCTGCTTCCTGGGAGAAACTCACCGCGTCTTATCTTTCTGTACAAGAATCCTGCAACATAAGGAGCAAACCGAGCAAAAGAAATCAGGACAGCTGGGTGCAGTGGCACTCACTGGCAATCCGTCCCGGCCCAGGGAAGCTCTGCAACACTCTGGTGAGACAGCGACCAGAAAACCTTCCCCTGGACCACTGTCAGGAACTCTGAGTCAGGGCGACCCTGTTAAAAGTCATTGTCTTGGGGCTGGAGCGGTGGCTCAGAGGTTACGGCGCTTGCCTGGCATGCACAAGAATGTGAGATCAAACCCCAGCACCACGTACACAACGAAGTCTCAGAGCACTGAAGGCCACATGAAAAACTAAATAAAATTGAATCTCTCTTTAAACAAATCAACAAAAAAGTCATTGTCCTGCTGGGTGTGATCCCAGCAACTTGGGAGGCTGAGGCAGGAGAACTGCAAGTTCAAAGCCAGCCTCAGCAATTTTGTGAGGCCCTAAGCAACTTAGATAGATCCTGTCTCAAAGTAAAATATAAAAAAGGGCTGGGTATGTTGCTCAGTGGTTAGGTGCCCCTAGGTTCAATCCCTGCTACCAAAAAAAAAAAAAAAGAAAGAAAAATAAATAGAAAGAAAAAAATAAAAGCAAGAAGGGGCCATGAGAGGTTGCTCAAGGGCTGCCACCCCTCCTGGTCTGTGCAGTTCTCTTTTTTGTTTGTTTTTTAAAGAGAGAATCAATTTTATTTAGTTTTTCCCTTTGCCTTCCTTGCTCAGACACTTCATTGTGCATGTGGTGCTGGGGTTTGAACCCTTGTCCCTGCACATGCCAGGCAAGCACCGTAACTGTGGAGCCACTGCTCCAACCTCAGTCTGCACTGTTTTAATCCAGGCAAACATTTGGGATATTTGTTATTCCACAGGGTTAAAGAGATAGGATCCTCATTCCAACCGATCTGTACCCAAAGTCCAGAGACTGAAGACAGGTGGTAAGTAGATGCTACGGAAGCCAGGGACTGCAGAGCCGGATTGTTGTGCAGCCAATGCAAGTGCTCTGTGCATCACATCTGCCACATAGCTCTGCATGGAGATATCTGGGCGTGGGAGGTGGCAGGCCCAGGGACCCACAGCAGAGCAGGCCGTGGAGCAGTGCGGCCTCAGGGATGAAAATATCTACATCCCACGCCCCACGGTTGCCTCAGAAGGCCCGTTGTTCTCAGCCACTTGCATCTCCAGCCCCTTGCCTCTACCCAGTTCTGTCCCCAACACCCGCAGAGTCCTCTGTGGGCCCTGCACTGGCAGGAGAGCCCCCTTCACAGTCCCGCAGCTGCTCTGCAGCTAAGCGACCTGCAGGTGACATCAGGACCATCAAGACATGCAGGAGAGGAGCAAAGTCACGCCTCACGTGTGTTTGGGCCAGATCCCATCCATTCTACCGACGCTGGAGGTGGCAATGAGGAGGCTGGAAGTTTTCCCATGGTAGGTCCTCAGGACCGAGAAGGTGGCCGAGGGCCAGTCTTCTGCAGTGGAATGGGTTGGGCTTGTCGCAGGGAAGCAGTGAGCTAAAACTCCAAACCTTGGTTCTTGTGTTCCAACGAAAAAGATTTAAAGTCAGGCACCAGAAGTCACACAAGAGAGTTCTACAAGTGGAAGTAAAGGCAGAGTGACTCAAGCAGAGAGCACCCTAGAGAGAGAGTGGCCGTCTCTGGGCAGAGGACGACAAAGGAGACAATGCTGTCTCCAAATTTATTGCTGCTTTATGGTTGATTTGAAAATTGGGGTCCTCCTTCAGCAGCCTTTGCCAATCAGGGGTTCACCACCTCCTTCATGTGGGGCAGTGGAGTTGGGACCTTAGTTGGTCCCCTCCAGAACTGTCATGGTGGCCATCCTATTTAGGGGAGCTTCATCTACAAGTCAATGCCATGTTATTGTGGGCTTTGGGGTCAACAGCAGTCAAAAGTCACCTCAGTGCACCAGCATCATTAAGGAATACCCCCTCTGAGCTAGTAAGAGACACCTGGCACCAGTAGCTTTTAGGTTCATCTCAACTTTTATGGGTCCTGTCAAGAGATGGTCCCATAGATCCTTTGTTCTTGAGGCCTCCCCCTCCCCACTATCTCTTTTGCCTTTGTTCACCCTCAACATTTGTGTACTAATGCTTTTCCATAGGTAGCTGCCTTGGCAGTAGCTTAAAGCAAACTTCAAGAGTAAACATGTGGCCTTGTCCAGCATTTCACTGCTCACTGCTAGCGACCACGTAACAGGCTGAGGATGGCAGTACAGCCCTCGTTACGAAGAACCTGACACAGGCAGCACCTCTGGAACAAGTCACCCCACAGTCACTCTGACTCAGCCTGACCTTAGCCCCAGACAACACTCCACCACCACATGGGAAAGGGAACTGTTACCTGGGGCTGCAGTCCTGAGAAGCACCTGTTCCACATGGAGCAGTGACTGGTGCCGAAACCCAGGACAGGAAGACAGAGCGCTTACGCTCCCTCCCTTCCTCCTTCCAATTCTCCCATGCTCTCCTCTAAACCAAACAGCGCACATCAGCAAAGAGGAGGCCACTGTAAAGGGCAATGTCCCTGATGCTTCTGAGGGAAGCCACATGTGGTCAGCAAGACCCTGACCCATCCTGGCAGATGGCCCCCTGGTAGAGGACGGCTAAAGGAGCCAAGAGCTCTCACACATCCCCAAGAGGGGCCTCCCCAGGAATCTCAGCTGACCTAGGAATAGATAGGCAAAAAAAGTCAATTTTGACCATCTTGGTCTTAAACACCTGGCAGGAGAGTTATAATCAAAGCACAGCCATTTAAAAGGAAAGACACTGATTCTCAAATGTAACTCAAAATGTACGCTTGTGTCATTTTTCCCACAAGTAAATAAAACTGGGAGATTATAAAGAAAGGGTTACAGAAGATACTACCAGAGTCGCAGGTCTGTTCTAAGTCAGTTTGAGACCCACGAATTTCCCTACCCTCCTGTATGGGTAAACTTGATCTGTTCTTCACTGGAGTGATGGTTTAGTTCCAATGTTTAAGCTGCCTTACAGAAATCAGATGGCATTCCCCAACTCAAGGGGACCCCTGTGCCATTATAAAAATTAAATGTGTTTCTAGCAACTCTACTGTTTCTGAAGCCGTGAATGCCCTCCACTTGCAAGTAAATGACAGGTGGGACCTCACCCTCAGCTTCCGCATAGGAAGAAGATTCGCTGGCCTCAAAGGTGATAGGAGACAACTTGATTTGGCTGAAGGCAGGGTCTTTTTTTTTCTTTCCTCCTCTTCCTCCTCCTCCTATGCGGAATTAACACATCCACTAACTGGGCAGGAGCGTGCCTCACTCCGTCCCTCTTCCCACTTCTCTGTGTAAGTGTCCGCCTTGCTGCTGGGCCCTCCTTGTTTCGCGAGGACCATCAGCTACTATTGATCAGAGGGTCCAGAGCATCTCCTGCTGAGCTCCATTAGTTTCTCAGTATCAATGCCTACAGATGCCCCTCTCAGCAGGAAGCAATTGAAGACACTGGTGCCCCTTGTCCCTCTCACCCCTTCCGATCAAATGAAAAGAAAAAGGCTGATCCCCCCTGGGCCCCCTCCACAGGTTTCTCTCGAATAAATCTGTGTTACTGTTGAGCCGCCACTCGCCGCTCTCTCTCTTCATTTTACCTCTTTCCTTACCACCTCCAGAAACAGAGGTGACACCACGAGGACCCATCCCTGACAACCCCTAGCAACGGCCTCACCACAGAAATTCCCCCACTCCCTCCCTTCCAGCTTCCCAGCCTGGGGGGACACCCCCTCGGCAGGCTTGTCCCAAAGGAACCTGTGCTACTGTTGAGACGCCTCCCCGCCCTTCAGAGAGGAGAGTAAACACAGGTTTATTGGGAGAAACTTGCAGAGGGGCCCCAGTAGTCTGGGACCCACCGTCCGCTTACAAGCTGGGGTAGATATGGAGGACTCAGGGAAAAGAAGATTAGGGTGTTACTAGGGAGCTGTCCGGGAAGGCCCTTTCTTGTGATGGAGGGTTTAGGGTTTCTTTGCAGGATGGTGGAGTGTTGTAGGTGGGTCTGGGGCTTAGGGATAAGTGGATCCAGGGTTTAGGGATTAGATGGGTCAAGGGTTTAGGGATAGGTGGGTCCTGCTCTAAGATGGAGGATAAGACTCAAAATGGTGTTGCCTTGGTCAAGTTCTACCTAACACTAATTGACTTAAAAATCACTCCTTTTGGAGCTCACACAGCTGGGTGTACCATTATCAGTCTCTCCTCAGCTTTGCTGTTGGTAACTCATGGGACATATGGGTTATGATAGTGGTGACCGATTATAGGCAGCTTTTGTTGAAAACCCTGACTCTTGGGCTTGCAGATGTCCAATGAGTATGGGAACAGGATGAAAAGGCACCCCTGGCCAAGGTGCAGAGGCTTAGTTAGGCCCGTAATCCCCATAGCTTGGGAGGCTGAGGCAGGAGGATCCCAAGTTCAAGGCCAGCCTCAACAACTTTGTGAGGCCCTTAGCAATGTAGCAAGACCTTGTCTCAAGATGAAAAATAAAAAAGGCTAGGGATGTGGCTCAGTGGTTAAATGCCCCTGTGTTCAATCCCTGGTACCAAACCAAACCAAAAAGAAACAGGAGCACCTCTGCCTTCATATTATGCCCGTCCCCTCTGCCTTAGCCTTCGGGTCAGCTCCTCCTAAGCACTGCAGGTAGGCACACTGATCAGGGAGAAGTGCTTTGTCCAGAGCTATAGTAGAGCGCTAACCTGACCTAGAGGTGCCTGACCTCTCTCCTCCCCCTTCAAGGCTAAAGTCACCCACCAGCCACCATTATCAGAAACACCAGAGAAGAGGGAAAAGAGGTGGCACCCAAGTTCCTGGAAGATGCCCACTGTTCCCAGGAAGGACGTGATTGTCCCTCCCTTTATCGCCTCCCCACCTCCCTCTTTATCCCTACCCTGTGTCCTTAACCCTGGAACTGAGGAGCTCCGTCCTCTCCACTCTTTGGTTGCTGAATAAAGCCTTTCTTTCCCCCAAAAATGCATGCCTTGGACACTGGCTTTCCCATGGAATGATCTTCCAGGCCTGGATTGAAGAACAAGGCCAGCACCCTGGCTGGAGCTGCACAGGGTGAGCAGGATCCACAGACTGGACCCTAAGGGCTGAGAGAAGAGTGGTTAGAGGTAACTGGTAGTCCAGCCCGAAGCTTCATTTATCTTCAACCACAAATTAAAATGGGACTGCAGAGATACACTGGGGGCGAATGGTGACCTTCCCTCTTTTAATTATTATTATTATTGGTACTGTTACTGAAAGCTCCGTCCTTGTCCCCAATGCCAACCAATAATGAGGACACAGTTTTGAGAAAAAGGAAAAAGAAGGTTTATTGCTTTGCTAGCAAAGGAGAAACTCAGAACTCTGCCCTGCAGCAGGAGAGGGGGTTTTTAAAGGCTACAGGCCACACTTCCTGTGAGTTATCTTTCACTTGTTAATTTGGGAGATAGTCATCTCTTTCTTTTCCTTTTTTCTGTTTTTTTTTTAAAGAAAGAGGGACAGTGAGAGAGACAGAAAGAGAGAAACAACTTTATTTAGTTTTTCACATGGCCTTGGTTGCTCCAACACCATGTGTACGTGGTGCTGGGGTTTGAACCCGGGTCCTCATGCTTGCAAGGCAAGCGCCGAAACGACTGAGCCACTGCTCCAGCCCCCTTTTTTCTGTTTTGAGAGAGATACAGTTAGAAAAAGAGAGAATCAAATTTTTTTTAAATTTAGTTTTTCATGTGACTTCCCTTGCTGTGACACTTTATTGTGTACATGGTGCTGGGTTCGAACCTGCATCCTAGTGTGTGCCAGGACAGCTTTGGTAATGGCTAAGCCATCGCTGAGCCACGGCTCCAGCCCCTTCTCATTTTTTTTTTTTTTAAGATGGAGAAAGAGAAAGGGGTGGGGAGGGGGAATCAACTTTATTTTTACGTCTGGCCTTTGTTTCTCCAACACTTAGTTGTGCATGCAGTGCTGGGGTTTGAACCTGGTCCTGGTGCATGCCAGGCAAGCGCTGCAACTGCTGAGCCACCGCTCCAGGCCGAAATAGTTGAGATACTCACTTCCAAAACCTGCTATTCCTTCCTCAAAGTCTGAATTACTTGGTTCCTGTGGTGGGCTGTGCTCAAGGGCAGAGAACTCTGCCTAGGATGCTTAAGACAGGTAAAGCTGTTTGCCCTGTGATTAGGGTGGGACAGAGATCAGCTAGGAGGAAGGAGAGAGGAAGAGAAGTATGCTGTTTTAAAATTATGTTGCCATGGCAGAAAAGCCAGGGCCATATTCAAAGCATAGAGTGGGCCGCTGTATTGGGGTTTGAACCCAGGGGAGCTGAACCAGTGAGCCAAATCCCCAGCATCTTTTTTCCCCCCTTTTGAGACAGGGTCTCACTAAGGCTGGCCTTGAACTTTCGATCCTCCTGCTTCAGCCTCCTAAGTCGCTGGGTCTACAGGTGTGCGCCAACATGCCTGGCCTCTCACTGTTGTCCTAAAGTTTGGCGGAGCAACAGTCCTGGTTTCTTTTAGGCCCCTTGGCAGCTGGCCGCTGCCTCTGTGGCGGTCGTGAACACTGTCCAAGGTGCTGGGCGCCGGGGTCCCCACAAGGCTTTCCCTGCCCTCCGATGGTGCGGGGCGGGCTCCGGGAGACCGCGGTGCCGACTCCGGTCTGTCGGAAATCTGGTCCCCTCCGTGAGCTGCACCCAGCGCGCGCAGCCACGGGAGCCGCGACCCGGGGAAGGGGCGGTAATCTGGGCGGGCGCCGGGGCCACCCAGGCAGTCACCCGGAGGGGAACTGCGGCCACGCCCGCGGGTGCCCAGCGATGCTCAGGGAGGGCGGAGGGGCGGCGCCGCGGGCCTCGTGACCCCGGGACGAAAGCGCGCGGGCCCTGGCGCTGAAGGTGCCAGCAGAGCAGGCGGCCGAGGCCAGGTGCGAGGTCCCGCGCACGAGGCGGAGATGCGGGGTGCGGGTCTTAAGGGCGTCAGGGATTTCTATGGGCAGGATGCAGCATCCCACCTGGTAGGGTGCGGGGTGCGGGACTCAAGCGCGCGAGGGGCCTCAGGGACGGCGATGCGGGGTGCAGCGCGGGTTCGCGAGGCGGGTGCCGGACGCGGGGTGCAGAAGCTCCCGGGCGGGGTGCGGGCCGGGGGGGGGGGCGGTGCTGCGTCCCGCTGCGCCGGCGTCCGGCCGCCTCTTCCTGCCGGTTCCAAGTTTCGGTTTCGCGTCCGGGTACCGGTCCAGCCCCGCCCCGGATCTCGGGCTGACGGCCTTTCCCAGGTCGGGGGCGAGGTCCCGGAGAGCGGGGGCCCCCTTCACCGCCCAAGCCCGGGGCTCCCAGTCCCCTCCCCGGCGGCGCTGGAAAGGCTGGGGCGGGAGCGCACGCGGAGTCCCACGCGGGTCCGGGGTCTGCGGTTCCGCCCCGCATCCTTCGCCGCCGCTGCTGACCACTGGAGAATCTTTTAGAGAGAGGCGTCGCGGCCCGGGGCAGCAGCGCCGCAGCGCCCCGCCCCCGCCCTTTCCCAGGACGGGAGTCCAGGCCGAGCCACTCCCGGAGGGCGGCCTGCCGTGCGCAGTGCAGACCCGCCGCCACCATCCGGTCCCCACCACCCGGTCCCCGCCGGCCCCTCCTGGCTGGTGGGTGGGGGCGGGGGCGGGCCTGGACTAGCGGAAATGGCCGCGTGGGGGGTGAGAAAGGACGGAAGCAGCGTAGGGAAGGATTGGGTGCCTGGGGCACTCTGCGTCTTGGCAGGTGGTGCAGACTGAAAACTAAAGAGCGTTTTGGAGAGGTCCGGAGACCTGCTCCGCGAGTCCTGGTCTGCAGGGTACCGGAACCCTGGATGTGCCTGGACGGGACATAATGCACCAAAATGTGACCTAAGAGCTAGAAGGTGGCTCTCCCACCCCAGTGCACTTAGCAAGTTTTCTGCTGGTTTTCTGAGAAACTTGGAGTCCTGAGTAGCTTTGGAAAGCTGCCCTTTTGTAAAAGAAATTGTCCTTTGTGAAGAAAATCTGCATGAATAAAGAGGTCTCAGGGCAGATTTACACCTGGGAAACTGTGCTTAACAACACCTTTATTCGTCTTGTGTTTCCTCCTGCTCCTCCCTTCACTTTGTCCACCCCAAGCCCTAGCCCTTTCTGCAGCTCTGAGTGCTGGGTAACAGCCAGCTGACCCTTCTCAACTCTCCTATCTTGTGCCTAGGTACGTAATTAAATGTGTATAAATTTTCTACTGTTGGTCTGTCTGATGTCGATTTAATTGATAGCCCAGCTAAAGAGCCTAGAAGGGCGAGGGAAGCCATTTTTCACTCCCCTCCAGTGGAAAGGAGCTGGGCCGTGGGGAGTCATCGAAGGTGTTTGAGTGAGGAAGTGCCCAGACCTTGGTGTACTTGGTTCAGGGGATGGGTGTTGAGAGGAGGGGGCACAATGGGAACTCAGCTGGGCCAGCCAGGCACTGATGCCCCACTCAGAGAAGAGGCAGGGGCTGGCTGCAGGGGGAGGGCTGCTCTGGACCATTGCTCTGTCTACCCACTGCTTCCCAGTTCTTTGGGCACAACTAGCAGAAGAGGGTGGTGGGCAGGTGGGTGTGCCTTGGGGTTCTAAGCTTGGGCAAGAGCCAAGGTCCACCGTGTTGACCTCGGTCTGGACTGGCTGTGAGTGACCCTCTCCCTAGTTGGAGGCAGCTGGTCAATGGAAAAGTGGGTCACCATAGGTCACAGTGGCCCTAGCCCGTTAACCTTGGGGTGCCCAGTTCAGGAGATGCCACTCAGCCAGCGGTGACTGTGGCCACTAGCACCTCTGTAGTGCTGTGAAGCTGTCTCTGCATGACTCATGTAACCCTCACTTGTGCTCTGGGCTACCTGTGGGGCAGGTGTCTTGTCCCCTCTCCCAGGGGAGCAGGGTGAGGTAGGGTGCCACCCAGGGAGTGACACTCTGGCTCCTGGCTCCTGGCTTGCCTTCAAGTGGCTCCTCTGGTCAAGTCTGGGTGCTGCCCTGGCTGCAGCGCTACTTGGAGCAATTTGGTTGCTGGGTGGTGGGGGATCCAGGGCAGAGTGGGACTTGGGACAGGCAGTGGTTTCAGCAGCCGCAGGGGACATACTGGTGCCGGATTTTGACCAGAGGAACTCTGTGTGTGCAGTAATCTTGCTTTCTCAGAAAATGAAACTGAAATGGCACGGTGATCACATGACAGGAGGTGGCCGTCTATATGGGCGGCCTGGGAACTCCTGCTCTTCCTTCCAGACCTGCAGGGGAGAGGACGCTGGCCTGGAGAAGCTGCCAGCCACAGCATGGAGTGTCCTCAGTGCCGGCACGTCTCCCGTGAGGAGACTCCCAATTTCTGCAGCCAGTGTGGAGCGAGGCTGCCTCCTGCAGCCCCTGGAGCAGGCAAGTTCCAAGGGGCACCAGGGTGGAGTGGGCATCCTGGCCCAAGGTGGGGGTTCTGCCAGAATCACCTCAGCGGGGCGCCTGTCCTTTGCTCCCCCCCCCGGGGGGGGCGCTTTCCATTCAGTGGGTTTGTGAGGTTCCTTGCAAGTCACCTGTCAAGTTTCCGTTTCCGTTTCCTTTCCTAGAGAGGACTGGGGATGCAAAGCCCTGGCTGAGCTGAGAGGCCCTGGATGATTACAGGGGTGTCCCAGGAGGTGTCTGAGGTTGCTGGCAGGGAGCTCCTGTGTGGGTTTGCAACGCCATGGGAGGGGTCCCACAGCCTGCCAGCAGAGTGACAGGAGGGGACAAGCTGATGGCGGGGAGAGAGCGATTGCCTTCCCCATCCTCTTCCACTGCCCTCAGAGCCCACTGGGGCTCTCCCCGAGCCACAAGGCCACCCTGAGGGCCCCTTTGAATCCACGACCTTCTCAATATCTATTTGGTAGCACAGGAGGGACCCGGAGAGGACCTCACCTGGTGCCTGGGTTTGCATGGGACCGTGTCATTGCTGGACTTGACGATGCCCACAGCTGGACCCTGCAGCCAAGGGCTGGGGGCCGGGTGCGCGGGTCCTTTCCTGGTTTCGCCCTGGCTCTCTCATCTCACAGGAGCTCTTTTTAGCCCACAAGTGACGAGGAGGTGGCCTCTTTCTGTGGTTGATCTTTGTTTCCTTCACTTTTGTTTCTTCCTCTTTGGGGAGAGGCTTTGACTGACAGTCGGGTCTTGGGGCTTCCATCTTTTCTTTATGGAACCTGGGACTTGATGGGCTGCAGAGTGGGGTGCCCTTGGTGATGGCAAGGGGCTGCTCTGCTTGTAGACCCCTTGCCTTGTGACTGTGGGATGGCTGAGCCTCAGGTGTCCAGGTCCGGGTGCAACTTCCCATTGGCCTAGGTGGGGCCTTGGGAGGGGAGGGTTTGCAGCTCCAGAGATTAAAAATACCCAGTCTGCCAAGTGATGTGCCCAGCACTGTGCCAAGCATGGCAGTATCATAAATCCCCGCCCTACAGAAGCTGTGCCGCACAGAGGCTAAGGCCCACGGCTGCACAGCTGTCAACAGGATTCAAACCCTCCGGGCCCCGGGTGCAGTTGCGCTTGGTTGAGGTCGTCCTGGTTCTCGTTTGAAGGGAGCAAGGGGAACGCTGGGCTGCGTGATGAGCAGTGGCACAGGCTTGTGGGGCCGCAGGAGGGGTGTGGTGCAGGACAGGCAGAGCACCCTGAGGGGCTTCATTCAGTCCCCTGTTCCTTTGGGGTGTCATGTCCACCCTTCTGCAGGGCCTCCGTGAAGGGCCACTGCCCCCTTACCATTCTTTCCATTTTGGGCGAGGGGCTGTGCCAGGCGGTGGGGGCAACAGACCGTTTGCCAACAGAACCAGAACAAAGTTGAGTCCTACCACTGCTGCCTTCCAGGGGGTGCCCATCCCTGGAGGTAGGGAGAGCCAGCAGGGGTGGCAGCCTTGGCTTCCTCTCACCCAGTGGTGACTGTTTACAGGAATAGAAACCGAAACAGGGCTCTGGGGGACTTGGCTCAGTAGCAGAGGGAGGCCCCTCCTCTCAGCCACTTGGAGCTTCTCCAGGTGGCCCTGCCTGCCTCAGCATGGGGCAGAGATCCCTGGAGCCAGCAGAGGCCAGCCACCTTGTGCTCTGCAAATGTGGGGGGCCTGGGGGAAGGTGGGGCGAGGGTCTGGAGATCTGCAGGCAGTGCCTCCCCTCCCGAGGTCCCCAGGGACTTGGGGGTAACTTCCACCCCGAGTGTTGGGGGGTCCTTGGGGGAGGATGCAAAAGTCCAGTCTTTTTCATTCTGTTTTCCTGGGGGAGGAGTGTATGTTTCTTTTTTCTTTCTTTCTTTCTTTTGGTACTTGGGATTAAATGGGTGTAGGCCAGATATTGGGGCACCCTGAGGCTTCCCAGGCGGCTCCAGTGGGGTTCCAGCCCCGGTTGACTGTTTCCTGACTTCAGTGACATGGGGCTCCCAGGTGGGCACGCAAGCCGGCCAGTGTTCACGGGAGGGGAAGAGGCCTGCGCAGTAACATGGGGTGTCTGCTCCTGGTTGACCCCCAGCACCTGGCACAC